>SSNP01000085.1:1845444-1872314 GCA_006937955.1 Pachypanchax playfairii
CCCCCCCCCCCCCCCCCCCCCCCTTCCATGCATTTGTGTCATAACTAGATTGGCTTCGCCTCAACCTTAAGCTATGAGCTTCCTGCAGGCAGTATAAGGAAATGTCAACAAGCTTTCTCCTAAAAAAAGCCCACGCGTATCCGCCTCCCCCCTTCGCGTGAGCTCAGTAAATAAATCTTCTTTTCCTGTGGCATATTTCATCAGCAGGGTCTTCACTTTCACATAGCCCTGCGCGTAACTTTCCGATCTCAGATGTAATAATCTAGGGTTTGTGATGATGATTGCATTTCAGAGCACCTGGCCCAGAACATCTCGAAGTCACACATGGAGACATGTCAGTACCTGAGAGAAGAGCTGCAGCAGATGACCTGGCAGGCTTTCCTTCAAGAGGAAGTGGAGAGCTACCAGAGCAAGGTAGTCGTTAAACACAAACCTGGATGTCCGTAGCAGTTAGAGGTATCAAAACCATTGTTTTAAAGCAGATAACCTATTCTCTGTCCTCTCTGTTCGCAGCCCCGGGAAGTCATGTGGCAGCTGTGTGCTATCAAAATAACAGAGGCCATTCAGTATGTGGTGGAGTTTGCCAAGCGCATCGACGGCTTCATGGAGCTGTGTCAGAACGATCAGATAGTGCTGCTGAAAGCAGGTATGACAGCCTGTCAACATGGCCCGCTGCCGTCAAACTCACCCACCGTCGCCGCAGCCGCCCCTCTCTGGCATTGTCACAAGGGGTGTAGCTGACCTGACTGCACAAAGCTCTCCTCTTCACACACACAGACAGTGTCACAGACAGGAGACCCCACCCCCGCCTGTTTCCCCCCGCTGTCTCCCTGTTTTCGTTCTGTTCACTACACACACAGACGGACACAGTATTAGATAAGCGATGTGTTTCTCAGCTCTGATAATGTACCGGCTGCCATTTCTCTCTGTTTTCCCAAAGAAGAATAAAAGGTCTGTTCGAAGATGTACTTACAGAACACCACGTGTAACGCTGATGGGCCTTTTTACACACCGTCACCTACGTTTAAGCACAAATATTTGCCTCAGATACAGTAAACAAACATTTGTTTTCAATAAAAGAATTGTGAGAATCTGTGAAAAGATTATGAACAATTATATTGAGAAGCTAATGGCTAGTTCAAGTGGGCTAAGGCTAAAGTGGGTTGCTGTTAGCTTTAAAACAACTCTCAGAAGTTAGCATGAACTTTCCATGAACTTAGTAGTTCATGCGAATGTTAACTCATAAATCTTTACTTCACAGTCTGTGTTGTATAACACAGTTATGTAGACTTCACATGAACCACTAGTTTTTTAAAGACAGCTGAAATCAGCTTGTTCCAGCTGTGACTAGCATTTAGCTCGTCGTTAACTTGTCAATCTGGTCAGAGTTAAACTCTGTTTCCCCAAACTGAGGTTATTTAAAGACATTTCTAAGATATATGATATTATTTATTTATTTTCACAGAACTACTCTTCAAAAAAATCTTTAAAATTCCCTTAATCAGAATGAATAATGTGACAGCATCTCCTTTGGAGGCAATAATGGGTTCTCGAACACATCCACTGCAGATTGTTACAAATTTTAGCATCTATTAAACACATTTTGAGCTAAAAATGAATAAACGGTGTCACAACTTAATTTTTGCTAAGCATGTCATTATGGAAGTATAATTTTCTGTTGAGGCGATTTGTTTGTTCTTTTGATGACAAAAAGCTTCTCCGTCTAAAAGTGGTTGTTTTCTCATTGAATGGAAAATTAGCACAAAGAATAATTGTGTGTTTTGCACCCCTGACTGATGGTGGGAAAAAAAAACTTAGATCTGGCATCTTGCCTCCACAGGCTCTCTGGAAGTCGTGTTTGTCAGAATGTGTCGTGCCTTTGACTCGCAAAACAACACAGTCTATTTTGATGGAAAATATGCCGGACCTGACGTGTTCAAGTCATTAGGTAAGTGCAGTGTGTATAAGGATTTGTGTTGAGTTGCCGTGTTTGTTTCCTTAGAGTTTCTCGCTCCTTTCCTTGGTGTAACAGACAAAATTAGAGTCGACTGTTCTTTTTTGTGCGGGATGCTGAAGGGCCTAGAAGCAAACACTGAGCACTCATCCTGTCCTCACCTGGCATTTTCTGTCTCTTCAGCGCTTATTTATGGTAGAACAGAGATGTTAGTGAGGCTCTGCTGCATATGGCTCGTGTAACTGCGGAATAAATAAAGCCAGACGGGAGCATCTTTTGGGAGCGCGCTATCAAAACTATCACTGATAGTCTGACATAAAACGTCTCAGGCAAAAACAAATGGCCTTTCGAGTTTGTCTGTTATTATACTTTACTGTGGGTTTTAAACCATCTTTTGACAAGGAAACAAGTGTAAATATGTCCCAATGTGAGCGTAAACATGTGCATTTCTGGGTTTTTTGTGTGTTTAATGTTCGGATATTGCTATTTGTCCCAGTGTCCCTCTAACAGTGGCGAATGGAGGGGAGGGAGAGTGATGGGCTTCCCGAGCCGTGGTGGCATCTGCCTGTCTCTCTCTATCTCCAATAATTGATTTAACTAAAAGCCTCAATAGTGACCTCATTTTCGCTTGCATAACACCACCTAACTGCCAAAAGTGACTCGTCTGGGAGGCAAAACTCAGTAAAAGCATTGCCTGTTCTGTTTAAGATGCTCCCATGTGCTGTCAGCATGCTGCTTTTCTTCATCCCCCCCCCATCACCACCACCACCACCTTCCCTGTGTGCCTCTCTCCCAATAAAGATCAAGAGTGAATGTTGTTCTTTGGTCTTCCTCATCCTGAGCCCCCTTCTCTCTCTGTCCTTTGCTGTGGCAGGCTGTGACGACTTGATCAGCTCCGTCTTCGAGTTTGGGAAAAACTTGTGTTCTATGCACCTATCTGAGGATGAGATCGCCCTGTTCTCTGCCTTTGTGTTGATGTCTGCTGGTAGGTGTCAGTCACAGCAAAAAAAAAGAAAAAACACACAGTCAGTCACCCCAACAATAAACACAGCTGTCCTCCTGTTTTGGTTTTTCATTTATAGCCTTAATTAAAAGATTTGCTAGTGTTTTATGGTAAATTAAATTGTTTCCCAGACCGATCCTGGCTCCAGGAGAAGGTGAAAGTGGAGAAACTCCAGCAGAAGATCCAACTGGCCCTTCAGCACGTTTTGCAAAAGAACCACAGAGAGGATGGTATTCTTACGAAGGTACAATATAGTCCATCTATTATCAGTGAAAGTGGCTGTCTTCTGAGCTTGTTCTACTCTTGTAGCAGCATAATATCACACTGTTTAGGACTCTTATCCACGGGCCTTGAACCACTTTTACTGTATTAAATTAAGTGAACAGAGATTTCACGGAAAGCATTCATAAAGCTGCAGGAAATTCCTTTTTATCAGCCGAGAAGTGGCAATTTATCAATTGTATCGGCTCTTTAATAGGACGTGTCAGGTTTTACTTGAGCCTGAGTGCTTGTCTCAATATTTGCAAGTCTGTTTGCCCCTGTGTGGGTTGGAAAACACTGTAGGGAGGAGTGTTTTTTTTTTTTTTTCACTACAATTGCTCTATGTCCTTGCCTCGTTGTGAATCTAAACAGCCTGTCTCCTCTCTCTCCACAGTTGATATGCAAAGTGTCGACACTGCGAGCGCTGTGCAGTAGGCATACAGAGAAGCTCACAGCTTTCAAAGCAATATACCCAGACATTGTGCGTGCCCACTTCCCCCCCTTATATAAGGAGCTGTTTGGATCAGACTTTGAGCAGTCCATGCCCGTCGATGGGTAGCACCCCCCCCCACCAGGTGCCAGTGTGCCCACCGTGGAGGGGTTTTTTTTTGGGGGGGGGATGTGTGGGCAGGGCGGGCGGGGAAATGTGGAGGAGGAATCTGAGACACTTTACTGGTGCCCTGCACAAACCAGAGCGGACAGATGGCACGCTGTTCAACTTGTTCTTTTACGTTGGAGTGGAAGGGCCATGGGGGGAAGTTGATTGTCAAGGTTTACTTTATCCAGTTTAGTTCTCTTTGGAAAACACATGGGACCCGACACCCAACGGGACGTGACGAGGAGATAGGAACAAAATAACGTCTGACTGGCTGAGCTTGATCAACCTGTGCACTTTTTCTAGACTAGAACTCCGCACTATTCCACCAATTTATTGATTTTCACCAGTGTTCGTTCTCACTATTATAAATTATATATAAATATATAAAAACTGTTTGTTTTAGGAAGATGACCGCATCAGTATTATTTACTAAGTTGTGCTCTATACAGTTTTAGTAATCTCTTAATCAAACCCGTCATCTTCATAACTTCTAATCTTGAAACTGGAACAAATAACTGCTAAATGTGCACCTTTTGGTCAAGTTCAGCCATTCTTCTTCTCTCTTTCTCTCTCACTTTTCTTGTATTTTTTTTTTTGTTTGTTTGTTTGTTTGTTTTATTTTCTTTCGGGACGCAGTGCTTGGAATGAAAACTCACAGCAACTTTCTTTGTGAGAGGTTCCACCAGCATGGTGATGCAATCGGCGCCTCTCCTAAGGACAATCGCTTAAAAGAAGAAAACAACAAAAAAAAAAAAATTAAGAAGAAGAAGAAACAACCTAGAATTCTGGTAATTCTAATGAAAACGCAATGATTTTAGTTGTCAAAGACTCCATCCACCATTGTTGCATAGTGAAAAATCATGTAAGGCCATCTGCTATTAATCCTTCTCTGGACAGGTGCCCTGAAGAAGCACAGCGCACCACCGCATCAAAAAGAGTCCATTCCACCTGTTTTATAATGTACTACAGGGTATATGGTCATAAGTACTTACTATACAGAAAAAAGTAATGTTTATAGAATCTATTTTAAATAACATGTATGATATTAGTAGTTAGACCATTCTTAATTGTTGACTTGATAAGGCACTTTTATTTACACCTTTCTTTAATTTAAGACTTGTATATTTACCTAGTGATGTGTTGCATGTGCACAAGAAATACAAGCTGAATCACGGTCACAGAGGTTAATCTGGAGAGCTGCAGATGATATTTGTCTGGAAGTGTACGGGACGTCTGTTGGGAGAGTAGAAGTGGCTGCTGGATTTCGATTTTTTTTTTGTTATTTTTTTTTTCAAGGCACGGATGAGAAGGCAAGATAGAGACACTCTTTTATCTGTTTCTGCAACAACTGTCAGCGTGCTGCCTTTAGACTGAAAAAAAACCCCTCAGTAGTCATTTGAGTGAGTGTTTTCGCACACAAGTTAGAGCGCTGAAAAGTGATAGCATCTATTTGAACTGAATTTAATTGCAAAAATTATAAAAAAAGCAAGTTCTAATTTGAGTTTCTTATAGATCTTTTATTATTTGATTGAAACGTTATTGTAAATAACGTCACATTTTACATGAAGAAGGTTCAAGAATGATTAAAACAAAGCTACTCTGAGTAGTTCTCAGATTGATGAGTGTAATCCAACTGTTCCACCTAGTGGAAGTTAAAGATACAACAAGCAAACATGACACAAGTCTGGAATCCACCATAAAAAGCACATGTATGACATTTTGTCTAATTTTTTTTCTAAATATAAAGAGTGACTTCCTGCCTTCTCACCTGAGCCTGAGCCCAGCAACGCCTGAACAGAAGAACAAAACACGGAAGGAAACGTGAATATTCAAAGCCTTGTCTGGTAGTAAAGCTTCTATTTTTGTAACTTGTTTTGGTTAATAAACCCACAAAAGAGAACGAGGGAGAGAAAAAGATGTCAGGTAGCACTTAACTGTATCCCTGCAATAATTAGACTAGCTGTTGTTTGTGTGATTAGAGGGGGAGAAGCATAAAAACGGTAGGACAAGCGCTATTTTCAGAATGCTTTGTTGTTGTGCTTCTGTTTTGTTGAGTGTGTCTTTTCTTGTCAGTGTGGTAGTAAAGTGGTTTAAAAAAAAAAACAGAAAAAAGACCCCTGGATGTGCCAAACAGTAGTCGTTGCTTCCGCTTTCCAGTCTACTTGTTTTTAACGTAGAATGGATTCCTAAGACATTCCAGCAATCTGAGTAGCGGCTTCTAGAAATATCTTTTGAAAAAGAGCAAAAAAAAAAATGAAAGAGAAAGTGATATCCCTTTAGAAATCCAGCAAAGCATGTTAATACATCTTGTCACCAACTGTAACATAAAATCAAGTTTGTTTTACATTTTTTTTTTGTTTGTTTTGTCTGCACACTATCATTCCTCTGCCGTGCAATTTGTGCAAGACGTTAATGCCTTGTGCTGTCACCCCTCAGGGAAGAGTTTTAGTTTTATTTTTCCTTTCTGTTTGAAAGGACATTTGTATTCATAATGTTTAGTTGATTTTCTTTGATTTGTTCAGGGATGTTTATTGGCAAGTAGTTGAAATGAAGATTTCTACATAATTTATCGAGTTGGTCAAAATTTGGCTTTTCTTGTTTCCATGCGGGGGGTTCAAAAAAAAGTTTATAAATCTTGTTTATGAAAATCACAAATCCCATCACTTTTACAAACTGCAAGTTTTCACAACAAAGCATTTTCCTGTCAGAATTTTTTAGAAAATCCGTTTTGATTTGAAATGGTGTCGTCAGGGTTTTTACGTAAGATTACTCTTATTGTTAGAAAACCAAATAATCTTATGCAATATTGAATTTGTTGTGTTTGGGTTACTGTAGATCTGCTGTACCTGTTTAAATCCAATGCTCTTTTTGGATATGCACAAGCCCTCTATGACTAGTTAACCTCAATCCCAGAATAAACCAACCCAGTCTGGAACACTGCTAGACAATCCAGGTTAAAGAGCAGCAAATAATAGAAGAAAAGGCGTGAGCGCTCAGGGAGGTGACGGTTTGGACGAAGACGCAACTTAGAGCATTTGAATATCTCTGAAAAAAATGTCTTTAAAAGAATAGTTCAGTTTTCTTTTTCCTTTTGTATATCTGTGAGAACCTTATGCACAATTAAAATTGTACGTGTCAGAGAAAACTCATTGAATGGCCTCAGTTCAGAGAAGCAAAGATTAGTTCTGACTGGATTGACAAGCTAGGGACTTCATGGCTTGTTTCAAAGTTGATTACTACCACCCTAAAACAAATCTGGCTTCCAAATGTTTTTTTTTTTTAAATACTGCAGTTATTTGTTTTTACCACAGAAATTAGCAATGGTACTAGCTTGCTAATTTCCGTTAGCAATCTGTGGCAATGTTGATTTAGCATCTAACACTTCCAGTTTGTTTTTTCACAATATTTTGCTTGAATAACTTCATAAAATGTGTAACTGATTGTGGTTTAATGGTTTAAAAATCAATATTTGCATTATTTTTGAGATTACGGTTGTTTAAAGATGTCAGAAATCCTTTTTGGAACTAGCAGCTAATGTAATAAAGAGGTGGTAGCTCATTTGTCAAGTCAGAACTGATCCTAATTTCCTCAAATGAAAGTCATTCAAAGGGCTGTCCACTACAAATAAGACATTAATTACTTATAACCCACTTCAAAAGATCAGAACTGCAGACGACAAGTGGAGCTTCGCTTTTAACGTAACACACCAAAGCTGTCGTTCCTGTTCTGGACATAAAATCAGAAACAAAAGTATCTTTACATGATTTTGCAAAAGATATTAATATCTTGAAAGTTATTCCATCAAAAAAATGTATATAGTGTGACAACACTTTGTAATGTTGTGTTTTGTTAAATACAGCTGAAGTCTGCCATCGAAAGGTCAAAGGTCAGCTCTGGTTTCGCTCCAGTTTTACTCAGATGAGCGACTTGTTGCGCGTTCTGCAAAATATCACAAGCAATATGCCTTGAGTTACAATTACGGGTCTCTACATCACAGTTATCAGCCTTTTCAATTGACTCGCCCGGTGTGTTTAAAACAAAAAGTAATAAAAGCCCCTTCAGTCTGTCTTCGTTCAGTTGGAGAACGAGTACTTGTGTCTAATTATAAACTACGCCTGAAAGTTTGGTTTTTAATATATATAAATGTATTCTCATTTGAGATTTTCTAGTTTATGTAAGCAATTGATGCTAAGTGTGCTATTCAATCAGTGTTTAGAAAACAGTAAATGTGCTGTTCCTTCTGTCTCTGCTATGTTGTCTGTTTGTACAAAACAACAAAAAAAAGAAAAAAGCAATAGTATGTGTGTGTGTGTGTGTGTGTGTTTTCATGGTGTGTGAATAAAATTAACCCCAGACAAGGCTTTAATAATTACAGAGGAACAGGGTTATGTGAACATGGAGATTATGTTTTTATTATTATTGTTATTATTATTTTGGACCTTTTTAAAAATTTTAAAGAGGGAAAAAAATGTGAAAACCGGTGTTATGTCACGCCTAAACTTGCCAGTATGTTGCCCGGAATCACAAATCCGTCATTGCGTTTTTATCTAAACTCACGGGATTCCTTTTTTTTTTTTCTTTCCCAAAGCACAGGTGATAAGAATTTTATGATTAAGTAAAAATTAAGACTATAGTTTAAAAAATACAAATAAATGATCAAGCAACTTTTAGCCATAATTGAATGTCAAGCAATAATATATGTCAGTGTATTTTTTTTTTTCATTCTTTTGTGTATTAAAAAGAGTCTCCAAGCATCTGCATGTAAATACACCTCTTATTTATCCCTGTTTGTGTTGATTCAGTGGATTTTTTTTTTCTCTTTTTTAATGTTTCATCTGTATATTTGACCAGTTCTGTTCCCAGGTGGAGAACTTGACACGGCCTGTATGCTGTATATGTTAATTTCTCACTCTCTCTCCCTCATTCTCGGCTGTTTATTCACCATATTTAATAATATTATTGATCACGTGTATAAAGGTAGCCTTGTAACTTCTGTCTGTATAGGTAAGAGGAAAATACTGCTACTTTAAGGCCTACCCGGTGAAAATATTTATCTGTTTATCGATTGCATCCTATTGTACGATGAAACTGTTTCTATTTGCTTCCCTCCTTTAGGATTAGTTTGATAGAATTAGGGGGTGTGCTGTCATTTAATTTTGTGTTGCCCTAATGTGTGGTGCTAGGTAAGTTAATTTTGTGAACCGAGTATTGATTCCCGAAGCCTGGCCTATTAGTTCAATAATTTTATTGCCTATTAATGTATTATTGATATTAGGACTCTACAAATGATAATGATAATAAAAATGATAGTGGTTTAAAAGAATATACCAATTACCCAGCCTGCACCTGTATCAGTGTGCTCGCTCTGGGATAAGGCACTTACTTCCTTATAGCAAAAACTAGAATCTGCTAATTAACAAGCTATTTAAGGTTTTTTTCTTATTATTATTTGGTTTGTGGGAAAATAATCAAACTAAATCAGCAGTATTGTGTTTGTTTTGTTTTGTTTTCCTTTGATTGTAATAAATTAAACCACTCTCTGAGGCTTATAGTCCGTCAGGTTTTAAGATATTAACTGTTTACCTCCTGTGTCCGCGTTGTCCTTGACTTGATGCAGGGAAGTGGTGCTTGGATTTCATCCCAAAAGGAGCCTCGGTATGCTTTTTATTATTCCACCCCTCCCGTCCCTGAAACAGTTGTTTCTTCAGATCAGTGGCAAAAAGCTTCTTTTATTTTTTTCTTAGAAACAAATAAATGTCCATGAAAGAATTGCCATTTGAAGATGAAGTTGTTTTTTTCTCTCCTCTACTCTGTAGCAAGTTAAACTAAGAATATGCTCGCAATAATACGCAACATTATCACACTGAGTGCCTCTCGGTGTTATAAAATGCATATGTGGGTTTGATTGAGGTTTTATTTTCCCCCAGAACATGTACTGAAGTGATGTTTTGTACGAGGAGGATTTTTCGCCCTCACATGCTTAAACGATTTGTTTTCTTTCCTCTGAGTGTTAATAATTGTTTTCTGTTGGATTTCAGACTGTCGTCCTACACCAACCTCCCACCCAGATACTGGGAAGTTTATTAACTGTTGATCTGAAAACGGTCAAAAAAAAAAAAAATGATCACGGATAAATAATCCTGAACATTTTCACTTGCACATTTTTTATGATTGAGCAAAAACAAACCGCATTTCTACATGTTCTGTTTAATCTCACTGCAAACAGAAGATTCAGCGGTGCATCGTAGATTAGGTGTTTGTGTGTTTGTAAAATGAGCGTGCAGCACATCTGGATTTTTTTTCTTCTTTTTTTTTTTTTTCAATGTTTCGTGTTTTTTGTGCCCTGAGTCTGTTGGGGGAGAACTCCACATCCAGGGTGGGTGGAGCAAAGATGCAAAACAAATTAAGAAAAAGAAAAAAGCCCAAACTGAGTGTGTGGTTGGCACAGATTTCTAAGTCACACATTTGCTACTGATGTTAAATGCGGACAGTTGATCATGTACCTTTTTATCCAGCTCTTTTGAACTCTCTTTAGCAGGTAGTCTTCTTCACAAATGTAGTTTTGCTCCTTCTTGTCTGATTCTTAAATATGAAAATAAGTATTTTGATTCATTTTGTAAATACAGCTGTAAAGAAAAATAAGAAATTTAATGTTGTCTTTTAAATACTTTTCATTCTAATATGAATGTTGTTATATTGTACTTAGAAACTGTACCTTTAATATTACCTTTATTAAAAGTGCATTGGACACATCGATTTTAGATGTGCTTTATGTGCTGTTATCCCATAATAAAATTTACCGCTTGTAATTGGCTTTTTTTTTTTTCTTCCTCCTGATGATTGTTCATCATTCTCTGTTTTCTGGTCTCTTCTCCCTGGAAATATTACAAAAATATGATTGATTTTCAAGCTTCTAACATAGTAATCTGATCTAAATATTCTAATAATTTACAATATAAGAATAGTTTCATTTATCAGCCAGTAGACATGTATGTTTTTGAACGATAAAAAGGTTAAATTAAGCTAAAAAAAAAAAGTTTAAAACTGTAACCGTAAAAAGATTCCGAAATTTTGAGTTAGTGTAATTTGGCCAACCCGTTTTAAAGTCTTAAAATAGCCTGATTAACATGTTATTGTGCTGAATAAAAATATGTCAAAACCTAAAAATTGGAATCTAGTTGAATATATAAAGAATAAAGAGAATCATTTTGGAAGTTAAAAAACAAAATAGGCTGAACTTTTGGTGACAAGTATTTTAATGAATGACTCAATTTCCCTGCAAGAAATATTCATGTTTTTTCAAACTTTTCCATGTAATACTTTGCAGGTTTTGTTAGTGTATCCTTAACAACAGTGTGATAAATTTGAGGAATAATCTGCTTGAATGTTTTCTAAATTTAGATGAACAGATAATTAAGTTTTATTATCAATTTAATGTAAATATAAGCCTGTATTTACATTTTTAAAAGACTAGAAGAAGCATTTATTTTTCTACTTCTTAGGTTTTACATATTATTTAGATTTGAGAATATAAGGTTTATTCTCAAAGGCAAATATTTGAAATATGTTGACATGTATAATTAAGGGTTTAAAATATAGTCTAATAGATCCCAATAGGTCTCCTGACATGCATCTGCACTGAATAACTTTAGTAGATTTTGTTAGATTTACGATCTTAACCGAGTTTTTCGGTATAGAAATAATTATTCTGAATAAAAAGAAATAAATAATACCGGGAAATAATTTTCAATTCCACAGATTAACGGTACATTGTGTAGGATAATTTACCGCTAGCGGCCACATGGGGGCAGTGCTGTGCGCACTGTGAATTAATGCTACTATATTTTCTTCAGAAGAAGAGTGACTCCAACGTTAAGAGGAATGATGTTAACAGACACAAACATCATTTTACATAACTTCAGCGTTTCCAATCGTGTGAATATCTAACATAAACGATGGAGATTTCATGGTAAGTACCGACGTCACGGTCACATGATGCATTTACTCTTGTTTTGTTGATTTAGTGACAGTCGCAGAGTTTGTGAATTAGCCACATGAGTCGAAGGTTCGAGTTTAGGTGGTTTTTAAACTTGTGTAATTAAATGATTCTTAATTGGATAGTTTTTGTCTATAAACTCGTTTGTTCAGACTTTTCAGGTCACACAAGAACAAACTGAGGCTGGAACCGACCGGAAGTTCACTAAAAGTGTGATTATTTATCTACATTTAATCCGAAATCACAACAAAGATCTTTTTGTGAAGCTTTTTATAATTGCTTTTTATAACTGCTTTACGTTTGATAGCCTATATTTAAACTTCCGAGTTGATCTCTGGGTAATACCAAAACTCCGAGTTCCAACCATTTCAAAAATATTGTGTTTATACAAGATGTCCATTAATCATTAAAGGTATCAGTTGATTTGTATCAGTGAATATAAATTTGGGGACATCTGATGAACCTGCAACATGTTCTTTAAAAAGTGATTAATGGACCTGTATGTTCTGGAGCTGCCCACCTGTAGACAGGTCACATGACCTAAACTCATATTACAGGTCACATACAAATGAACACGCTCCCCGTCATGCAGCTACATCTGTAATAAACCCAGAAGTCCAGATGTTGACTGCAGGATGTTAATTTGAATCTGTTCAGGTCTGATTATAGAGTCTATGAGTCTGGCTGTTATTATTAATGGGTATTCTCAGATATATTACCAAACACATTGTGTTTAGGTCATGTTTCTAAAGCAGTCTGGTGGAGTTATTTTGTCCTTCAGTGTACAAGATACTCAGGAAGAGGTCATCCATTTCACAAAAGGTTTTAAAAAGTCCCACAACATATTTGGGACTTGTTATGTTACTTTGTTGTTCCTGTTTGGGGTCACATGGAGCTGGTGTCTGTCTCCAGGAGTCATTTGATGAGCGGTGAGGTGAATCCTGGACTGGTCGCCGGTCTGTTACATATTTGGTACCAATTTAGAAACACAAGGACCAACTTACTGCCAGTCAACAGAGCTAACCAGCAGTGTCACTATACAGCATATGAAAATCATGTATTGTTCCAAGTAAAAGGCCCCTTTTTTGGGTACTTTGTTACACAAAAGAACTTTAATACCCTGTTTTTGTTCCTTTTCTTCTCAGGGATGACGACCCAGTCCCCGATGGGCCTTTCTTTACCAAAGATCTTTATGACAAATACTCCCTTGCTCCAAATGTGAGAGAACTCTGGGCCTTTCTTCAAAGGTTTGTTTGTAATTCTGATTTGATACATCACTATGTGTGCAGTTTTGCCTGTTTTTGAGAGCTAACTAATCTTTGTTTGACACATTTCTTGTTTTGCAGTCCTGCAAAAGACATAAAACAAGAGCGTGATGGGACTCCAGAAGCCCTCGGCTCTCAAAACATTAAAGGTGCTGCAAAGTTAAAAGACAGCAGTTGCATCAGCAGCCAAGTGTCCTGCCGGGAGAGCGGCGACAGTGATTATCTATCTACAGACAATGATGCAGGAGGCGCTGACGACCGTAAGAGCGGTGGACAATCAACTGACTCGGATGTTGTTTATCCTGAACCCAGAGTTCCTTTTCCCTGCATCTCCGCTCTGACCTGCAAAGAACAGAAAACTCACGTGGGTCATTTGATGAGTAAAAGAATCCCGAACCTCCCACAGGTACCAGCGTTTCCTTCTTAATGATGTTAAAGGTCGTATCGTCCGTGTGTCAAGGTTTGTTTTCTTTCAATAATCGGCTATTTACAGAGTTTAAAGACGCGACTGAACAACGAAGTGACGCAGTTCATGAGGTACTTGCAAGATGTTGCTAAAATATGCGCAGACGATTACAACTACATACCTCAGGGAGCGGCGCAGTATACGGAGGTACGGACGCTGAAAGGTTTCCATGAATCTCTCTGTGGTTTGTGGTTAAAACATACAGATGTTTATTAACATTTAACTATGATGTTTTTCAGGAATTCTTTAGGGCCTGTTCAGAACAAATTAAGATTCTTCCTCAGTTCTATAAGATCCATGAGATGACCAGTTTGACAGGGGGGATATTTAATCCCAGCTTAGCGCTGACCTTCGAAAAGCAGCTGCTAACGATGGTAACGTGTTTCCAAAGAGAAGGAGTCTAACAAGCTTTTATCTTAAAGTTCTGAACTGCAGAATCAGCCTCATCGTGTTGATTAAACTCTCTCTGTTTCCATATTCGTCCCTCTTTATTTCTCCAGGGCAACGTGAGCGTAACAGACCACAAGATAGCTGCCTCCGACGTGCAGCTTGCATCGGATTATCCCAGTGTTTCATCAGCGACTCCTCCAGCTAAAAAAGCCAAGGATATGCATGCTGTAAGCCATTGTCTCACTTTTTTTTCTAGTTGCTATAACAAAGCAAACAGAGATGTTTTACTGCTGGAATGGGATTCATGACTGCAGCTCCGCTGCAACACTATTTATGCTCTTGTTGTTTTGACAGAGGCCACCAGATGGCGCTCATGTCTCACTCGTCCGCTCTGATTTTTGTTTTTCAAGATTCAAGATTCTTTATTTGTCACGTGCATAGTTATACAGATACAACATACAGTGAAATGTATCCTGAACAGCTCCTACTTTGTGCAAATAACAAAGGAAACAAAAGAAATAGTCTATGAAAAAAATAGAAACAATGAAAAATATTTCTTGAAAAAAATGTGCAAAATAGTACAAAATGTAAACAGAAGAATAATAATAAACACTGATTTGCATGAGTGTATATGTAACAGGATATAAAATGCAGTGTGCAGTGTTCGCTCAGCAGTGTATAAGTACAACTGATACCAGTCCTATGAACAGGAGAGTGGCATATCCTGGTTTAGGAGTTGAATCGCTTGCGGATAAAAACTCCTCCTGAGTCTCACCGTTTTGGCCATAATGACCTGGAACCTTCTGCCTGAATGCAGAAGTTTGAACAGTCCGTTATTGGGGTGCGACGAGTCCTTAATAGTCCGAGCTGCCCTGGTCTTACATCTCCTGGTGTAGATGTCCGGCATGGAGGGGAGAGCTGACCTGCAGCAGCGTTCAGCTGCCCGGATCACTCTCTGGAGGGCTTTTATCAAGAGATGAAATTGCAACAGAATGCATTTACTTTTTTTGTCCTTGTTCTGTATTTGTTTGATGGTAAAACTTTATTTTTTTATTCTGACAGATGATTAGTGATGACAGGAATGCAGAGAAGCTGTGTTGTTTTTATCAACCCCACGTCTGTCTGACTCGAGACGCTTTGATCCGGCTGCTCGACAACCACGGCCCTGACTTCAGGGAGCACTGGGAGCTGCCTGTCATGGTAAAAGTCTCTCCAGGAAAAGGTACGTTGACCATTAACCTCATCACAACGTAGTAAAATACAATCAGCTTCTAATTTTGCCAAAATTACACAAATCTGTTTAAAACAAGTGTTGAATTAAAGCTTTATAAAATGTATAAACAGTGCAGCATTAATTTACCTTCAGATATCTTTGACATTTTCATTTTTAAAATCAAAATTCCTGTAAAGGTTTTAGTTTTTTAATAGTGGTGATTTTATTAAAAATGGAACTTGTTTTTGGGTTCAAATCTTAAAAGTTGCAAATAAGTGCAAACTGCACATGCATGACAGTTTTATTCATCTTGAACTCGATTCAAGGAAACACACAGTTGCAAATTCATGACAGTCAGTCAGTGTGTAGTGATGCTCCGTGGCCACATGGTGGTGCTGTTTGACACAAGTCCTGTATGTGTTCACAGTCAGCAGTAAGAAGACCGTCTACGTCGACTCGCCTCTTCTGAAGACTGAAGTGACGGTTCGAGACAGGAGTCACTTCTATCACGAGGAAAGTTTGAAGCTCTCCATCGTGAAGAACGGAAGTAAAAACGTCTTCCATTTGATGACGGAGCGTCCTGTCGAGCAGCAGCAGACATCGCCTGTATGCTTACAAGCAAGTCTGTGTCTCATGCACTCCTTATTTTTTTATCAGATCAATCAGTCTTTGTTTTTTTTGTTTTTTTTAGGAGCAATCCAAGAGAAAGTGTGTGGAAAGCAGTGGCCTGGACTTTGAGGTGGATCTCAGTGACCTGGAGACATTCGGTGAGATGACTACAACGTGCCAGATGAAGAAGATGAAGAATCAGCAGGGTGAAGGAGTTACAAGTAAAAAAGCTACAAGTTTTTCGGTTGTAACTAGATCCAAAAGTTCCAGTAAGCATATCAGTGAAGGCTGCATTTCACATGAAGGACTGAAGACATTTTTAATAAATGCCAATAATCCCAATCCCGAGTCGAGTCCTCTGGTTGTGAGCGAGGCTGTTTCACCGAAGACTAAACCAGACAGATCTGCCCAAAAACAGGAAGAACATCCAACTCTTGCAGGAGATTCAGATGATGATGAAAAGCTCATCATCGATGATTCTGTGCCGTTAGCAACGGCGGCATCGAAACAGCTTAAGATTGCAACATGTTCTGCAGACCCTTCTGGTACGTCTGACCCTGAATCCAACCCTGCAAATACAGATTCATCTCCCCTGAATAAGAGCACAAGAATCAGACGACAAACCAGAAGAGCAAAGACCTGCGGGGACCAGCTGGGTGAGATCCTGCGCATGCAAACAGCCATGTTCAAACCAGCTAACGACACGGCTGCTAGCACGACTAAATCCCCCAACCGCTGTGTGGCGGCGGCGCCGCCAACCTCTCATCAGACATCTCTGATTAAACCGTGCGTGACCTCATACTTGGAAAGACACCAGAAGGAGGACGCTGAGACGTGCGCTGGTCCTCATGAAGCTGCAGCTGTTAATGCAACAGAACACAAAAGTTAGTGACTTTATACCTGTTTAGTTTTGTAGATTTGTTGCTTGATTAACATCCAGTTCTTTGTCCCGTGTAGAGATACTTTCAGAAGACCTTCAGGCGTGTGCAGAAGATGAACAGGACTATGAAGCTCCAGAGGAGGGTAACCTGTTGTACAAGCTCTACAGTCTGCAGGACTTGTTGCTCCTGGTGCGCAGCTCCGTGTCCCTGACTCACACAAGAAATGTCAACAATAAACACAACCAGGTATTTATTATCCTGCTGCAGAACGTGGAACGGTTCTACATGCAGCAGCTTCACAGCGTCTCCTGTGTTCTGTCCCGACAGCACGTCCCCGTGCACGTCTTACCCAAGCTGGAGTATCAACTTAGTTACGGCGTCGAATGTCTGACCAGCAGTGAGGCGTGTCAGCTGTGGACAGAGACGTCGCTTCACTCCAGCACGGTGTCTTACATAGGTACAGAGACCAGCCCCACAAACGAAAAGATATACAGCACTGTGCAAAAGTTTTAGGCAGGTGTGATAAGATGCTGCAAAACAAGTAAAAATGTGAATCACATCAACATGTGCTGTGAATATCAGTGTTGGTTTGCACAGTCAGGGATTCTCTGGGGTCCAGCTGTTCAGAACTTTTGCACAGAACTGTATAATTTACTTGTTGTGGGTATTTTCCTCCTTCTGTGAGTCCAATGGAAACCACGAGACATAACCTCCTTCGTACCAGTACAGTGGTCATTAGATGAGTCACCATCCTGCTGTGTAGCAGGAAGGTTTACTTTGTTGCCATGGCTACCAGCAGGCTACAATTACAAAGAGAAGAATTTTCTGTGCTTAGCTAAATGTTTTTAACTCTAGTTAAACTATCCTCATTTATATTGCTGACCTGTTTATATGAAGACTCCGCCCCCTTTTTTTTTTCTTCAAGCTAACGATCTGCTTCCATGATCTGCTGCGTGTTAGTTTGATGCAACATCTAGTCTTTTTATAAAAAGTGTATATTTCAGGATAAAAAAACAATGTCAGCTACAGCAGAACCTTGGAGACGTGTTGAAACTCTTCGACGGCGTCTCCTTGGTAACCACATTATGCAACAAGCAGAGTCTTTCCTCTCTTTACTCAGTGGTTCTGAGATCATCAGGGCTCATCATGTGGCATTCCCCGCTTGTGTAATCATGGCTGCGGCTCTAAAAACAAGCATTCCTTAACCAGCTCGAGTGGGAGGATGGAAAGAGGAGAGGATTAAGAAAAATCTTATCTCACCTTCGACTCTGACTTTTCACCGTGTTGCTAAATCACTACAGATTCATGAGTTTGTATGGACAGGAAGCAGCATGGATGCTGAGCTCTGGATGTGTTCTCTCTGTAGCTCACATCAATGCACACACATCAAAAGTGTCTCTGCTGAGGAAGCTGGCTGACGACTGGAAGCAGAACATCTCCTGCGGGTTCAGGTGAGTTCTGTTACAGCCGATCTGCACAGGTGTTACCATTCATGTAATTAAAGGAAGTCGCTGCTAATGACTCGTGTGGTTTCTTTAAGAAAATCCTTTCACTTCTCACCGGCCATCAGTATTTATATCTCCATGAGGTCAAATAATCCAAATAATGCCCGACACTTCATTTAAAATCAACTTCCTGTGGGCGCAGTCCGAGCACAGTGCGAGTCGTGATCGGGTCAATATGCAGGATATAACATACTATATCAGAACCACATGGTGTCGCACAACACCACGCTCTTTCTTTGATACGGTGTGGAGAAGCCTTCTTCAGCGCGTGTGGAGGACCGTAGACGTCCTGTTGTTAGAAGGTGACAGCTTACCGAGCGAGGGCACACGAAACGCAGCGCGACCTGAAAACAGTTCAATTTAAACACAGTACGACCGCTGAGACTCGGTCTCCATCTAACAAGCTGGTAAACATCTTTCTGTCGCTCTGATGATGAATGTGGCACGACTCTGTTGGGTAACTGCTCCAGAGGATCGAACCAGCAGCCTCACAAGCATGTGTCATGTTAGTGTTGAAACTTAGACCCAGACTAGATTATAAAACTCAAGTCAAGTCTCTTCCCGTCCTCAGGCCTTCCAAGTCACTGAACATCCTGCAACACCTTCTGAAGAAGTTAACTGGGTAAGTTCTGGTTTTCATTTGTTTCCTTCCACACTGCAGATGTTTAAAGTTTGAACAGGTTTAGTGGTTGCAGATAGTTTGAATGGTGTCTGCATGTATCCAGCCTGAGGTGGAATGTATTACTCTCTTTATGTTAGAGAGTTGAGTAACCAGTTGCTCAACTCCACACAATAGACGCATCACTTTCTGCTTTTTTTAGGTGCTGATTTATACATTCCTGTCATCACTCATCTCTGCAGTGTTGCAGCAATTTTCTCTGATTGATTTATTTGCTCTCTGCAGGTTGGAGGAGGGACGGTACCTGGTTCTGCACAAAGCTGGAGAACCGTTTGTAACCATTTTAAAAGCGTTGGATGGAAAACCGAGTCGTGGGGCCTACAACCTGCACCAAGTCCACAGCTCCGCCCCACAACCGCCCGACTCGGGCCTCGTGCCTTGGATACCTGTAGATCCAGCTGTGGTCCTCCCCTTTCACCTGAAACACGGCCGGCCTCCCTGCACTTTCCCACCAAAACCCTTCTCAACGGTGTGTATGTGGTTACTATGGTTACTGTGTTAGCAAAAAAAGTCAACAAAGGGTGAGAGAGCTGGAGCTGCACGAACAATGAGACAGGAGCTTGTTGGAACAGTGTTCAGGGAATGACACACACACACTGAGACTCTGTAGAAAGAAGAACTAAATCCAGATGTGTGACCCGTATCAAGCTATTTTAAAACACTCAAACAAAATGAATGAAACCCGCCACCCGAACGCCATCATGTCAAAACGCAGAGCATCTAGAAAGTAGCTGTTAGCGTTCAGAGTATGTGCTGTAAACGAAACACCAGATTTTAACTCAAAAACAGACTGAGTCGTGTTTCATGAGGTCAGTTGGCTGTGGCGGCCATCTTTAATCAGAGGTTTATCAGTTGTTGATGTGTCATTCATTAAATAAATAAAACATTGTTTGCTGTTTTTCACCGGTTGGTGATAAATGTTGTTTCATGACATATTATGAAATGACTTTTCATTTTAACATTTAACATAACTTTTTTCTTCCATTTTAATAGGGAGCAAAAAAGATGGTTAACCATCGCGGAGCTGGTCAGAACAACAAGAACCCGAACACACCAGGCAAAAAGAAGAAACGCAAACAAACTAAACGTTCAGCAAAACGTAACAAGTATATAAAAAAGCTCATTCACAAGTCTGTTTGAAGGAGTCCACGTCACATCTGTCCCGTAGTCAGAAACATCTGGATCTGTGTTGCAACTGCAAAGAAATTAGTGTAAATTATATTTATTTGATGGATAATGTGTTTAAAAATGCTGTAAGTGTGGCACTTTAAAACATAAAAATCAATTTTTTTATATATTTATTTGAGTGATATTTTCTATGTTTTGCTGAAATTTTGTTGTAAAATCAAAACAAAAATTAAAGTTTTTTCAAAAATGAGACGTTGGCAGCATGTTGTAAATGACTGACTCGGTGGGAGGAAACATTACACAGCTGAAGGCGGCACCAGGGTGGAGTCACGAGTCCAAGCTGAGGGGAGGGGATCTGAGTCATGGGGGGGGGGTGAAAGCTGTAGTTTATATGTCTGACACAAGTTCAGCTTCCACACCCATTTGACCTGAACATCACACAGATCGATCTCTGCGTCATCTGAACATCTACCACTGAAGTAAGTCTGTTAACTCTTTGTATCATGTAGAATAACTTTAAACAGACTTGAAGGTTTGAGGAACGAGTCCCGACTCGTGACTTGAGTTTCCACAGAACTTCTGTTGAGTTTGTGTGAATGATTTTAAGCTTTTTAATTTGGAGTTTTAGTCTGTTTTTAGACTCTCTTGTGTGTGTGTGAATGTTCTCAGTGTTCAGACTCGAGGGTGTGGTCACTTCTCTGGCACAGACATGTCAGGCTGAACATACTGGAAACTCCTGCTCACTAAACAAAGACTAACAAAGTCTGTGATTTGGAGCAAAAAATAAGCAACTTTTAGCAGCTTCAAATGATTTAATTTAATCTAAATTAGGGGTGTCCACCAGTCCTGGTCCTCGAGGGTCTCTGTCCTACACGGTTTAGTTGTTTTCCTTCTCCAGTGAGGAGATTCCAGGCAGATTTCAGAACATCTGATCTGTTTCAGAACCCTTCAGATGGCTGTGGTATCAGACATCCTGGGACAACTGTCCCTCAACAGCGGGGTAATGTCCTACTTCATTGTCTTTATAATGACACACAACATTCCCTTCACTGTTACCAGATGAATAATCTAATCTCATAGTGATTAACTTTGTGTTTCAGGTCAGTGAGGAGAAGTTTCCCAGTCTGTGGCCTGCTGTGGACTTTGACCCGGTCAAAGATGCTGCCAGGATAGAGGAAGCCATCAAAACCAAAGGCGAGTCACTCGTGTGGTTTTCTTCTTTCACTGCAGAAGATTAGCTGGTGTCAGTGAGTCAGACTCAGCCATGAGATTATTTTTATCCATAATGGAGCCTCCGTGCATCTGAATCAGAGGAACATTCTCTGTCCCTCTTCATAAGCATTTAATAATAAAACTGTCCCTTCATCAGGAGTGGATGAGCAGACCATCATTGACATCCTAACAAAGAGAACCTACTCTCAGAGGAGAGAGATTAGTTTTGCATATGAAAAAAGGGCAAAAAAGGTACAACAAACTCTTTCACTTATTTCTATTTCTTAACCATGTGGGTGGATCAGGCCTGTAACGTTGTCGTATCTGTAGGATTTAATCTCAGCTCTGAAGGGAGCGTTGTCCGGTTCACTGGAAACTGTGATCCTTGGACTGATGAAGAGCACGTCTCAGTATGACGCCTCAGAGATCAGAGGATCTATCAAGGTAAGATCAGTGGATCTGATTGATGTTTCATACCGCCCCCTAGTGGAGGAATGACACATATCGCTTTTATTTCCTGGGATAGTGATTGAAATGTCTGTTTCTTTCAGGGTTTAGGAACAGATGAAGAAACCTTAATTGAGATTTTGTGCTCACGCAGCAATAACGAGCTGGTGGAAATCAAGAAGGTCTACAAAGACTGTGAGTTTAAAACATCTAAAACATTCTACGTGGACTTTAAAAAGTCCTACAATAACTTGTAACGTAATTAGTTGGGGACAGTTTTTATAGCAGAGATGGAGATTTATTCTTAAATGAACGTTTCACAGTGTTTAAGAAGGACCTGGAGAAGGACGTGGCGGGCGATACCTCGGGGAACTTTGCTAAGCTGCTTTTGGCTCTTGTGGAGGTGAGATTCAGTCATGAGTGTGTTTATTTTTCACTCGACAAACATACAGATGACAATAACGAGTCCTGTTTAAATCCTGCGCAGACCAAGAGAGACCAACCAATTCCCGTGATAGACAATGAGAAGATCGATGCTGATGCCAGAGTAAGTCACCCATCATGGATTGAAATGATAATTTTTTTGATGTTCACGGTTCAGTTAGTTCAGCAGTAAATCCTACTGTAAACCAGAAGTGTTGTTCCTTTTGATACGTAGGCTCTTTATGAAGCTGGAGTGGCGAAAAAAGGAACTGATGTCACCACCTGGATCTCCATCATGTCTGAGAGAAGCGTCCCCCACCTGCAAAAAGGTGCCTCCAGGTTTTCTCCAAAACTTTTGCAGGTGCATGAGTTAAAGAAGTGACCATGCGAACACGTGTCAAACATTTTGTTTTCTTCTCAGTGTTTGAGAGGTACAGGAAGTACAGTCCCTACGACATGCAGGAGAGTATTATAAAGGAGGTTAAAGGGGACCTGCAGAAGTCTTTCCTGGCTCTAGGTGGGTTCATCTCATACAAAGAAATTATTTTAGCATCAATTTAATTAGAATCCAGATTCAGTTGATGCACCACTGAGTGTTTATTCAGCTTTTTTCATCCTTCCAGTTCAGTGTTTTGAAAACAAGCAGCTGTACTTTGCCAAGAAACTGAATGAAGCCATGAAGGTACGTGCACCATTTCTTCTTCTTCTTGTTGAAAGCCCCCCCCCTCCCCCTTCTCTCCATCCAGACTTCAGCTTATTAAAGTAAAACTTTGCTGCAGGAAAAATAAGAATTTAAAGTTGGCAAAAGTTTTGTTGCAGGAGTCTTGCATCAGCTGCTGTAGTTATAAAATAAAAAAAATCCAAGAAACACGCAGAACTTAAGTGCTGACTTGTTCTCGTCTGTTCAGGGTAAAGGAGCCAAAGAGAAGACACTGACCAGGATTATTGTGTCCCGCTGTGAGGTGGACCTGAAAAAGATCTGCTCTCAATACAAGGCGACCTTTGGGCAGTCGCTGCAGCAGACTGTCACAGTAAGTAACTTGTTTGGGATTCACGGTGAAACACGTCGCATCATGCTGCTTGTCTTACCTGCTGTGTTGATTTTCTTCCTCAGGAACATACCAAGGGAGACTATCAGAGGGCCCTACTCAGCCTCTGTGGACCTGAACAGTAAATGTGAATCATTTTTATCTTAAAAATCCAACGTTCAATCATTGGAAGTTTGAACTTAAAACCTGGATCAATGAAAATCTCCCTGGAACAATTTGTTGCTACTAAACAAAATCTGTACAACATTAAAGACAAAGGGAAGGGAGGGGTTAAAAAATTGTTCAGATTTTAGTGCTTGTCAAACCAAAACGTAAATAAAGCTTCTCTATTTGAGTTCAGTTGTTTTCTTGTATGTTGTTCCTAAAATTCACCACCAGAGGGCGATAAATTTGCGTGAAAGAGGCAAGTTTGTCTCTGGGCCTCAAACTGCCTGATTCCCGCTGAAGAAAAGCAAATTCTTTACCATTTTACACGCATTTAATTACTTATTGTTTAATATTATATTTACAGTAAATGTTTGCTTCTCTGTTTAATAATCAAAAGGAGTAAAGTAGGTGAAAATGTATAAAAAGTGATATTTGACAACAGTTCACTTGCACAATGAAACATTAACTCCCAACATTTAAAAATTATGAATTCAGTTGCATTTAAAGTTAAACTCTTAATTAAAAATGTAAAAAAAAAATTCACAAAAACTTGAACGTCTGAAAGGTAAACAATGATAGAGTATCGGCCCCTTCTTCCTCTGTGCAACTCTGTGAAGATGATTTAATCATTAGTGTGTTTTTCTGTGTTTGTTTGGTGCTAATATTTTAATTAAAAATGTTAATTTTACCTCCGGCAAAGATGATTTGCATACCACTAAACAAGCGTCTATACAACGTGTTTCTGCTGTTTAGTTTGTGGTCTCTCAGGATAAAATAACCACAGTGTTATCAAGGCATTTCCACTCAAGTATAAGAAGGAAGAGAAAAAAACAGCCCCAAAAGGGAGAATCAGAACTGCTGATCACACTGATGAGGAAAGAAAAGTGCAATCACTTATTAGACGTGAGATTCATTAGATTATGTATTTTTGTGAGAAAAATGTCTTGTATTTTCAAGCAGCGGCTTCAAGTTTTAACAAGACTTTGGATTTATGATCGTTTTGCAACAATATTGATGAGAACATTAGCCTTTTGTGATGGTTTGTGTTTATAGGCTATAAAAACATAAAATATGGTGTAAAGTGAGAGAAAACAGTATTTTGTGAAGCAACGTGAGGAAGATTTATGCAGGAATATTGTGACAGATTAATGGCTGCATCATAAAGAGAAAAGTACCTCCATATTTCCCCCCCTGTGTTTTTTTTATTTTTTTTATATGGATGTACAACATGCTGTTCTGTTCAAGGCCGGCCCACGGGGACCTCCGGCAAACCCAAGGGGAACTCTCTCCTCAATTGAAACGATGCAATTTACTGTCCCAAACAGCAGCACTTCATCATTCTGAGGACTTTCACCCCATGAATGTCAAACGCATACAGCGCGCTGAGGAGGAGACAGAATACCTCACATTATCACCGCTGCCACACGATAAGAACTCTGAAACCTTGTAATCACCCGAATTCAAAGATTTAAAGAAGAAATCTGGATCTAACAAATTCTAAATTTTGCATTTTGAGTCTTTTTAAAAATGAAATAAATCATTTTTCCTCTCTTTAATCTAAATATTCCTTCTTAATAAAGTGAATTTGTCACGAAATGAATAAATAAATCAAATAAAATCCCTCATCTCGCCCTCACCTCAGAGGTAAAACGCCCAGGCTGTGCTTCAGGCTTTGCAGCAGCATTAAACTTTCACAGTACAGCTGTAGAGCTGCTGCTGTTGCCCCGCCAGACACACCAACTGCATATTGGGAAGGTATTAGTTTGTGCTTTTTATTAATTCATTGCACCAAAGAGAAACTGCAACGTGGAGCAGCCTTGTAACATTTCCTTTCACTATTTTCTCTCCTTGACACATCTGAACCCAGCTCAGATTTTGTGCACGCGTGTGTGTGTGTATGTGCAGAAGACCAAAGGGTGTTTAATTATAGACCAGAAGGCCACCAGGGTCTGCTTTTAATTGTGTGCATCTCTGTGTATGTGTGTTTGCCTGCAGCTCTATAAGTCGCAGGCATGCTCTAAATGAGAACTCCTACAGGCTAAGCTTGAAGACCTGCTCCCTGAACGCAACCGCAGAGAGCCGCAGTTTGATTAATATTTTCTTAATTATCATTATTTAATTCAGCAAAACCACAGCTTCTTCTGTGAAAAGTGTGGCCTTTTGTCTCTGTGATGCAGAATATCCCTGCTCATTAAGGGGCACGGAGAGATCCTGTATATGGTAAATAAGAGGCAGCGTCTTATGCCGCCGCCCCGGGGAGAGTTGGCACCACACTGAAGGACATCTCCTTCTGAAGATGGGCGCTGTGCTGATGTTTCCCCTGCTCAGACTGCAGAGCCGGATCCTCTGCCTCTGGCGTCGTCAGGCCCGCTTCCTTTCATGAGGCGCAAACAGAGACAACAGCGCAGTCGGAGGAGCAGCGTGCTCTCATCACACCCTCAGAATGTCTCCTTTGTACAGCCAGACTGGTGATTGAAACAACATGAGAGAGCAGAAGAAGGCCTGTCTCCTCTTGGGTTTTCGGCTGCAGTCAGTCCATCTACAGACAAAAAAAAATAAAAAATCTATTTAAAAAAAAAGACACGGAGAAGTTTACAAAGGAGCTTTGTGTACAAGCAGTGCAACGGATCTCTTTGAAGAGTTCAGCTTCTGTCATGTTGAAATGCAGAAAAAAAAAAAAAGGGATTCTCAACAACTTTGGGTTCTGCTTTAGTTCGGTCTGTTCAATGTACTCAGAGAAAAATCCCATTTTGTTATTAGTGGTACATTAAATCAGTGGCAACCTTTACTTGGCCCATCCAGTTTAATAAAAAACCTGCCTGCAGACAAAGCTGCTGTCATCAGATCAGCAGCGTTTGATGCACAGAACCGGACGGGATGCTGAGTTTCGCTTTTCTCCTTGAAGCTTTTATTTTTTTTATTGCTTTGTGATGAAAAGATGAGAATATCATGTGGCTGCTCAACCCCAAATGCTATATATCTTTATCCCTCCTTACATCTATGTCTCATCTCCTCCACTGAACCCATTGAGAAGTCTCTCATCCCCTGTGCTTATTCTGCCACTTCTCGGCCTGCAAAAATGAAACCGCACGCTGGAATAACTGTGATTCTCTCCGTTTGATAAACCCTTAAAAGCACTCTGTTTTTGTATAACCCTATAACGGCGTTCATATGCAAACACCGCGTGGTTCTGAGTCGGATGCATGGATTAGAATCTTCTGTGGAGAGGATGTAATGATCTGATCCAGGCTTCATCACCTCCTCTGCTGTTTGCACACGCCACTGGATCAGTCTGGGTGCATGCACCGTGCAGCATCGATGATAATGCACCATGAACCGCAAGCGAGGAAGACGGTCTTTATCAGCGTGGCATATTAATGTTTATTTACACCATAGCTAATAAGATGTGTGCTCTGCAGCTCGGTGAGACAGAATGATGGTGGGTAATTAAGCTGCTTTGCTTTCGATTCATCCATTATCCATACTTCAAGCCTGCATACATAATGTAATAATGTAAAATAAGGCCAGTTGCAGAAGTAGATGAGGTGACCAGTCTGAGGTGTTTGGTGTAAATCAGCACGAGGGGTGTCAAAATGTATCGAGATCGGAGTGATAAATTCGAGAATTGTCAAACAGCTATTCAG
>SSNP01000085.1:1872324-1900166 GCA_006937955.1 Pachypanchax playfairii
TTTTTTTTTTTTTTTTTTTTTTTTAGCTGCAAAGTTTTTCCCTTATCAAATCATCAAATTTTATTGTGCATATCCTGAAGTGATTCATAATGATCTACAGAAATTGGAGTAAATCCACTGAAAGATAAGTAAGTCAGAGACACCTGCTTTTCCTTTGTTCTTCTCGCTCGGTGTCAGAGAATTACAGATATTGTTTGAAGCCCCTGACTGTGAAGCTTTTCTCTTGTCTGATGGGAGAAATGCAAAGTTTTGGAAAGCTGTCTGCAAATTTCTTCCCTCTTCCCACCTGCTCTCGTTTGATTTGGAATGTGCAGGGGAAAAAAACAACAAAAAAAACTGCTTCTTTTTCATTTCCTGACAACACGCTTTCCCGTGTGACACTTCACCTTTAGAGATTTCCCATTCTCTCTGATCATTCCCTGTTTGGTTCATGTTAATTAACCCTGAGGCAAAGCAGAGACTTACAGGCTTTGAAGCATGTGAAGAAAAAAAAAAACAGAAAGAACGCTGTAATTTTTCTTTTTCTGTTTTGTGATTTATTTCTGTCCTGTTGAGAGTCAGAGCAACGTGGGTGTTGGAACGGTCGGGATACGGTTTGTCTTTGGGTTTGTGTCCCTGTCGCCAGTCGCTCTTCTTCTTCCTGTCAGAAAGTTGGCCCAGGAAACTTGACCTCCCTCAGGTGGCCATGAAAATGGAAATCAGTTCAAAAACTAGAACACAAGAATGTTTTCATAGCCTTCAGCTTCCCCTCAAAAGCAGAAGAAGAAGAAGTTTTTTTTTTTTCTTCTGTCTGCTGCTTTTTATTCCTTTTGGCTCCCGGCATAAATGGTCTTTTCTTCACTTGTAGAAAAGCACATTTCTTGGTGAAAAGTGCCACCGGTGGCAGGCAGAGCAATATTGCCTAAACCCAAAGAATATGCTGTGCATGAGAATTTATTCTGTTAACCATTTCACTACTTGTTTTGAAGCTAATCTGGTAAGCAACTGCTCACACTGTAAGATAAAAGCTCTGGTCTTTATGTCTTCTGTAACCTGACAACAGACTAGCGACATCACACTAGTGACATACATCTATTTTGTTATCTCAAACTTCTAAAGCTTGTTTTTCTGCTTCTCAAAAGCACCTATTTTTTTCTGAAAACAGCAAATCCACCAATGATAGAAATATTTATGAGGATGAGCTGAAGCACAACCAGAGGCTTTATTCTACAGGTTTTCAGGGCAAATCTGTTCTTGTGCTTCTGTCTTTATGCTCGTCTAAAGCACATAAAGACAAAGACAGGAAGTGTGATTAACCATGGAGAATAAGAAGTGCAGCGTTCCCTCCAGGAGAACGTCTTGGGGTGGGACTGATCAAAGTGAAGCCCAGAGACAGAAGGAGACTGAAGCAGCACTTTTTCGATGGCTATCTCTGTTATAAGACAAGAGAAAGAAGGCTTGTTCTGTACAGACCTCCATTACAACATCTTTGTAGGAAAGTTGGTAAGATTTTATTGCAGAAGGAGGTTTAAGATGTTGCTAAATTGTAAACCACAGCTGGGGTTGTAGTTAGATTATGGGCTCCATCTACATTACTCCATATTTTTAAACCGATTGTTTTAATCTCTTTGTTAAAATCTCTCAGCACTCGGCGGTGAAAACACCCAAATGTCAAAAAACAGAAAAAAACATTGTTACATTTGCTAAAGTTTAACTCAAAACATGTTTATTTTCTTTGGTATAATTTACAGTTTCCTTTGTTATTAAATTAATGTGTTTTTTTTACTTTGTAAAAATTTTAAATTATTATATTTTGTCGAGATGTTCTAGAACAGCCTCAGTTTGGAAAAAAAAGAGTGAAAATCTGACTGGACTCAAGAACAGAACCCAGAAATTAAAGGTTCTGTGTCATGCAAAATCACTTTGTGAAGCTATTTCTTTAAAAAAAAAAAAAGTTCTATAGTGACCATGACAATTCACTTTGCACCTAGCCGAGTTCAGACTAGCCATTAAACCATTAAACTCTATTTCTAAAAACCAAGGTCATTCAAAAAGTTACTCACTACGTGTAAGATATTAAATGTGCCCTGTCACACAAATTACCTGACTTTGTGGTTATTTCTGAAATATTAACTTGTAATCTGAAATATTTTATGTCTAAAAACATTAAGAAAAACTAATTTCCAGCTGTTCAAGGTCAGTGTAATCTGACTGCTTGAAAATTGACCTTGATTCAGGCTGTTACTCATTAACATTCATTATGTTAAAGGTACAGTGTGTAAGAATTAGACCTTATTGTCAAATCTGTAGAAAAAAAACATCGCCTCTCTGCCACTCACCCCCTCCCCTCCTTGACTTTTCTGTTGAGTTGCCAGTTCTGATGTTGATTCTTGTTTAGTTTCTCTTGTATTTGTTCAATTTTTGGGAATGTCTGAAGGTCTATTTGTTCAGAATTGAGTTTTCCTAAGTGTGGTTGAACGCCCCATCACGTGCAGCTCGTTTGTTCAGTAGGAAGGATGTGGTGATTTCTTACTTTTTGCTGCTGGTTGTTGTGGAATTAAAGCTGCTTGTGTTGAAGACTTGGCAGCCTTGCAGACTCACATGTGATTCACTTTGGAACCAGGAAGTCTGGACGTGTAAATAATGATTCTGGTCCAGACCAGCGTTTTTAAAATGACAAAAACTAGCGACCAACCAGCCGGCTGAGATCGAGATCTGTTACAATGTGACTTTGTTTTCAACATCAGTGGGACATTATTAGACTGTTGTGTGAGTATTTCACTGTAAAATTCTTACATACTGTACCTTTCATTTGCTAGACTCTAATTGGCTAACAGCTAGCCTATGAGAGTACGGCTTCCTGCACCCGCCCACACTGCACATGCGCAACAGCGCTGTCTGAGTAACATACCTAATAAAACCTGCATAATACCAAGTTACAGGAGGTTTTCGAACAGGACCAGCAGAGATGGAGCTTTAATTTCAAGACCAACACCCCTCTGAACGGGGATTATGAGTGGGAGGAGGTGTCTGCAGCAGGTGTTTTATCAGGAATCCGTGCAGAGCCCCCCTTAGACCCTGCTGCCGAGTTAACTATAAGTTCTGTGAGTCTCTCCAAAAATAAACTGAAGTCTCGCAAATCTGGATTTTTCAGCAATATATGCATTGTGTAAGTCCAACAGGATCATAGCACAATACGGTCTGCCATATTCTGAACAGCTAAGCTAACTTTGCAGGCGTGGTCTCAACCTGCTTTATTCCTGCACAGAAAAAAAACGAAATAGAAGTTATTGTGCTGTTTTCAATTTCAATTTCAGCACGTTCATTCAGGATCAGGATGAAGTAAGATAAATGTAGACAAACTAGTAAGTACAGTTTCATTGTTGTTTTGGATTTTAGAGCTCAACATACATCAGCTGCTGTCATAGTTTCTGAAAAGCCCCATTTCTCATGTCCACATGGAAACAACAACAACAACAGGTTTTTTTTTAAATCTCCACTTTGGAAATTGTTTTTTTCCTTTTTTATCACCAAAAGCTTTCTACCTAGATGTTTGGGAGGCAGAGCTGCAGCTGGAGACGTCAGTTTGTTAAAATGATCCACATAAACAAAGACAGGGTCATAAATTAGACATTGGGACAAAGTCAGATTATTAAAACTCTCATTTCTGTTAAATCATAACAATTTATCTCTGCTGTATCTACATTTTTCGGGTTAATTACATGATTTAAACATTTTTTTATACTTGTCACCTTCTTCTGCCTGATTCAGCCCAAAAAATGTGGCATATTTCAACTTCACAGGCTGCGTTACATTTCAGGGGAGCCGCTCTTTCTTAAAGAAAAAGGTGTATTGAGTTGGCCTGAGGGTCTGCGTCTGGAACCACGAGCTTGTGACTGACAGTGTGATGAGATGCCTTCATTATAGCTTGTTTTAAGCAGAGCAGCTCTCTGTGAGAAGGGTCCTATCAAAGGAACAGCTTTGATATGTGGCCCTCAAACATTTAGAGCTGATGTAATGACAGTCGGCTCCTGCTCTTGGTTTTTATTGTTTTTCTCTGCTGAAGGTATCTCCATGATCATCATCAATATTTGATTTCTCCGTGTGCAAAGCCTGCAGAATGCTTTACCTTATTTACATGAGTCCAACATCTAAACCAATATATTTATAGGATGTCCTGGATCAGTCAGATAACTAGCAGAACTATATAAAATAGTTTTACTAATATAGAAACTCTGTTTTCCTCAAGCATTGAGCTCACACACTGTTTTTTAGAATATTGTTAATGTTGTGGTAATTTCTGGACAACCGTCAATATTCATAAAAGCATAAATTTGAATATCTGCCTCAGCCTAGAAGCCTCTAAACTGGAAGACTAAATATATACTTACATTTTATTTCAAAGAGAGAAAAAAAAATCCTTTCTGGCAAAAAAAAAAAAAAAAGAAAAAACGGTTAAGGAGAACTTTACTCAAGGACAGGAAGCACATCGTTAAAACTGTGGAGAAATATTAAAATAAGGGAGATATTAAAGCTTGAATATCTGCTCGCCCTTGGCGACTCTCGCCAGCTTCAAAAACATCTTGAGATCTTTCCCTCCCTCAGACCTGCTCGCTCTCTCTCTCTCTCTCTCTCTCTCTCTCTCTCTCTCTCTCCCCTGGTAAGTTTGATTTTATTTGCTGGTATCACACTGATTTGAGCTGAACTAAATAATCAATGACATGGAGCAGCAGAAAGGCGACGGATCCCTGTGAGAAGAGAGATGGTCATGGGTGTTGTGCTTCTATCATGTCTCAGACTTGATCAAAGTCCTTGAGTCTGTCTTCAAACACATCCTGGGACAGGACGCGGACCATTTGGCTAATTATAAAACACAGAAATACAAATGCTGAGCGAGATTGTAAATGTAAAAGTGGAGATAATTACTTGTTTTTGTTGACTTTTGTCTCTCATCTTCTGTGTTCTGTTACCTCGGACCAAAAGATGAGCCCATGCAGGACGTGGGGGACATTATGACATTACTCCTGTCCCCTCATGGATAATGGAACAAGGTTTGAATTTGAATGATAAACAAGCCGACTTGGAGACAGTAGGAAGATCACTCGCCCCCTTTCCCCCCCTCTCCCCATCTCCCTTCCATTCAAAGCTGAGTACCTATTATGCAAATGGAAGATTTTGGAATTCGTCTGCGTATCTCCGAGGCATGTTGGACAATTATGAGTCGGTAGAAGTGAGCGCACCTTGCTAATGTTATGCAGTGTTGTGTTCAGTCCTTTTTTTTTTTTTTTGTATCAGAGCAGAGTGACTTTCATCTGCAAACTTCTGTACCGTGTTCTTCAGATTAGCATACGCTTGTAACCAAGGCCTTAATCATAAACAACAAAGCACGATGGCCTCAGTTTGACCAGGCTGTTAAATAATTCTGGACCTTGTCAAAACAATCAAATCAAATAAGCGAACATTAAATATTCATATGCCAAAGTACACTAAAGTAAATATATATATTCTTTTTTTTTTTGTTGTTGTTTTGTTTTTTTGAGGGGAAAGGAATATGCAGCAGCACATTGCTGCAGCGCTGTTTATTTTCATTTATGAAGACTTTCAATTCAAAACAAACTAAAGTTATTTTAAGTTTATTTTGTTGCCAATAAACACCTGGAGGGAACGTTGTTCTGCAGTGACGCTGCGACTCAAGAAAAACACAAAAAAAAAAAAGCGTTTCAAGTCTCTTAAAATCTGCAGCGGTGCTGCTCACAAAAAACGCTTGAAGAGTGACTCCTCAGAACTCCGAGTCTAAACAGAGAGCATTGAATATATATTGGTTAACATCCTTTAACGGCAGCGACAATTAATGTGTGAAGCTGCGTCTGCATCCCTCTTGTGTGTCGCGCACCTGCCAATCACCATGTTTGTAGAGCTAGATCACAGTGTTGTTTTCATATTGTGTTCAGCTATGTATTTATTTCCACTGGTGCAGAAAAAAAGGTTTTATTTACTGGTCTTTTTGAAGATGAGGCAGATCTGCGCACGCTGTGCAAAGACCTCAAATTGGAAAAAGGGAAAGGAGTAGAAAAAGGGGAACGCGAGGTTGGAAAAGCAAACTTTGTCTTCGGTGTGGTGTTGGAGGCATTGAATGTTAATATTCTCGCGTTTTGTTTTTTTAACAGCAGCTTCAGCAGTTTTTCCTTATCTGACTACAATACCATCCACCACTGCAGCTCAAGTTAAAACAAAAAAAAAAAGCACGTTCTATTTGTCAACCGGTTTCTTTTTTTTTCTTCCTAATTCTACCAGTTGGGATTCATTTAATCCATCTTGAAGAGCTCCCGTCTAATTGACTCAGCATTTGTTTATTCTGCCGGTTTAAAGAATCCTTTGGTGTGCAGCTCATTCTACAGGGAGTCTCCGTGGTTCAGGCTTCTCGGTCCTCCAGTGGTTATTGTACCCAGAGAGGTGCCAATCCAGACGTCTCACCACCTTTCTGAGCCCAGAAGACTCAGGCGGAATCAAGTCCCTGGTTAGGACAGCGTTGCCGTCTTTAATCAATGTTGACCAGCCAGACTCCTTTTGGCTCCTTCACAGCTGAGTCTGGGAGACGCTCTAATCCCTTGTCTTTGTCATCTCAGGTCATTAGATGTTTTATGTTTCCATCTGGAGAATTGTGACAAGAAAAACAGGCTTGAGGTGTGTAGTATTTGATACCAGAGATTCTCCCGAGATGGAAATCCCTCCAAGTTTCAAAGAAACAACTTTTGCCTACTGGGATCGTTAAAGTAGACAAACTAAAGTCCAGTTTTTTAAAATAACCCCGACTCATAATAGTATGATTATGTGCTGCGCAGTGGTGCAGTTGGTTAACACTGTTGCCTTGCAGCATGAGGATTTAGTGTCTGATAGACTTTGCATGCTATTTTCTGGGACTATACAGTTAAATCCTGCAGATTCAACACATGCATTTTGGGTTAAGTGGCGACTCTAAACTAAATTTATGCTGTTTGTCTCATGATAGACATGTCCAGAGTGTAACCCCCTCCTCTCAGCCAATGACCGCTGAAGAGAGACACCAAACAGGACCCTAAACAGGATCATGCAGCCTGGGAAAATCAGTCAAAAGTTATGGATCTGAGGTGTTTTCCCAAACTAGAAGTTTCTAATCCAATCGAATCTGATGCCTAATTCCCAGAATCCCCATTAAAAATATCCCAACCCACGCACTGAAGCATGCAGGACACCTTTAGAAGGTTTGTGTTCCATCCTCCGAGCTGCTTTAACAGCAAAATAAATCCCTGTTCAATATCAGGGCAGGTGGTCATAATGTTATGGCAGATATCTGTAATTACTTATGACCACACGGCATCAGGGAGGTGAGGATTAAAGAGATAAAACACAGGCTTTTACGTACAGGCCACTTTGCTAATTAGATGGATTAAAACGTGCTTCGTGAGGGGAATTAATTTGCAACTGAATGGCAGTTAGCAGGCGAACATGGATCACAGATGATACAAACCCCCGAGGGTATTCCATGGTTAGTTTGGTACAATTTAGAAATTACACAACTCGTTTACTAAATAACAAGCTCATTTTTCCCCCCTGAACCACGTTCTTTGGTGCTTCATTGTCACTTGACTTTCAGATGTGTTGAAAATAGGTTAGTTTTTTTTCTATTTTTCCAGCGAATGTGGAGCCTCCTGGTAGCATCACTCACTGCAGTAATAAGTAGCCATTTATAATTCATGAGATGGCTAGTCCCCCAAGTTAATTTTGCCCAGGGCACTGTTTATTTCTGCTTTGTACTTTGTTTAAAGTCTGTTGTTGACAACTCTTGTACATGTCAAACTATCACCGCTAATAATTGCTTAAGGAGATAGAACTTTTGCAAATGTTGGTTCCACCAGAGGTACATTCGCCTCACCCATATGCAGAACTTCTTCAGATGAATTTTTGATTCATCTCCTCCTCGCTCTTGACAAAAAAAAAAAAGTCCTCTGTAATTCAAAGCAATCGCTGTAAGAGGAATAATAAAAAAGAATAATGTAGTACGCACTTCATAGCATCCTAGTTTTCTTGTGAAAGAGGAAATGTCTTTCTTTTCGTCTCTCCTCTTCCACCACCCCCGCCTCGTTCTCGCTCTTTCTCCCGACTTTCTTCTTCTTATTTTATTTTTTTTTTGCATATTGACCAGAGAGGGACTTGCTCTGCCGGATGATGACTGTCACCCAACGAAAAGGATTGACAGAATTTTTGAAGGAGAGGAAAAGGCCTTGGGCTCTACCTCTGTGGGTCAACCGCGTTAGTCTCTATGCGCAGTGAGCGACGTTCTATCAATCCAAGCAGTCGCTTGATTAGTGCCAATTATCCAGACTGTCACTTTCCCTGGTGAGAGTGGCCCAGGATGCACCCCCCCCCCCCCCACACACACACACACACACACACAGACACACTTCCCGTCTAGAGCGGACGTGCACTAAAAGTCTGTGCTCATAGCTGTAGGCTGTGGGAATGATTTTGAATGCAGAGACGGGGGAGAAATAAAAGAAACGAGGGAAGCAAGTTCTGAGTTTGACAGTGTGATAGCGCTGACTTCCGAGACTGTTACAAGGGGAGTGTCATTCCTCACACAGACGTCTCCCAAGGGCTGCCACGTCTTCCATCAGTCAGTCAGTCAGTCAGTCACCGGCTTCAGATTCAGCTGTACATTCTGTTCAGGACCCAACTGGGTTGCTCTCACTAAGGTATACAAAACTCACTTCCAAGTGTGTGTATGTGTGTGTGTGTTTAAGTTTAAACCAGAACTCTAACAAGAGGGTGTCGAGATGCTACTCGAGTATTAACAATAGGGGTTATTTGTCTGCAGCATAATTCATGTGCCTGAAAAATACATTTAGGTTTTGAGTCTGTGAAATCTTTAAATCAGATTTAACAGCTGACGCCGAACCTCAGCAAACACACTAAGCAACAGTTTTTAAATACCTTGTACTTGTCTCTAATTAACATCCTGTCTCATGAGTGTCTTTTTTGTCCTTAAAACATTGGATTTCAAAGCTATACGTCAAATTTAGCTTATCTTCATTTGCTCTATCTTCAGTTCTACAGCAGTATGTTTTCAGCTTTCAATATATATATACAGTGGGGCAAAGAAGTATTTAGTCAGCCACCAATTGTGTAAGTTCTCCCACTTAAAAAAATCAGAGAGGCCTGTAATTTTCATCATAGGTATACCTCAACTATGAGAGACAAAATGAGGAAAAAAAATCCAGAAAATCACATTGTCTGATTTTTAAAGAATTTATTTGCAAATTATGGTGGAAAATAAGTATTTGGTCACCTACAAACAAGTAAGATTTCTGGCTTTCACAGACCTGTAACTTCTTTAAGAGGCTCCTCGGTCCTCCACTCGTTACCTGTATTAATGGCACCTGTGTGAACTCGTTATCAGTATAAAAGACACCTGTCCACAACCTCAAACAGTCACGCTCCAAACTCCACTATGGCCAAGACCAAAGAGCTGTCAAAGGACACCAGAAACAAAATTGTAGACCTTCACCAGGCTGGGAAGACTGAATCTGCAATAGGTAAGCAGCTTGGTGTGAAGAAATCAACTGTGGGAGCAATTATTAGAAAATGGAAGACATACAAGACCACTGATAATCTCCCTCGATCTGGGGCTCCGCGCAAGATCTCACCCCGTGGGGTCAAAATGATCACAAGAACGGTGAGCAAAAATCCCAGAACCACACGGAGGGACCTAGTGAATGACCTGCAGAGAGCTGGGACCAAAGTAACAAAGGCTACCATCAGTAACACACTACGCCGCCAGGGACTCAAATCCTGCAGTGCCAGACGTGTCCCCCTGCTGAAGCCAGGACACGTCCAGGCCCGTCTGCGGTTTGCTAGAGAGCATTTGGATGATCCAGAAGAGGATTGGGAGAACATCATATGGTCAGATGAAACCAAAATAGAACTTTTTGGTAGAAACTCAACTTGTCGTGTTTGGAGGGGAAAGAATGCTGAGTTGGATCCAAAGAACACCATACCTACTGTAAAGCATGGGGGTGGAAACATCATGCTTTGGGGCTGTTTTTCTGCAAGGGGACCAGGACGACTGATCCGTGTAAAGGAAAGAATGAATGGGGCCATGTATCGTAAGATTTTGAGTGAAAACCTCCTTCCATCAGCAAGGGCATTGAAAATGAGACGTGGCTGGGTCTTTCAGCATGACAATGATCCCAAACACACCGCCCGGGCAACGAAGGAGTGGCTTCGTAAGAAGCATTTCAAGGTCCTGGAGTGGCCTAGCCAGTCTCCAGATCTCAACCCCATAGAAAATCTCTGGAGGGAGTTGAAAGTCCGTGTTGCCCAGCGTCAGCCCCAAAACATCACTGCTCTAGAGGAGATCTGCATGGAGGAATGGGCCAAAATACCAGCAACAGTATGTGAAAACCTTATGAAGACTTACAGAAAACGTTTGACCTCTGTCATTGCCAACAAAGGCTATATAACAAAGTATTGAGATTAACTTTTGTTATTGACCAAATACTTATTTTCCACCATAATTTGCAAATAAATTCTTTAAAAATCAGACAATGTGATTTTCTGGATTTTTTTTCCTCATTTTGTCTCTCATAGTTGAGGTATACCTATGATGAAAATTACAGGCCTCTCTGATCTTTTTAAGTGGGAGAACTTACACAATTGGTGGCTGACTAAATACTTTTTTGCCCCACTGTATATTAGAGGTGGGAAAAATGATCGATTCTAAGATGCATCGCGATTCCGACATGCACGATTCTGCATCGATGCAGCATGTGACATAATCGTGATTCCCACTCAATCCAGGTTCTCAAGTGTCCTTGTCTTTAAGCTGCTAAAAATGTTTTATCCAGCACACTTTGAATGAAAAACAAGGAATTGTTTTATTTGAATATTTGCACTTTTAAATAGACAGGCTAAGCCTGTGCTATTTGTTTTGGTATACTACATGTGAAATGTAGAATCCTGTCTTATAGCTGCTGTACTGAAAATTGTATTTTTTATACATACATTCTTTTTACTTAAGTAATAGGCAGCGCACTTTAAAAATGGTCGTTCACTTCAGTGGAAAGATTTATGTTTTGTCAGGTATACCGTAATAAAAAAGAATTCAAAACAATATCCGACTGCTTGTAGTAAGTTATTGAAAAATTGAGTGCGAAGAATCGTGATGTATTGCAGAATTAAATCGAATCTTTAGGCAGATAATCGGAATCGGATCGAATCGTGAGGCAGGTAGAGATGCACACCTCTAATATATATATATATATATATATATACACTCAATCCTACTATTTTCCAGCTGCTCTTTAAATACTGAGCTGCTGCTGCTGCTGTGTACTTACTGATCTACTTCTTGCTGCTTTCACATTGTTACTGTGCCTCTTGTAACTTCTCGACACTCCGCAGCTGGGAAGTGAGACGCTGAGCTCCTTTAAAAAAAAAAGAACGGCAGAGGTTATCCTCTGTGTGGATGTCTGTAGGGGAGTAAACACCACCGCGTGCGCCAGTGAACATTTTGCATGGGGGGGGGGGGGCATTAATTATTCATGCCCGCTTCATTGTGTATGATGATGTGTCAGGATGTTTGCCAATAAACAACAATATTCCTTGTAGGATTGATCCGATATGAAAAGTTGTTGAGCTAGTTCCTCTTGGTATGAGAAAGTGGGATGAGTGCAGCGTGAGGGAGAGCTGGTTCTGGTACTTGTTTATGGAAGTATCAATATTGTTTGCCACTTAAAATAAACACAAGAATTAGAAGAGAATGGCCGTAAATGAAACTAGTGTTGAAAAAAAAAAGTAGGTCAAAGTGGTTCTGGGATGAGCAGACCTACAGGAGAACCATTAGAACCTCCTGCATCCTGTTTCAAACTCTGCTCAAACGGAGTGTTTAACTAAGTGCGGCACGCCCCGGTGATCCAGTCTGTCGTCGGCTCTCAGCGCAGACTGATGAGGATGGAGTGTGTTAGGGCGGCTGAAAATGGGAGGGGGCAGCTTCGGCTCTCTTTCATGGTAGCTGTACCCCTGCCACTGTCTCCCTGTGGCGCCCCAGGGAATACATCACCACACAGGCAGGACAGCAGGCCAGCACTGGCGTTATAATTGCCATCTCCTCCCGCAGCACTCTGTGCACCATGGAGCACGGTGATTAAATCAAAAATCTCCTCTGTATCCCCGCACTTTACCTTGCAGGCAAAACAGCCAGCTCCTCTGGGAGAGGGTCATCATGGCCCCCTCCATCTTCTGTGATCTCTGCAAAAATAAAAGGGAGGGGATGCAGACTGTTCACTATTATCTACTGTTGTGGAAAATAAAAGCAGCTTAACGGGGGTTTAAATCTAGAATAGTAAATGGGTAAAATGTTGGTATAAAAACTGGACGAATGGATCAAAGTCCTTTTTAAAATCCTCAAATATTTTGAAAACTGCTTTTGTGTTCAAAATAATACATGTGAAAAATTAAATTGCACAAAACTCAATGAAAGAACTTTGATTTTGTTTAACAAAGTCTGTCTAAAACATGTAAATGAGGGTTCATCTGATTAAATGTACTGATTTGAGTAAGTAGTTGAGAGAAAAGAGTTTAGCTCCGTAAGTTAAGCGTCATGTTTCCACTAGTCCAAAAAAAAAAACAATTCAAACCTTGAAAATAATAGAAAACTGGTGGCTAGACTGAGACTGAGCTCAGTTTTGATTGTCATCACTCTGATTTAAATGTGTCTATTAAAATAAAAGTAATTCACCTGCAGCTATAAAGAAAATTAGACCCAAGTTTTACACGGAGTTACCGTCCGTGCATCGCCTGCACACACACATAACAGACCATTATCACTTGGGTTAATGGCTTTGTTAATTTGACGACATTAACAACTGCTCAGCTGTCCCCAATGAATGTGTCACATAAGGAAGGCCTTGTATTTTTCGATGGGTTGCTAAGTAGATTGATTCCTTAGCTGCAAAACAGCAGCGACGTTGCCAAACAGGTTAATTAAACATTTACACACAAACGCCCAACAATCTATTGTACTCCTTTGATTTATGGCATCCATATGCACTTTCATCAGGATTTTTTTTTTTTTTTCTGAGAGAGGCATATGTTTGCTCTCTCCATCCTAATTGGCACCACGCCGGCTCTGCTGCAGCTTCTGTTTTTGAAGCTGTTTTGGCTCTCCGCAGTCGCCCGTCACAGGGATACACGTCCCTCCACTGTGCAGATAACCGACTCCAGTACCTGCACCCACACCTCCACCTCCGCTCCCTTTCATCTGCAGCGCCAAACACGCTGACTCCGAATCAGCTTCCACCTCTCAGCACACACACAAACACACGTGTAAGTGTACACGTTTGCACACAGTAATACACACAGTCCACCTGAGAGACTCCTGCTCAAAGCTCGGATGAGCAAATGTAGAAATGAGCGCCGCACCTTTATTTTCTGACAAAAATATCTTTTCCCTACTCTCGGGGGTCACGGGGACAGGAGAAGAGTCTTTTGTTTTGTTGTTATTTTTCATGAATTTCTACATATGAGCGCGCAAAGTGGGATTTGAGCCAGAGGCACAGATAGTTTCCATCTTTCATGTATCCTCGGCTGACGGAAACCGAGCTGACAGGAAGGCAACGCGGGAACAATCAATCACCTTTCTCTGCAACTTTCTTCTCGGCCCACGTGTGTGTCAGTTAATTTGTTAACACCGAGGCTTTTCTACTTTTCATCAGTGGTTTGTCTAAGTGATGGAGCGTAACGCTCGTGCGCTGTAGCAACAGCGCGATGATGAATTCCACTGATCACTCCATATGCCAGGCCTCATTAGCCACGGATGTGTTTGCTCACAGCTTCGCCCAAACACCTCTAAGTGCTGGATGCGTGTTGTTTTTTCCGCTCCCCTTTTAAGTTCGCTACCTCATTTGTTCACACATGCAAACGCACACAGCCTGGAAAAGGCTTTAGTACACTTGCCAACCAACCACGGGCCCTGGGTAAGACTCCTCGAGGGCGATGTGTATCCACAACAGTGTCTCTCTCTCTCAGACATGTGGCATGGGTAAACAACACAGTTAAGCCTAAAACAATGTGTGTCCCTGATGACTGCAATTATTTATGAAATCAAACACAATTCAGCTCTCTGCCAAGTGGGACAGCTCTCCAGATCACTCAACAAATCACAGCTTATAATAATCCTAGCAGGAAGAATTTCTGAAACCAGAAAAATGATGTTGATCTTTCACCCAATCGTTACAATTAAAGTAGAACATGTGTAAGAGGTGATGCCTCGAGGGTGTTTCTCCTCAGGCTGTCAGTGTGCATGATGGGTAAATAATTCAGCTCCTGGTGTTACAGCTGCAGGCAGGATGCACGCTGCCAGGGTCGGGACAGCGTGCATGGACTCGGGGCATCATCCCTGCAGCCAGCAGCTGCTGCAGATGGTTTACTCATTTTGTCATGGAGCTTTTCAGCACATTCAACCAACAGAGCTTTCAAATTAGAGAGGTGAGATGAGGGACATCCATCCATCACTCAGGCACCTCTTCATCTCGCGCTCTCTGGACTTTAAAAGAGTCTCCAGACTTTAATCAAACAGCCGGCCTTTGAACACCGACAAGCAGCTTTCACCTGAGAACTTTCCTTAAAGATGAGGTCGCTGGCCTCTGTTGTAAGAGCAGTGCTCAGCTTCAGAAATATGAGCGTGTGTTCACACCTCATTCTTTCCCTTGCAAGTAACCGTTTTGTTTCTTTTTTTTCCAGTCTGACTCCATTACACTGTGCTGTTTTGACAGGATCAGTGAGTGTAACAAATCAGTGGAGATTGATATCTCTGACAGGAGTTTTAATGCTCAAGGCTCACGTTAGAAAACGATGTATGTTTGTGTCAATCTCAAAATCCAATCCCTAATTATTTCTGAACTTATCAAGAGGGTTTGAAGTCTAAATTACAGAAAACAGAGCAAAAAGGAAACATGATTCTATAAAGCGAAAGTAGTTTCATTAAAAACACACACAGATAAATATACATGAACGATGAGCATTTGTCATCACGATCCATGATGTTGTGTTCCACTCTAAAACAGAATTCCTGCTTCGCTGCTTCAAATTACACACAAGTTAAGACAAAGTTAAACCTTTTTAGTTGATTGTGTGACTTCATGTTGCTCTTTTTGAGTTTTGTGTCTGTGTGAATCAAAATCCCATGATGAGGAGCTGCTTCTGGAGGAAACCAGTTAGTTTTTTCCTTTATTATCTTTCAAAGCTGTCTCATTTTTTTTTAGCCTTCTGGTTCACAGAAACTAAATTGAGAACGATTCTAGACGACTCAGGGACTACTTTGAGAGAAAATTTGTCTTGCATGAACTTTTCAAACTTGTTCAAAAGTCTACAAGATTCACAAACATTTAAAGATGTTTTTTGAACGTCTCCTGCGAACGCAGTTTGCAGTTTTTCTTCATGCGTCACAGCTCAGTGAGGTGCCTCTGTAATGGGCTTCTTTCTCTTTTTATTTTGTGTTTTTTATATATTTTTGGATGAAGACACAGAAAGAGGATGCACATGCACGCCAGAGTCATTTAGCATGTCAAATATCTAGTTAATGCTAAGGAAATTAGCTTTGGAGAGAAAACAGTTTTGCAGTAAAATCCTCATTCTTTGGTTTAAGGTTGTAACTTCACTGGAAATGAGCTGCATGAGGCGCTAAATGCAGCTAACGCTGTCATGGAGTCTGCGTGGACCTCATTTGTAAAGAATAATTGTTTCCATTTAATCAAGAACATTGAGAAAAACTTATTGGTCAAACCCACCGACATGAATAATAACAAAACAGCATTGTTCAAATTTAAAATCATTATATCTCGTTTACAATTATGGTGGTTGTTTTTTGTTAAAGAGGCCATTCAATTAAAAACGTTTTTTCTGAGGTTTCTGTTGAATATTTTAGCTCCACAGGTGTTCTTACCTTCATAGTGGGTGTGAAAACAGGTCAACAACTTCTCTTTCAGTTCTTATCTCTCAAACTACGCAGGTGGTGATAACACCCGAGTTCTCCCAAGTTCGAACGGTCTGTATCTGTTTTGTCACAACTTCTTTGTTCGTTAGTATTCGACAGCTCTCACAGTTGAAACCACGCCTAGCATGCTGCTGGCTAAAAGCTGTAGCATAAGACTTATCAAACCGGAAGAGACTATGTGTCTGTTGCCATGCGCAGCGGGGCAGGAAACAGTATACCTTGCTCTCATAGGCTAGTTTGTTAGCAAATGTCCAGCAAATTAGAATAATGAATATTAATGATTTACGACCCGAATCCAGCTGAATCTTGACACAGAGTGATTGAAAGGTCTGTTAATCAGTGTTTCCTGACGTTTAGATATAAAATGTTTCATATTACAGGTTAATACTTAAGAAATAACCATAAAGTCATGAAATTTGTGTGAAATGGCCTCTTTAAATAATTACAAATAAAAATATTTGAGGAAAATTATTATTTGAACAGCAATAAAAAGTACACGAATCAACATAATTTAATAGCTGGAAAAAATGATCTGAAGTTTATATTTAGCTCTTTTTCAAGAAAATTGTGTTTCGTTTACGTGAAGAGTCGTGACTCAAAACATACTGCAGCCAGCCACTAGGGGGAGCTGGTCTCCTTTCATGTTGCGCTCTCATGTCTTATTAATTTTATTCTCGTCCATGGTTGACATTTTACAGATTTTAACAGATTACATGTTATTCTAAATAATTAGGCCCTACCGCCCTACGTTTGTCGCAACATACAAGAGTTTGATTTCTTTTTAACACGATGGAAGAAGAAGATGGAAAAAAAAATCGAAACTACCAACAAATTTCATGCCAACATTTGTTCAAGATAACATCCGATTATATCACTATTTGTTTGTGTTTATGTAAAGCAGTTTTGCACAAAATCTGCATCAGAATATAATAGAATAATCCTTTAATCATCCCACAATGGGAAATTTGGTCATATAAATACCATGGCATCATATTATTTGGACCCACGTTCTAAAGGGACACCTTACATTTGCAGTGCACATATTCTAACCCCATAAATCACAAGCAGAAGACAAACACTAGAGGGCAACTAAATTAAATGGTACTTAGCCTTGTGCGATGCGCTGTAATAGATCTAAGGAGAAGGTTTAAAGAAATGAATAGATGTGCTTCTCCCATTTTTAACCATCGGCTGTAACCCTCGATGATCTCCCTCGGCACGGAGGAAACTAAAGATCACAACAGGACTTGTGCTGAGAACGTGTCTCATTAGCTGCCTGCATACCTCTCCCATCATCTCACAGTGCTCTCCTTGGGAATATAGAAAGAGGGCTTTGTCTCCTTGTTCCCTGAGTACTTGTCAGAATCTTCTTAATTATGATTAATTGCTTACCCGTAAAGAATTCCTCCACTAAGTGCAAGTAATACAACAATAATGACAATTACAAATAAAAAGAATCGTATTTCTAAATACTACATTATTCATTAATCGCAGGTGTGTTTCCTGCAAAAAAGACAATAAAACGCAGTAAAATAAAACTCCTGTTGAGAACATATTGCCAGAGAAAAGAACAATGTTTTTCATACTTTTCGAAAACAATTTCTTTACGGAGAGTGAGAAGCTCCAGGCTCCTCTGCATATCTGAGCTTTTCCCTTTGGTGGACCCAATTGTTATAGATGCTGTTTATGGTGCTGCTATGACAAGTGTGAAGGGCAGGCAAGCTGAAAGATGTATCGCCTGCTTATCTGCTCCTTGTGTGAAAGTGTTATACGATTGTAAATGACCCTGTATCACGACGCGGGTCTCACAAACCAAAAAGCATCTCCTCTTGTTTTTTATTGTTTTTTTTTTTACCATTTTATTCCCTGTGACAACTTTTTTTGACACAGTAGCGACAAATATTGCACATAGCTTGGCAGGCTTAAAGTCTGATTGAATTTGAACTTGCATGCCATGCTTCAAGATCAAATGATCTCATCTTTTTTTTTTTTTTTTTTTTTTTTTTTTTTTTTGGTTGTTGTTCAAAAAATTCTCTCTCGCTATAGAAGTTTTTCATAAGTTTGCAGAAAGTCGTGGAAGGAAAAACAGCTAGCTGTGAGTAAAGTCTCAGGAATGAGTGACAAGAGGCAGACTAATGATAAGGTTTATAAGTTTTGATAGTTTTTTACGGCCTTCTGCTGAAGCCGAGGCACATCACTGAGATGTGCTCTTGAGAACAATGTGCCTTTGAGATACTCGCTGCACTGAAACAACCCCGTCCTTCCACCTCTTGCTGCATATGCTTTATAGCCGACAATAAACCATTTTAGTGCAAAATAAATTGGGATCCTATTGAAATGCTGGTGCTATATATGTCATCGAAGACATACAGTTATTTTTTAGCAAAGCTAGAGCATAGTTCATCATGGTGTGAATGCTGCGATGGGTCTGTTCCACATCATTGGCTCCTCTTGCTTAGTTAGATCGTGAAGGTCAGAGTTCTCAAGCCTTTTATGGTTGTTTAACTTCAGAGAATTATCACATGGGAAGGACTTAGCTGATATATTCTGCACCAAAGTACCTCAGCATAATGTCAGATATGTGCACTTTGTACTTTAGGTAGAAGATAAAATGCCATTACTTGGAACATATCATTACAGGAAGTGGATATTTACCTATTTGACTATTTTTTGCAGAAAACAGATTTTTATCTTTGTGCAGTTAATATTTCTTTTGTATAAAGAGAACACAGTCCTCCAAAACAGAATATGTTTTTACTGAAGCATCATCTTCTTTCAACAAGCAACTGGTTTCAAATTTGACATTATAGTTAATGAACTCAAATCTGTTTGATTTTACAGCATAATTTAGTATCGAGGCTGTTTATTGTAACACTTATATGATTTGTAACTGAGGTTGATTAAATGTTTAAAAAACGATATTTAAACCACTGACAATGTTTTAAGATGCCGAGAGTTACCGTGGAAATACCGCTCCTTGATTAGCAGATTAGCACCTTCATTTAGTCAGAATTGACCAATCACAAGAGACCGATCAGCACAAACCAGTGTAAGAAGTTTATTCCTTCATTTATTTCTTCTTTAGTGGAGCACAGAGATGTTTGACCACAGCTGAACAAGATTTTTTCAGGATATTTACAATTTATCAGTGCAAAGATATGTTAGAAAGTACTGTTGCTATTTGCATCGATGCTCTTTCTCATTTTATTTTTAGTTTTTGGTTCCTCTTAATCGATAATTAAATTGGACTGTAATAAAATTAATTAAAAAGTAATAAATTACTAATAAAAGCAAAATATGCTTTGAACTATAAGAACCTCCTGGCACAGACACATTTGGCACCACATTATACAGTAATGTTGATATATTCAAAAAACATTACTAATCAACACATGGTGTAGATGCACCTTGATGATCAATTAAAACCACTTCAAAAGTTCTGATCTATTATTCTGAACTCTCCATCCTGCCTTAATGTTTATGTGTTGTAGCTGTGTGAACAGAATATTATCTGTTAATATTTCCTCCTTTAAAGTTCTATAAGCTCTGAAAAAGAAACATTTGAATTCTGACATTCTCAGGCGCAACGATTTGGATCTAACGGCTTTGTTGAGTTTTAAAACTGTTGCAAATATACAATAATTAACCCCCTCAGCGACCGAAAACGCTGTCAGCACACAGTGCAATCAGAAAATTACCATAAGAAAGAATTTCTACATTTTTTTTTTCAAATGAAAGCTTGAGGGGAGAAAGTTTCCCTTGAAACACCAAGGTGACATATTTCTAACTCTTAATTGATGTTCTGCTGATTAAAGTGTTTTTACTGCCGAGGACCAGCGGCGTTCTGTTACTGTGAGCTATCAGTTCGCAGGCGTGGATTGCAGCAGAGTTACAAGGCCGCGCTGAGCTTCCCGTCGTTTTTTTATGTGTTGCATCAGAGATTCCCGTTTCTTCTGGGAAAGCTGCAGATAAAAGGATGCGGGAAGATAATTAGCTTTTAAAATTGTCTGAGCACTAACGCTGTTATTCTTGCAAAAGAGTGACAGCGGCAACATCTTACAGTAATATTACAACTTTTTCATGAAAACTGATGGCGTATTTGTTGATTTTTTTCTGTTATTCAAATGCTTTTACAGAGTGATTTTTTATTATAGTGAACCTGTGTCATAAATGTCCTTATTTTTAAAAGCTAAGCAGATAAAAAAACATCCTGTTTGCAGCCTGTTTATGGAAGCGTACTACTAATAAAATGCCAGGAAGAAGAACATGAACCTGTTTGTCAGAATAATCAACACAATCTGCATAATTTACATTACTTACTTAGATGCATGTGGAGCCTGAGCTTAAAGTAAAGAAGTTTGTTTTCTCATGTTTGTGCCTATTAGCCACAAATTAATTAATTTACCAGACAAAACCCAATTAAGCCACAAGCAATATTAATACATCGTCCTTTTCGCAGCACGCAGAGGAAGAAAAACAGACGCACTATTATTTTCACAAACACAATCCTATTTTGCTACAATGGCGGTATTTTCCCCCCGTTATGCAGCGAATCTTAGATCTTAGAGAGGAAGATGTTTTTGGGTCAAAAAGGCAGATTTTTTTTTCTACCACCAGGGGGAGAGTTGCTCCTCAAGCACAGATTTCCCCCATGCAGAGCAATAATAAATAACTATAAACTCCCTAAGAGGCAGTTCAGTGAATACTTATGAAGTGTCCTGAATTAGATCCCCCCCATTTTTTTTCTAAATGCCTCTCAGTTTGGTTTATAGTCAATGTAGAACGGCACATCCTGAGCACCGATCATACAATCACCACCGTCTCAAACTCAAGTATTCATTCACCATCGGGTTCCGTCAGCCTTTCAGATTCCTCTATCCATCAGCGCTGTGGAAAAAGAAAAAACACAGTCAGCTCCTCCATTTAATATTGTTTGTTTTGTTGTTTGTCAACACAACAGAAGAGATGTGCTTTTCTAAAGCTGGGTGTTAAAGAGGCACCCCCGAAGAAGAATACACACAGCGTTGCCATGGAGCCCATTGATGTGCAAATGTTTTCATTTAAATATTTTTAAGAGGATCAGCTCAGATTACGCCAAAGTTTGACAGAGATAATTCGATGGCTTGTGTAGCAGCTTTGTTTGTGGAGACCATCATTCAGGGCACGTCAGACCACCTTCACAAGCCACACAGCCTTTTTAATGAAGTTTACTTTGAGAGAAAGCTGCTACCGTGCACGGCTGCATCGGGAGAGCGAAGCATTTGTAAAAAGTTGATAATCTTTGCTCATGTAGATGAGGCCTGCACGATATACCGCTGTAAGTTTTTGTGCAAAACAAAAAAACATCTTACTTTTTTTTTTTGTTTTGTTTGGTTGAACAATGCAGAGGAAGAGAAGGAAAAAACCCAAACATCAATAATCTGTTGTGGTTGCATCCAGCGGATGTATTTGCTCTTTTTCTTGCATTATAGATAAATGCACCATGGAGACCCCCCAGTATTTGGGACAAGGAAGCGTAGCTTAAATATTTATGCCTAAGCCTCTGGAGGCCCGCTATTAGTAGTAAAATGTTTTACTTTCTGGGGCTGTCACTCCGCTCCGGCTCCCATTAACAACAGGACTGACAGGGACCTCTGGGTCAAACACTTTGAGGCAACAAAAGACGCTGATGAAATCACTCTGCGAGACCCAAATTACTTCTGTGTCATTGCTGGACAATATTTTCTCCCCAAAGCATTCCTTCTTCTGTTAATGCCACGACCCCGTCCTCTGCATATGGAAAGGACTGTTTGTCTATAACACTGGGGGGACGGAGATGAGGAGAAGTTCATGGACAATGTTCCTGGGTATGTCCCCCCCCCCCATCATGCACACAGAAGCAGCGAAGTTCTCCTCCCTCTGTTTTGTTGCTCTTTGTGAAAAAAGTTGATAAAAACAGGTTGTAAATGGCGATGGGCAGTTGGAAATGAACATGTTGGGGTGGAGCAGTGAAGCGGGAAATCCAAATATACAAGACCTCAAAGAAAACTGCAGCAAAAAGAGAGAAGGTCGCATGGACGTGTGTGTGTGTGTGTGTGTGTGTGTGGCTCACGAAAACTCGAACGTTTTTAAGAAAGAAAAAAGATTTTTAATGAACTCCAAACACAATGAGGTAAAGTAATTAGTTTCTCTGTGTTTTAGACTAAAATAGTTAGTTTAAAATCGGGTTGTACAGAAAGATTGTGAGAAAATAACCTCATATATTGTATTTTTGATCAACCTCAGTTTGGAGAAATGAAGTTTAATTTGACAAACTTTAGTCTAAGATCAAAGTGGATCGCTGTCATCTTAAAACAACTCAGATTTCATCATTTTAAAACCATTTCACATGAACACGGTTTTGTATGTATTTACATCTTCATTAATTTGTGGTTACTTTACATAAAAAATATGTGATGGTTTGGAAGCTCATACAGCAGCAATATGTGCTGCAGCTTGAGGCACTTCAGTGTGAATATCACCAAATTTCCACAGCAAACATGAAATTAACAGTGATATACTAATGTGTAGAATAAATCAGTATTTGTGTGTCCTGCTTGGACTTGAACTTTTATGACTCCAAACTGAAGCCAATAAAAGAGCTATTTACAACGGAACCTCACTTTAACAGATCCGAACAACCTCTAACTACATTGTCTCAATTTCAAAAAAATTCTACACGTTCACCAAAGTTAAAAAACTAAATCAACCATTTTTTAAAGGTTTAAAAGAGTCAAACTCATTTCTCAGGACGTCTTTCAACCTCATTTTAAATGTAATCATATAAAAAACCTAGAAATTTAACAGCTGAAAGGGTTCTCGTAAATCTATTACATTTTGGTGAGAATGGCACAACTGGATGAGCTCAAACGGTATCAGAAAGGTCTAGTCAGGCCGTTTCAAATCCCCCCCCCTCTCAACCCTAAGTGGGTGGTCTTTTTACTGTGGGTAACTGTGCAGTCGCTATGCTGTTTTTGCATGGAGAGCTTCTTTTTCTTCTTCCAGAAGAAGGAGGAGGAGGACTGGCTCTCTAGACGCAACAGTCACCTTCCCAGCCCCCATACATCCACAGAATTAGATTCATGCTACACTGACTTTATTTAAGCTAAGAGTCCTGGCAGAGAGAGAATTAAATGACAGCTAGTTCTCTGGGCCTTTTCTCTGGATTAAAGGATGATTCAGGAGAGGAAGGCAGAATGACTCAAGAAAGAATTCACTCAAGGAGAAAGAAGTCCATAGTTCTTTATTTCAGCCCCTAAAAAAACGTAACTGAGATTTGCAAAGGTTGCCAAATTCAATTGAACACTTTAAACATGTGTAGAGACTGACAGGGGGGACACGCTGTAGCCTGTCCACCTCCAGGGTCCTTGTTCCCACCTCCTTATACCACCAGACACACACCATCTTTATTTTATTATTTACATTGGGGTTTACACGTTTCATCATGTAATGTGTTTCAAAATCTAAAAAGATGATCGATTATTTCTCAAACTAGCAAAAATCGCTTATTGTCGTTTGAATTTTTTTATAAAAATAACTGATCTGTGTAATTTCTTACAATAAACATACTACTATTTGTTTTTGGATAAACACATACACAAAAATCGCAATAATTTGGATGTTGTTTTGTATTTTTGTTGTTTTCTAATAAACTCGACTTGACTCAAACTTTCAGGAAGGCGATGGATTTTGGTTCCATCCACACAGAAACAGAGTTTTCTGAATACGTAAAAGATTTTCAGGTCTTTCAGCAAACAGAAAAGGTTTTTATGGAAACACTGTGTAGACAACTAAACGCAACCTTTGGAAAACAATGTCAGTTCTACACCTGCTTTCCTCTTTTTGTTATCATTTTCAGGGGCATTTTACACATACTGACATAGTTACAACAGTGTTGTTAATCTTTTTGCATATATTTGTTCAAATGAAGACATTTTTAGAAACAATGTTGTGCTCTTGGGAATTTCTTTTAGATTGTTTTGGAAAGACTGTGGACAAGGTCAGGGATACTGCAAATGGTGATTGATGTTTACATAGTTTCAGGAACACAGTCAATATTTGAGTGCCACCCAGTCTTGGGAATGAAAAGCGAGCGAGTGGTCTCTGAGCGGAACACAGAAAAACTGTTTAAGCTGGCTCTGCATGTCCCACATTTCAACGATTTCAAAGAAACCTCCAATTAAAAGCTACAAACACGCCTTTGGAATGCGAACTAACACAATTAAAAGTGCTTTATGAGTGTATTAGAGGAATAAGTTGTGAATTAGCACTTTGAATACACAAGGCTGTTTTCATTCCCAAACCCCTTTTCACTCATTCAAGAAGCAAAGAGGAAGGAGTCTTTTTGAAGTCAGTCTTTCTTTTCTCTCTCTCTCGCTCTCTCTCTCTCTCTCTCTTCGGGCAAAAGAAGATTGAGTCAGCCTAATCTGCTCCTTGTACATTTGAATGTCTTCTGCAAAGAGCTCATCCTGGCTGCTTGATAAAGGCCCAGGTGCAGAGACATAGGCTGTGCCTAACTTTGTCTCCGTGGGGGCCGTAAATCACGGGGAGAAGCCCACCCTTTGAAGACCACTGGAGCTGATTTGTGGCCATAAGGGCGAGCCCTTTTCCAGCCCCGCACAATGCTCTCACCCGAGCAGAGAGGATGTCAGAAGGAGGCCAACTCATAACTCGCTGATATGCTCGAGGGCCCTCAATCAAGCTGCACAACACACACTTCATGCGGTGAGAAGAAGGACTCCTCACTGACAAAAAGGTCAAGTGGAGGGAGACTCCGGAGACACCATCAGGATTTAAACTCAGTCTGAACATCATCTGCAAACAAAACTGTTAACAGGTGGTGACGAGTGCAACAAACAGAGCTTTCTCTTCCTTTAAGGATTAAATTCACTCCATTAAAGACTGAATTATAGGCGATCATTCTGTAATGATGATACATGATGTTGAGAATTTACTTGCATTATATGATGCAAGTTTTACTCTAATTCCTAAAGTATCTGCTTTGGCAAAAAACGGTTGCTATAGTTACTCAGTTCAGATCCCCATCACAGGAGATATTTGTTCAGTTTTTATTGTCAAATAAATTATATTTTATATATATATTTACTCCAAAGCCACTAATTCATGACACAAACACACTTGTTCCTGCCAAAGAGCCACCGCATGATGCAAATGAAAAGAAATTAGCCAAGCGTTGCACGCTCTCCTTTGAGCCAGTCATTAAGGTGGCTCATGCAGGAGGTAAAGCTGCGAAGCTCGCTGTGGCACGCTGGCTCGGATGCTTCTGTTTGTTATTTAGATCCTTATTTACACTTGTTGTGAGAGAGCGAGGGAGGCTGGAAGCACAGCAGTGGCTTCCTGAATGGGCTGGATAACAATTAGCTGCAGGGAGCAGCTCAGCAAGCCCATTTAGCCGAGCCCTGCCCCATCATGAGAAGAGAAGTTTATGAGACTTTCAAAAAGCAATGGCTTCCTTTTCTACTGACAGCTCCAGCAAGGAACTCAAGGTAAATGTTCTGAAACAGTAATGGAGTCTGCAGCAGGACACAAAGCAACTTCATGATGAAGAAGCTCTGTTCCCTTTAGATGACAGAAAAGTAAAAGATGGAGGCAGCAAGCCATAAATTGATGTTCATTTGTGGTTCTGAAAGTGCTGGTCTGGCTCTTTCATCACATTTCATCATTCTGTGCTTTTGCTAATGAATTTAATGAGCGCCTCTCCAAAAAAAAAAAAGTAGCAGAAGATGAGAAGAACTCCACATTTTTAGTGCATCATCACAAAAATTGTCAGACAAACTGGGGCTCGTCTGCACGGAGACACCAAACTTTATGTGAAACTACTTGGAACATTTATCAAGGAAGTTGATGATGCTGATGGGAGTTTCGGATTCGGATCATCCACTACCGTCAGATTATAAAAGTCTCTGACATACTGTATGATCAGATCGGACAGTTTTAAAGGTCTTATCCCAGTCATTTATAAACGTGAGCACCCATTGTGACCTTGTTTTTGTGTCTACCGACTTCCTGAGAAGGCGAGCCGCTGTGTTCGCAGGTATCGGCAGCTGTGCGCTACACGCCTCTGATCCAGGCAGTTATTGACTTCCTGAGATTTGAATTAATTACTTGCTTCACAAGAGAAACTGGATTGCAGCGGAGCCCCCCTAAGAAGTCCACTCATTCTTCGGAAACTGCCCCATGGACTTGCAGATGGTTTCACTGAGATGTGCTTTCCCATAGAGAACAATTACACAGGGGATTGTGGCACTGGCACAAACCTGGAGCACACAGTCTTCATTCTGAACATTTCAAAACAGCCATAGGGGAGGTTTGTGACTTAACATAAATTAGACCACCAGGGAACGGGAGATCTGAAGTGGTGGAAGGGCAACATTGCAGATAAACGCACTGTGCTGAGAGCTTTTGCACTACAGAAGACAGAGAATTACAATGTGACACCTTCATACGAATTAAAGCCTTTTAATGTGATGAATTCAATCACTGCAAACTTGTGATGTGCTAAATCCTCCTCTGTGTGTTTTTAACTCCATGAAAGGATATGATGAGAGCAATTAATGCTGTTAAGAGATGATTACTGTAGGTGATTTTTTTTTTTGTTAGGCCTGTCTGAAAGGGATTATCTCTGCGCTGCGTTTGGATCCTGCTCCCTGACAATCGGCTCGAGGCCTTGTCTTTGGTCTTGTTAGCGCCAAGCGGCCTTGTTTCCCGGCGAAGAGTGCACTTCAGCTGTGATGAAGTATCCAGGAACGCAGAGGTTAGCGGTGGCTGCTAATTAACCTCACATTGAGTTGACTAACAAAGAAACAAAAGAACAAAGTGGAATCTCAATGCAGGAGATTATCACAATCACAATGAGCGTGGCGCTGGATCGTGCACTTAATAGGGATTTTTCACACTGGCCGTGACAACGTGAGATTGGATCAAAGACAAATGAAGTTACATTAACAGAACAATGCTGGCTTGTTATGCAACAAGCAGCCATCTGGGCTGCTTTTCTTTTTTTTTTTTTTGCTTGTGTAGGAGAGAAAATAAGGATTCAAGTGCGTTGCATGGACTAAATAAGATGATCATCTTCCTCAGCAGCTTCTGGAAAACCATGTTTGACTGTTAGAATTTTATTGCAGCTTTGTTCTGTCTGAGAGGAGGTAGCATCCTTCCTCAAACAGACAAAGAGGAAGCGGGCTGTGTGTTCTGCACTGCTTATTGTGGCCTCTTTTTCTTGTTCCACCAGCTGAATGGCAATTATCGCCGACTTCCTTTGCAGCACGCAGCCCGGGCCCGCTGAGGGTGCCCTGACCCTGCAGTATCCAGAGGGGAAAGAGACAGGAGCTGTCAAAACTTACACCTCTCCCCTGCTCCCGTGGGGAGGGAGAGTCTCCTCCAGCTGCTGCCCCACGGGGCTTTTTCTTCACAATCCTGCTAATCAGCTCCATCTCATCTCTAGAAAGCCCCCCCCCCCCAGGTCAATGTGGGCCCTTTTTCTCACCTCTGCTACCTTGTGTAGCTTTGAAGTCCTGTGTAAGTGTTAGTTTATGGCTGGAGAGGGATGAGATCCCAAGGAAAGGTGATGAATTAGCTTTTCCTCCAACATTTAAAAGGGGAGGGTGGAGATGGGGGGGGGTGCAGCAGGGCTGCTAAAATCTACAGATTCCGTTAAAGTTGTAACACCTACGAGCTAAAGCACTTGACAAGGAAAAACACTGTTGCGTCAAAACTGTCGAGTCTCTTCATTTAAGTCAATTATTTGTACGAACGTGTACGAACGTTCAGCTGGCTTCTCATGGTGGGGGTGGGG
>SSNP01000085.1:1907233-1958526 GCA_006937955.1 Pachypanchax playfairii
CCCCCCCCCCCCCCCCTTCACAGACTGACTTTTAACACCTGTCATCTCACATTAATGTTCTGCTGAGAAGGATTTGTCCAACAGGAAGTGGTCCTGTCGCTCCGGCTCAAACAGCGCGGATAATGACAACAATCTGCCAAGTACCAAACATCTTCTGACACCCCGCGCGCTCACTCGGTTGTCACGGGTGGTCGCTCCGTTTCTATGTATTTAAATGTGTTTAAGTCCAACACAAACTTTACATTTTTCTGCATGTTTTATATTTATCACACGGACTGTTCACTGTTAATCGCAGTATTATTACAAAATGTGCGTATTTTGTTCTTTTTCACGTCAAATTCTGCCAAATTCATATGCAACACGTTTTAACCAAACGATTTAAAGATATTAAAAAATAATCCTCTCACTTACAGTCCGTGTGGCTTTTGGCGTTTCGGGGTTTGGGGATATATGTGGGCCTTTTGTCCCTGGACTGCACACACTGAAATACCACCAGGACTCTGGAGCTGAATAGTTTTTTTTTTTTGTTTTTTGTTTTTTTTGTTGCTGCTCCTAAACTCCGGAGTTCAAGCAGCAGTAGATCAAGTCTGCACTATGTTTGGTCATTTGTAGGAACCCGAACAAAGGTTGGGATAAGCCAAATTGCATTGCACTTGTGAACCGTGCCTCGGCCTGAAGTATCCTTTATAACGGGAGGGAGGGAGGGGGGCGAGGGGTAGAGGAAGGGGGGTGTGTGGACCAAGAACAATTTTGTGTGAGCTTTTTTTTTTAAAAAAAAAGAAGTGAAAACAAAGGGTACTTTCTGAAACATCTCAAAGTAGAGTAGTGAGGCGTGACATTCCCAGGGTGACGAGACACAAAAGCTGAGGTCATGCGGATGAAAAAGAGAATCAAACAGCCACTTTCACACGTCTGCCCTCCACTGCAGCTTCCCCACCCCCCCACCCCAACACAATAGGAAACAAATGTTGTTAAAAAAGGATCGATGCCATTCATCCTAAAGCAGCGAATGATAGCCAAACAATATTGTTGCAGAATGGAGCTGAGATGTGCTGCCACCCGGCCGCGCACGGAGAAAGAGCGGCACTGCGCCCAGCCGCCGAAACATGCCGCTGATCACAACGCGGAAGTTAATTATATATAGAATAATAAACAAGGTGGATTTTATGAAATAGAGATTGTTGCTGAAGCTGCAAAAATTCATAGTAAAGATAAATAATAGCAGTTTCAAGGAATGAAGGTGAAAACCCTCAATTCTTTTTAAATATTTTTGGAAGGGGGCATGCATATTGTGATGAACAGACTCATGTTGATTTAATTTAGGTGTTTGACTTTGTGCTTAGAAAAATACCAAATTACAGAATAAAATTCAAACGTAACAGAAAGCAGGTTCGTTGTCTGCTGCGAACCCACCGGGCCCTCGTCTCTAATGAAGTCCGCGGTGGTTTCAGCCCCCCAGAGAGGTTTTACGGTGCAATTAAGGACGCGCTGATCAGAAAGTATGAATATTCAGCAGAATGACAATTAATTAGCAGACAGAGGGCTCTCAGATAAACTCCTCCATGGCAAATTCAGACCATATGAAGAGAGGACACTGCTTATAGGCCCTTTATGCGGCTGCTGCCGCTCATTTGGAATAATAATAATAACAAGAACTACAACAACATCAACAATAATAATTATAATAGTCGCTGTTGTCTTATTATAATAGATATTCTGTCAAAGAGAGGGATCAGTGGCATGTCTGTGTGTGCGTGCGTGTGTGTGCTGGGTGGATGGGTGGTGGTGGAGGGGAGGGGCGGGGGGGGGGTTACCTGGAAGAACACCTCAGGGCATTCACAACATATGCTCGGATTATGCTTAATGGTCTAATTACATAAATTAGGCATTCATTATACGGCACATCATCTGTAACAGATATCTCAATTGCGCGGGGGCGGGACATTTAATTCAATTTGTCTGGGAAGAGTTTCAACCAATTAAACAATGAAAGACGTGGAAAATAAAAGCAAAAGATCAAGAATGAGTTTTTCTTTCATAATCGCATGTTTTTTTTTTAGATTTTTTGTTACATTTTTTTTTACAGATTTTTCATTTAAAAAGCAATTTCACTCTGCAGCCATAAGATGGGGACAGTTATCAGCAAAAATCTATCTATCTATCTATCTATCTATCTATCTATCTATCTATCTATCTATCTATCTATCTATCTATCTATCTATCTATCTATCTATCTATCTATCTATCTATCTATCTATCTATCTATCTATCTATCTATCTATCTATCTATCTATCTATCTGTCTGTCTCTCTGTCTCTCTGTCTGTCTGTAAATAAGTGGAGGTACTGTGACAATATTAGACAATGTAAAACACATCTGTCCATTTATCTGCTGCACTTTAATGAAATAGACTTCAGGCTCAAATCTGTGTGTGTGTGTGTGTGTGTGTGTGTGTGTGTGTGTGTGTGTGTGTGTGGTGTGTGTTTGTATTTCTGACCTCCTGAGGACCAGTTTCCTGACTTTTACTATCTTTCTGGGGTCCGAGGGTTCTTGTGGGGACAGAAGCCTTGTCCCCATGAGGGGGACTCCCCTTTTTAGGGTTAGGGTTCAGGTTTATAGGTATGGTGTGAATAGAGTTTTAGTTAGTCTTAGGGTTAGTTATAGATCAGTAATGGTTAAGGTTAGTAAAAGGGTTTGGGTTAGGTATAAATCTAGTTACTAAAATCAATGGAAGTCAATGGACGGTCTCCATAAGGATAACAAAACACACTTGTGTGTGTGTGTGGGTGTGTGTGTGTGTTATACATGGAGGGGAGTGTCAGTTCATTGACTCCATATGGCAAGGAACAGCAGGACTGATGAGCGTACTACCTGAGGTCCGTGTTTGTGCTGTCGACTGTAACCAAAGCAGAGGCCCCTGAACCCCCCCACCCCTCTAACCCCCCCACCTCCCCTACATAATTCATAACTGACAAGATAGTGCCAGTCTTATCTCATAATTTTAGCTTTTGTTGACAGATGACTTCACAAACAACAAATCATCCTATTACAATGCACAGGACACTCAGCCAGCTGACAGGTGCAGAGAGGGACGGAGCGAGGGAGAGTGGTCGCGTACAGGGAAGAAAAAATACAAATGATGAAAGATGAGATGAAAACACAGCGGAACATATCAATATTGAAAGGGAATTGGATGAATTATCTCCGAATGCGTTGGGTTCACACAAAAATAATTCTGGAAATCCTCCCTTCCTGTATGGGTTGTTGAAAATGAGGGAGTGATGCAATATTAAGCAAAGTGAGATCATATATTAACCTGAAACAGTGAACTTTCATCAGGAAGAATAAAGATTAAAGAGCTTTAATGCAAAAAAAGGTATGAATTATCATAGGTCAGTCACATACAAAGAGGATATAAATGAGGTGCAAGGCCTTGTGATGAATAACCATAAACCGGTGCGACTGCATAATGAGGAGGAGATCACAGGATGAGGTGATATTAATAAAGATATACCAAGTTTAAAGGGTCGGGGGAGGTGAGGGGAGGTGAGGTCTCGCTCCCTTGAAGTGTGCCATTAAGCACTGACATGTACAACTGCAGATGACAGGTGACATATTAATGGGAGAAGCAGGGAAAGGATCAATATACAGGGTCACTTTAAGTGAAATTACATCCTCTTCAGGTCAAAGTTGTACATTTAACCTCTAACCTTTCTCTTTTCATTTATGTCGCCTTTACCTTTTATTGCAAGGAAAATGGTTGCAGTGGATGTTAACTGCGAGGCAATAAATGATCTGCACGTGAAGCCGAAAGTTTTGGGATAAATTCTGAGTCGATGTCCTTCAAAGCACCACCAACGTGTTTCTCCTTTAGGGTTTAGTGTGTGATGCAAAGCACGGTCTTCTGCGCAGCTTCTCGTTCATTCAGACCTTGGCAGTGATCAGAACACACTTAACCAACTGGGACCACACGAGGGGCATTTTGCACCATCTTTCATCTTATACATCGGGGAAATATGCCTGGTCTCTGCGGAGGGGTTGGAACCAACGACCAGAGGAGCATCATCATACACAACAACAAAAACAATAATAAAAGGTGAGTTTACAACTCGTGTAAACAACAAATGCATGGCTAAACCCCACAGGGAAGGGAAAAGATGAAAAATACATCACAACACATTTTGTTTCAAACCCCCCCAAAAATGTAGATAATTAAAACCTCTGAGAGTTTCACTTTTTATGTCCTATATCTAAATAGTGCCCATCCTTGTCCGTCAGAGCAACGTCCCTTAGCCTGTGAGTCATTAACACAATGACCGATCGCCACGTGTCACTTTTGTTGAAATGTTTTAATTGGTTGCAAGATATATATCACAGGAACGCTCAACATTTGCACGGCTAAGCATAAACAAGCACCACCATAAATCACAATCATTAGAGAGAAACAGAAACAAAAACAATTTAAAAAATGCTGCTCTTTATCGTCGACTACAAGTTAATATGCATGACACATTTCCAGTTCTGATTCATTTGTTTAAGTTAAGCTGAAAGCATGGTTGTCATAATAAAAACAAGACTTGTTAATCCACAGCTAATCAAAGGGCCAACTGAAGCGACCCATCAGGAAGAATAAGGCACATTAACTGAGATGGGATTTGAATCATTTGTGTTTCTATAAAAGTATATAAGGCAGGGTTTAGTACACATTCTACATCTTTGTTCAGGACTGCTTTGACACGTTCGGCGTGATGCAGAGACCTCGGGAAGCGTGGCTAATGTGCAGAGAAAAATGTATATTTATGTGTCTGAAATACGGTTGATTAAGTGTTCTTCAAGCAGCGCTGCGGCTAAAACACGCGGAGATTTATTTTTGAAGGATAGTGGTAATACAGCTGATGAACTGCGATGTTGATTAGCAGACCCTCGAGGGTCTGCACTTGAAAATAATGTTGTTGACACTGACCTGTTCAGGAGCAAGTACTTCAGATGTGAGAACCCGTTGGATTCGTAGATGGGAAATCTACACACGCCGCATGCACACAAAAGAATGCAATTACATTTCTGTCAAACAAATTCCATCTCCGTTGGAGGTTTTTGCTATTAGAATGGAAAAGCTCAGGAAGAATCCAATGAAATGTCAAGTACTTCTACATATCAGGGAAAACTCTTTACTGGTCACACCTACTGTGGGCACAGACAGAGAGTTAACAAGCTTATCAGCTAGGGAAATGTCCATTTCCTCTGCCTAAACCAAAGCTATTACAATCCCAAATAATTAACTTTCAGCAGAGCAGCCAGTTGTCGTGACAACTGTGATAAGAAGAGCTAAATGTGGAATAATTTTGATCAAAGACGGTCTGTTATGAACAGAAAAGAAATTCCTTTTGATTTTTTTCTTCTTCTTGATCCTCAAACACAAGTTGATAATAGGGCATAGATTAAACCTGAGAAGTTGTAATTTCAGGTCAAAAAGTTTTTGATGGGAAAATCTCAAATGAAAACATGATGACACACAAAATGTTGCATTCGGTGGATAGTAATTTGGAAAACCAAAAAAACTAACACTCTGTGATGACCTTCATGATGTTGGAGATCATGAATGGACTGCTGCAAATTTTGAAGTCATTTTTACTGTTGAAGCAATCATGATGCTGCTACATTTTGCTATTGACTGTTTCCCTGAGATTTTCTCCTTTACCCCGTGTTGTATTAATCTGCAGCAAGTTCATGCACATCCACATCTGTGGCACTGGCACGACTCTCTCTGACTGCGTCAAGATGTGTGTGTGTGTGGGGGGGGGGTTATTTTTATCTTCTCTGCTGTTTGCAGATGATGTTGTTCTGTTGGCTTCTTCAAATCAGGACCTCGCTCCAGCATGTACTGGGGCAGTTTGCAGTCAAAAGTTAAGCGACCAGAATGAGGATCAGCACCTCCAAATCCAGAGGTGTCAAAAGTAGGAGTCGAAAGTAAAAAATCCTGCCATGTTTTTGGATCTGCCTGTATATCTAGAACAACTAGCTCATCTACCTGGTAAAGAAGCTGTGCTAATTGAATTCAGCTGGTTTAGTGATGGTTGGTACAGCTGCTGCTGGACTGGATTTTACTTTCGACTCCTACTTTTGACACCTCTGTCCAAATCTGAGGCCATCGTTCTTAACCAGAAAAAGATGCCTTGTGTTATTCTGGTCAATGGAAAGTCCTTGCCCCAAGTGGAGGAGTTCAAGTATCTTGGAGTCTTTTTCACGTGTGAGGGACAAATGGAGCGTGAGATCAACAGATGGATTGGTGCAGCATCTACAGTGATGCAATCACTGTATTAAACTGTTGTGGTGAAAAGGGAGCTGAGCCAAAATGCCAAGCTTTACTGGTCGATATACATTCGTAACCTCATCTGTGGTCATGAGTTTTGTGTCACTACTGAAAGGACAAGATCCAGGATACAAGCGGTCAAAATGAGTTTCCTTCGCAGGGGTATGAAAGCTCCCTTAGAGATGGAGGAGCTCTGTCACCCGGGAGGAGCTTGGAGTACATCAAGAGGAGCCAGCTTAGGTGGCTCAGGAGTTTGTTTGGGTCGCTTCCTGGTCGCCTCCGTAGGGAGGTGTTCTGGGCATGTCCCACTGGGAGAATGCCCCGAGGAGCCTAGGACACGCTGGAGAGACTAAGTCTCTTGGTGGGCTTAGGAATGCCTCAGGGTCCCACCTGAAGAGCTGGAGGATATGTGCATGGACAGGGAAGTCTCGGCATCCCTGCTCAGAAGATGGATGGATGGATGGATGGATGGATGGATGGATGGATGGATGGATGGATGGATGGATGGATGGATGGATGGATGGATGGATGGATGGATGGATGGATGGATAACCCAGAAGATGCACGAATGTCAACAGATAATTTGACAAAGTCTGTGCAAACCAAAAGCATACATATACAATATGATTAGCATCAACTAGAGTTCTGATAATGAATGGAGACAGGTAAGGATAGCTAAGAACATTTAAAGGCTAAGATACAACAAGAAAAATATAAGACTGAATAACCCAAACTACGCTGTAACATAAGAAATTTATACAGAAATTAACTTAAAAAGATAAAAACTTTATGAGGCACTCTCAAAACTGGACAGTAACCTGCTGAAACACCTCTAAGTAACAGAGGTAGTCACAGTGCTGAATCAGACTGTGTGAGTAAGGTGCATGGTGGTTTCATCTGAGTTATGAGACCCACATTCCAGTTTATGATCACATTTTGATTGGAAGTGTTATCTGTGTGCTTTCACCCTTTAATGTAATATAACATCAAGTCTTTTTTCAATGCCAGATTTTTTTAAATCAACATCCAAAAATCAGAGGAAATTAAATTTTTGTGAACATTATAAGTTTACGTGCGTAATCAAAGAGCTCAAAGTCACGTCCAGTCCTGAAGTGCCTCCAAATGACTGTTATTCAGTCATCTCTCTGTCTATGTCGGCATCTCGCTGACACACTCAAACAGACCTTAAACCAACTCAGGTAATAAGGCCTAATAAATGTGGACCAATAAAAAACATTTAATCGCGAGTGTCAACATGATTAATTGTGCACTAAAATCCGTGTGAGACCTTGCAGTCATGGGGGGCAGAGAGAAAAAAGGCATTTTGCATTTCAGCATAACTGGCACTAGGACAAGCACTTACACCAGCCAATCCACAGAATGGTGTGAATATCATATTAATAATTAGTCATGTAATTTCTCCTCAGGAATTACTGTGCCTCAAACTGGCTGGTGAATTTAATTATTAGCAGCCTTTTTGTTTCCACGTCCCTCTCATTACTGTCAGGATTGATGTAACGTAAACTTCATTAAAAATTAAAGCGAGAGTCTTAATTATGAGGCTGTACTGACTGAAGTTAGAATTAGCCAACTCAGTGATGTGCAAATGAGAGCATTATTTAAGAAACATGCTGGAAGTAGTTATGCTAATTTCCAGAGTTCACAGTAGCAGACCTTTTCACTTGCAGTTGCATATTCATTAAACACACTATGCAAATTTAATGTAGCAGTCTTAGTAATGCCTTGTTAATTTATTCAGATTTATTGAGAACGACTTGTAAAAAGTACCAATTTAATTACCCCCCATCTCCTTGGAAGGTAAAAGATGTGGACAAGGTTTTAAACTGTGTAAATCAGGATTAGTGTGGTTTGATGGAGAAAAAGGGAAATGAAAGGACACAGCTGTTAATGGCCACGATTGAAATACTTATTGATTTATTTTAGACGTGATCCAGGTAAGACGCTCTCAGCCAGCAAAAAGAAAAGTAAAGTGTGTGAAATTAAAAACTCTATTTCTCACGCTGAAAACTATGTAAATTCACATGTCGCTGTGTTTTCCCATGGTCAGTGAATCTATCATACTTCATAACAAATCATATGTTTTGCATCTAAAATCTGTCTAACTGAACTGGTGAAATTAAACTATTAAAACAAGCACAGTGTTGTGATAGATAAGGTTTTATTACTGCACTTAAGTCTTTCTCATGGCCGGAGCAGACATACGTTTACAACATCTTGTATTATTGCATATTTAATTGACCTTCAGTGATGTATTTTCATTAACTGTCATGTTTCACTGGCTTCTAAGTTGTTCCTATAATTAATCTAACACACTTTAAACATGGTGTTTGGGGTTTGAGTATCTGTGTCTCTGTAGTATAGTTAACTTTTAAATGTATGTTTAAATGTTTATTTTGTTCAGGACTTTAGAAACTTTACGTTTTCAATCAGTGTTTTTTTTTTGTTTTTTTTTACTTTGCTTAGGGAGGACATCATTATATTTCATCTTAAAATTGAGCTTTTAAAAAATCATTCTTGAATCAAGATTTCTGTGTCTAGATGAGTTAATCAACTCCATGGCTGCAAAGTGCTCAACCCTGTCGCAACAGGCCCACATCATCAGCCTCCCTCTACCGTGCTTGTAAGCTGATGCAAAACATTTATGCTGACATGCTGTTTCAGATTTTTGCTAAATATCAAATTTTCGGTCAGTTGATATGAAACATTTCCTGTCAGTTGTCAGCTTTTTCAGCACATGGTTAAAAGTTAATGGTCACAGGTTCAAGATGAAATGCAACAGATACAAAAAAAGGAATATTAAAGAGGCCCTTCCATTAAAAACAGTTTTTCTGAGGTTTCTGTTGAATATTTTAGCTCCACAGGTGTTTTTACCTTTATAGTGGGTGTGAAAACAGGTCAACAACTTCTCTTTCAGTTTTTATCTCTCAAACTACGCAGGTGGCGATAAAACCCTGTATCTGTTTCATCACAACTCCTTTGTTCGTTAGTATTCGGCAGCCCCTGCTGTTGAAATGATGCCTAGCATACTGCTAGCTAAAAGCTGTTAGCATAAGACGTAGCAAACTGGAAGACACAATGTCTGATGTTGCCATGCGCAGCGGGGCAGGAAACAGTATATCTTGCTCTCATAGGCTAGTTTGTTAACCAATCAGAGTCCAGCAAATTTGAATAATGAACGAGTTGCTGACAAAGCCTGACAGAATGAGCCAGAACCACCCGAATTTTAATGCAGACAGATTGAAAGGTCTGTTTCATATTACTGGTTAATACTTAAGAAATAACCACAAAGTCCTGAAATTTATATGAAATGGCCTCCTTAAGTTAATTAATTAAATAAATAAAAACGACTCTTGTTGTTTTGATCATAACACCCAAATTAACAGTGGAAACTTTAGGCTGTGATGTCATCATCTATCAATAACTCCATATTTCAAGTGCACACAGATACATAAATAACAAAGGTTTCAAAAATCCCAACTTTGGAAAACTAAAAAAAAAGTATTTTCAAACCAAAAACTCAGTTTACATGTGGATGAGAAATCCTAACAAAGAAAATCCTTTTAGTAGCAGTCTAAACGAGGCCTCAGTCTTGCTTTCTGCTCTCTTTATTCCGCCTTTTGAAACTCTTTTAGTTTATTATAAAATTCTTCTGCATCATCTCTTCACCTCCACCACACTGCAATGAAAATATATTAGAGGGTCTTTGTTCTGCTTGTTATTAGATAAAAACAATTTCAGATTAACAGTAATATGACAGAGAAATGTGGCCTGAAGTTGAGTGGTTATTTTTGACTTCCATACTTGATTTCACTGTTCTGTGAACATTTTGGTTCATTGTGTCATTGTGTTCATTGTGGTTTGTTCAGATGAAATTTATTTAAACTAAATCATGTTGCTATGTTCCTTTTGACAGTAACATTTGAAATCAGCATGAAAGTTGTTTTTTTCATATTTAGTTGTCCGAGTTGTTGTTTTTAATAATATTTCTAGTTAATAGTATTGATTCTAATGTAGTAGAGCTTTAGAAACTAGGATAAATGAGAGTTTGTTTGATTACGTATTTGAGCACTCAGACTGAACATGACCCAACATGCATCTTCATGTATCTACTGACTGACAGTTAACTTTAATGCTTTGCTTAACCCACTTACCTGCTGATGTTTTCCATATATTAATGGCTTCTTGCCACTTTGTTGTGTTACATTAAATGGCCTTTCTGCTATTGTTGCATTAAACAGTGAGAAAAGCGTGACCTGGATTAATTTTCAAATGGAAACTTTTATTTTTAATGCACAAGCTGTGATTCATCTTGATTCTTTTTGGTTTTCTTTCCTATTTTTTAATCTAATTAAACCAAAAGTGTCAAAACAGAAAGACTGTGAGCTCATTTTCAAAGATAATAGGAGCAAATGTCCAAAACTGAAGAGGCGTGGTCAGGATGTGTAAACGCTGGGGGCTTAACAGCCCAGAAAAACGAGTATTTTTACCTGACAGTTTATTTTCAACAGTTTGAAAATGAACTTAATAAAACAAGCTGTTTTACGCTGCCTCTGTCTGAAGCAAAAGAAAAAACATCAAGAGTCAAGAGTTGTGAAACAGAGCAGAGCTGCCAAAAATTTGCGATGTTTATTTTAATTTATTTAATTTGTGTCTGAGTTTCCTCTTGTGGGACAAAGGTTGTTATTTGTATGCAAGAGACTTTATTCATTTATTAAAAACACAAACTTCTAATTATTAAAAGCAGCACTTCAGGAAGTATTTAGTATTTTTTTATTTAGCAGGAACATATAAAGATAATATACAGTTCTGCTTTTTTTGTTTTAGCTTCTTCAGTTGCTCTTTATTTTGTATTTTACTTGATTTAAGAAAGAATTATCTGTAAAGGTTTAAAATCCTAAAAGCCAAAACATTTTAGAACAAAACAAGCAGCTGGAACCTGGTGACATGCGACGTCTCTCTGCTGCTGCAGAAACAGAACGTACTCCTCCTGTAACTCTGTCAGTTTTATCTGTGATAAAATAGCAACATATTTTCAAGGACATGCAGCATCTATTTCACATGAGAACAACCTGTAGGCTAGTTGTTCAGTTCATGGCATTAACTCCCAGGGAACTTTGATTTCAAGTTAAATCAAAAGGGTTTTTTTTTTTGTTAAGTGAGAAATGCAAATAAAGAAAAAATTTTTTTAAATGTTTAAAAGACCTTTTATTGTGCTGTGTTGTATTTTTGCTGTTGTGAAACAACATGGAGCGTTTCATTCATTATATTTGCACACGTGGTTTCTTCGTTCAAGTCTCAGCTGAACAGTGGCGTTTGTTTGCAGCATGTGATAAACTCACTGAATTGTTCCTTTATTTCTAAATTCCTGCTGTGTGAAATAGGAGTAATGAACATGAATTTTACCCTACTGCATTAAAATCATTGTGCTAAGTTAAAATATTCCCTAATTGCATATTGTAACTATTGTGTAAAAGCATATAAAGAGCTGGTTCAATGAGAGGTGGCTATTACAAACAACCCAGTAATAAACATTTGCATCTAAAAGCATATTTACTGCATTGGAGCACATCCAAACAGGAAGAATTACTGCACAAAGTTAATTAACATGCACTTTTAATTCAATATATAAACCCCCAAGGATAAAAATAAACACGTCTGCACACATGTGGCCACGGCCTGTTTATCACAATAAACCCCATTTTTACACTCGTGGAGCAGCTTTTCATCTGTGTGCTAACATTAAAACATCACTTCTCAGGTACAGTGGGGCAAAAAAGTATTTAGTCAGCCACCAATTGTGTAAGTTCTCCCACTTAAAAAGATCAGAGAGGCCTGTAATTTTCATCATAGGTATACCTCAACTATGAGAGACAAAATGAGGGAAAAAAATCCAGAAAATCACATTGTCTGATTTTTAAAGAATTTATGTGCAAATTATGGTGGAAAATAAGTATTTGGTCACCTACAAACAAGTAAGATTTCTGGCTTTCACAGACCTGTAACTTCTTTAAGAGGCTCCTCGGTCCTCCACTCGTTACCTGTATTAATGGCACCTGTGTGAACTCGTTATCAGTATAAAAGACACCTGTCCACAACCTCAAACAGTCACGCTCCAAACTCCACTATGGCCAAGACCAAAGAGCTGTCAAAGGACACCAGAAACAAAATTGTAGACCTTCACCAGGCTGGGAAGACTGAATCTGCAATAGGTAAGCAGCTTGGTGTGAAGAAATCAACTGTGGGAGCAATTATTAGAAAATGGAAGACATACAAGACCACTGATAATCTCCCTCGATCTGGGGCTCCACGCAAGATCTCACCCCGTGGGGTCAAAATGATCACAAGAACGGTGAGCAAAAATCCCAGAACCACACGGAGGGACCTAGTGAATGACCTGCAGAGAGCTGGGACCAAAGTAACAAAGGCTACCATCAGTAACACACTACGCCGCCAGGGACTCAAATCCTGCAGTGCCAGACGTGTCCCTCTGCTGAAGCCAGGACACGTCCAGGCCCGTCTGCGGTTTGCTAGAGAGCATTTGGATGATCCAGAAGAGGATTGGGAGAACATCATATGGTCAGATGAAACCAAAATAGAACTTTTTGGTAGAAACTCAACTTGTCGTGTTTGGAGGGGAAAGAATGCTGAGTTGGATCCAAAGAACACCATACCTACTGTAAAGCATGGGGGTGGAAACATCATGCTTTGGGGCTGTTTTTCTGCAAGGGGACCAGGACGACTGATCCGTGTAAAGGAAAGAATGAATGGGGCCATGTATCGTAAGATTTTGAGTGAAAACCTCCTTCCATCAGCAAGGGCATTGAAAATGAGACGTGGCTGGGTCTTTCAGCATGACAATGATCCCAAACACACCGCCCGGGCAACGAAGGAGTGGCTTCGTAAGAAGCATTTCAAGGTCCTGGAGTGGCCTAGCCAGTCTCCAGATCTCAACCCCATAGAAAATCTCTGGAGGGAGTTGAAAGTCCGTGTTGCCCAGCGTCAGCCCCAAAACATCACTGCTCTAGAGGAGATCTGCATGGAGGAATGGGCCAAAATACCAGCAACAGTGTGTGAAAACCTTGTGAAGACTTACAGACAACGTTTGAGCTCTGTCATTGCCAAAAAAGGCTATATAACAAAGTATTGAGATTAACTTTTGTTATTGACCAAATACTTATTTTCCACCATAATTTGCAAATAAATTCTTTAAAAATCAGACAATGTGATTTTCTGGATTTTTTTTTCCTCATTTTGTCTCTCATAGTTGAGGTATACCTATGATGAAAATTACAGGCCTCTCTGATCTTTTTAAGTGGGAGAACTTACACAATTGGTGGCTGACTAAATACTTTTTTGCCCCACTGTATGTGTGAGCTACTTCAAAAGCAAAGCGAGAGCTAATACGCTGAAATAATCATGTCAGTTTCAAGTGGTCAGCTGTCAGACTAGATGTCAGTCCTTAGGGACGGAGCAAAAAGCAGAAAAACATCCTCGGGGGCCTCTGAGGGGAAATGCACGATCTGTTGTGATAAAAAGAACCTGCAGACGTCAGTGAGGGCTGCACAGCTCCGACCGAGGAGGGGCAGCGCTCACTGACGATCACACACACACCACTCCAGGAGATAATTACACTGGCCGGGTGTCTATTGCTTGTGTCTGTTCAGTGCTCCCTGTCGTCCCTCAGGAGTCCCCTGGGGTCCGTTAGGAAAACTGTTCATGTGTGTGTATGTGTGTAAATCAGCTCGTTCTTACAAATCTACTTTTATACAAGTAAAAATGTTCATTTTTTTCAACTGCGTGATCAAATAAAAACACAAAATCTCCCCCAATAAAACAAAACCCACACAACTTTAGTTAAAACAACAATATACATTTAATCAAACACACACATTAAAGGCAAATATATGTAACTGGCTTTGAAAAAAGCACACACACAATAAATCACTGATCTGTGTAGAGAAATACCTCTGAGATTGTTACATAAATATTGTGTTTCTCAATAATTTACAAGTCTGATAATGATTCATTTCTTCAGTTACAAAAATAATATTGGTAAGAAGAAATATGTTTTTTTTTTTTATTTAATGTTTAAATAAAGATGTTATTTGTCACAGTTTGGGTCAAAAGGAACACGGAATTGAACTTTAACCCTACAACAACAAACGTATCTGCTTAGTCTATTTCTATGTTCATGGAAAAAAACCTTTACTTCTTTAACAGGATTAGTATTTTCTTTAAAACATGTCTTCTGCCCTCTGGTGGAAGATGAAAGTACTGCAGTGTTAATTCACTTCTTGTCATTATTGCATTATAGTTATGTAATTAGAAAATAGAATAATTATTACATATATATTTAAAGGGAAAAAAATGCTACAGCCATGATGATGCAAGTTTTAAAGCAAGAGTACAATGAGAATCCAAAGGAATATCAGATACAGCAAGATATATCGACAGGAATCTCCTTTGGTTCTTTTTAACTGAGCATTAGCAAAAAAAAAAAAATATATATATATATATATATATATATATATATATATGTATAATCATTAAATAAGTTAAATTATTCTATTGAAAAAATAATAATCTGGCTAATATTTGTTGTATCGAGGTTCTTAAAAGGTTAAATTCACCTTTAAATAAAACTTCACTAAGTAGACAGGGTTTTTGCTTAAACGTTATTTATACTAACAGGTTTTAAGCTCCTGTTTACAGAGCGCTACTGTCATGAGATTTATGTCATGGAATTTATAAAATATTCCTGATGTAAAGCCAAACAGATTTTTTTTTTCATTCTAAATGTTACACTATCAGCTAACTTTTGTTAATATAGCTGCAATCACACACAGAGATATTTCTGGAAATCTAAACTTTGAATCTCTGCAGACAATTTCACTTCTTGATATAATCACTCTCTACAGTGTTGCCATTTTTTTCTTTATCTACAATTTTGAGACTCCGGTGATGTTGATGGCTGAAGAGATAAGAGACGGTTTGTTTTCATCCCAAACTGAAGCTCCAACCAGAAGATGACTTCATATACATCTTTTATCATCCTGAAGGCGATAATTTTCTTTTTTCTCCCCGAGAATGAAATGTGTGAAGCTTCCAGTTGACCATAATTAATCTGTGTTTAAATAGTCCCGTTTGCATATGTAGTGGAGGTACAGGCCAGCGTCTGTGGCACGAGACTGTCTGTCTGACCGGCCCACGTGCTTCTGAGTGTAATTATACCATTGCCATGAATGATGTGATAAGGGGATCCAAGTGATGCTTTGATCGAGATGAGATTAGTTTAATAAAGTTCATTGCTTGGGCTCGGCCACCAAATCTCATCATCGTTCCCCTCAAATCAGCAGACCCTCGCCTCGCCCTGCTGAAGCCTTCTTTTACGCCTGCCACATTAGCAAGAAGAATTTATGGCGTCATTAGTTTTAAGTGCTAACCCTGTTAGGACAATGCATACAGACTGCTTTGTGATGAAGGGAAAAATACAAAACAGTCCAAAAAAGGGGGTTTTTGAGTCCCACATGGAAACCAAGATGGGATGTGATTCAAAATAGATTTTTTTTTAATGATCTTAACTTTAGAAAACTGAGTTCATTTGATGAAAGCTTGTTTTGTTGTAAAATAAAACTGTTAAGAATCATTTTTAACAATAATGACAAAACAAAACCAGATGTAGCACAAGAGTTTTAGGTTTTTTATTATTTAATGGAAGGCTGCACAGTAGAGCAGTTGGTCAGCATTACAGTATCATAGCAAGAAAATTGCGGGTTCAACTCTTGGGGTTTTTTCCAGATGTTCCAGTTTGCCCTCGTCAACTGAAAAAATGCATGTTAGGTTAAATAGTGACACTAAATCCGTACTGATGTGAGTACAAGTGTTGTTTTTGTCTCTGTGTGGTCCTGTGATCAGACCGGTGGCCTGTCCAGGGTATGACATCAGCCCCCCACCCCCCGACTCCTAACAGGAACAAGTATGTTAAAGAAAATATATGTTCTATGTATCTTTCCCCTCAACTTTATTTTCAGTCAGATAAACTCCAAATATTTGGATTAATTCATGAGAAAAACCATCAGTTTTGAGTTGTTCAGTCAAACGTGGGATTTATCGTTTTAAAGCGTTTGATCCCTGAGGCAGATGTTAAAACAGAGACAACATCATATAGCACTGTATTTATTTACACACAAAATATTTGGCAAAATGGACAAAATTTGCATGCAACAAAAGTCTGTGAACTCCTACGATGATTCCAGCTAAAATAAATCCACCTGCTCCCCACAGCACATGCATCACTCTCTGCAGCCGGCTTGACGTCAGAGGACGGGACTCAAAGTGTCTACAGAGGACAACAACTTTGCAAACAAAGCCCACAAGTCAAGCTTCTCAGAAGTCCCAACTTTGACTTTCTCCTAGTGCTCTGTGTCAACACGCAGCACCGCAAAAAATACTATTGCAGCACAATTTGGGAGTCATTTATCAAATAAGACATAGGATTAATTAAGCCTGAGGACTGAATTAGCTCCCTCTTCACTCATCATCTCCTACCCTTGGCCTGGGGTAGGAGATGGAGGTGGGGGCTCTGCACGTTGGCAGGTAGTGGGCGGAGACAGTGTTATACTAGATCATGTGCTCAGTACATTACAAATTCAAGCTGGGGAAGAAAATATACATGCATTTTAAAACTTTAGCCCAATTTTGAAATTATATAAGATGTATAAACTCACAAATCAGGATTTTGACAATGATTAAAACTTCTTTGCTTTCAATATTGAAAAGAAACAAATTGCTCTTTAATTATTAAGATTTCGGCCTTCAAATTATGTTTTTATCATCTATATCAATCAAGATGGTAATAACAACCCAAAAGACCCAGAACGATTCTTTGTTTGGAACTTTTATGTGTTCTGACTGCCCGTAATGAGTAAAGGATTCCTCCCCTGCGTGCAGAGATACTGGTACGTTCATTAAACCATAGCATCCTGTCCACGACCGCAGAGGGTCATGCTTTTGATGAATGGACTGTGCAGCATCGTAGCCTCAGGCTAAGATTCAGCACCTCAAGAGGCTGAAAGGATGCACCTCTGGACATGGTGAAGAAAGACAAGAAAGACGAGAGGAAATGAGGGAGAGGGGGATGAATTTTGAATTACCCAGGAGTTCTGTTTCCCCCCCGAGTTCTGCTTACAAGATACATTATGAATCTAATGTGCTATTACTCTCCATCACCCTCCTAAGCCTAAGACATCTGTCCTTGGGGTGTCTCCAGTAATAGACAAGGGTTTTTGGACCGTTTGCTGAGACAAGATAGCAGCTTCAACAAGAGCTCTTGACATCCCGCCGACTTAATCTGCAAGTGCTTCTGTAAAATTGACATTGCCTAGAGAGGGAGGCAATCAGCAGGCGTGGTGTTACAAAGCTTTTCTGCTGCCACAGCAGAGCTGCTAAATACAGTAAAGTCTGACCTTTTGGAAAAAAAAGGATTGTATTCTTCTTGAGTTATCTCAAAAAGTTATCTGTATTAAATTACATCCAACTTTAGTCTTTTGGTACAACTTTTATGGGTTAAAGACTTTATATCAGTCCAGAGGAAAAAGCTTTGCATCTGCTAATTGTCAAGGATATGAAATCAAAGGAAACACCAGGAGTTCTTTCTATGTTATATATATGTAAACATATTAAAAAATAGATCACCATAAGCTTGTTAAAGCTTCTTTGGTAACATTTTACAGGCATGAAAACAAAGGACACTGCAGACCTCCATTAAAATGGTATCAAAAATGTCTGAATTCTCATCCAGCCTCATGTCAGGTGTGAATTTTCCTGCATATTGAGTAATCCTAAAAAACAACAACAACAGCAACAAAAAACAATCAAATTGATCCTCAAGAAAAGTTTTTTTTATGGGTTTTCTGCAAAAAATTGTACATTTTACTAAAAATCAGCCACATCCTGTTGTTTTACTAGAAGATTTAATCTGAAAGAGGCCATTTCATACAAATTTCAGGACTTTGTGGTTATTTCTTAAGTATTAACCAGTAATATGAAACATTTTATATCTAAAGAACGTTAGGAAACACTGATGAACAGATCTTTCAATCTGTCTGCATCAAAATTCGGCTGGTTCCGTCAGGCTTCTGCAGCAGCTCATTAATATTCATTATTCAAATTAGCTGATTGGCTAACAAACTAGCTGATGAGAGCAAGGTATACTGTTTCCTGCCCCGCTGCGCATGACAACATCAGATGTTCTCTCTTCCTGTTTGCGACGTCTTATGCTAACAGCTCTTAGCCAGCAGCATGCTAGGCGTGGTTTCAACTGCGGGAGCTGCCGAATACTAACGAACAAAGGAGTTGTGACAAAACAGTTACAGGCCGTTTGGACTCGGGAGAACTCGGATTTTATCGCCACCTGCGTAGTTTGAGAGATTAAAACTGAAAGAGAAGTTGTTGACCTGTTTTCACACCTACTATGAAGGTCAGAACACATGTGGAGCTAAAATATTCAACAGAAACCTCAAAAAAACGTTTTTAATGGAAGGGCCTCTTTAAATACGAAAGAGGTTAAAAATTCCTGCTTTTGTATTCAGCTGATGTGAATGAATCTGAGGCTGATTTCAGACAATGAAGATAGATTTTGGTCTTTTTATTTATTTTAATAATACATAATCTAGTTTGTCTGTCTTTTAACTTGAAATCACTAAAAAATAAAATGAAATTAAACCATGAGAAAAAGAGGGGATGATAGTTTATCCAAAAACTTTTTTCATTTTTTTTTTTGTGCCATTTTACAATAAGAGAGCCTTAATTATGGATTTATTGAGACTTTTGCATGTAAAGGATCTGAATCAGTATTAAGTCACTGTTCATACACCGAAGCAAAGCTAGTGTAGTTTCTAGCTACTGTTTCTTTTTTATTTGGATTATTTTCCTGTATCACTCATTTATGAAGTTGCAGCCTTATTGTGAAGTGGCAGCCATTTTTTTAATTTTAAAATGATTTCAAAACAGTGTCCTTTCATGTTTTGACATAAATCCCACCTGACCATTAAAATCAAACTACACTTTTTGTTTTTAAATTACACAGATTTAGAGCTCTCATTGCGGTGCTAATGACACCCTCTTTCAAACAGAAAACATTTGTTCATGGAGACAAAGCATTTGATGTTGTATTGCTGTTAATTTAATTAAATCTAATCAAAAAGCAGAAATATTTGTCTCCAGGGTTTTCTGATTATAAATGCGTCCCATTTAAGGAAAATAATACATCTTGATTCATTAAAATTTAAGGCCATGAAGATTTTTGTTTTGAAATGATGATGAGTTCTCATTAATTTAGTAGAAATATTGTCTTATTTCGGTGCAGGATTTCACAGCAACAACTCTGTTAGCGCTCTTAGAAATTCCAGCCCTGTTTAAAAGGGACATGTTGTTGCTGCAGAGCTGAACAGATGGCCAAACCTGGTGCTTCTTCACTTGTGTTTCTACAGAGCAATTAAAAGTTTCTGGCTGTTTTTCCTCCCGTCCGTTCTGAAGTACAGATTGCAAACATGACAAGAGGTCAAATATCTGCGAGGGAAAAAGGAGAAGAACAACTGTTCCATCAAGCTGCTTTGGCCACAGCTGGCGAACGCACACACATGGACGGGTGTATTCACCTGAACGGGGACTGGTAACACACACACACACACACACAGAAGTGAATAATTAGTGTAATAATTACCAAGCTTAAAACAAATCTGTGAACTGCCCCCTCTCTCTCACACACAATGCCATCAAGAATAACAGGTGTTAAAAGTGCCTCGAAGGGACAGAGATTAAAGATTATTTCATTATCCCGGGTCTCCTTCAGGCACAGCTTTTATCCTGTCATCCACAGCAAGGGTCGTGTGTGTGTGTGGGGGGGGGGGCTCATTTTCCTCTGGCTTGGCAGTTTTGGGAGGCAGACATTTGACAGAGAGTGAATGTTGTTTGGTATGGGAGTATGAGCTGTCCTTGAGCTTCCTGGACTCTCCGTGTCCACATAACCTCCAGCTACACGTGGAGTTGCACAAATGGTTATTATTAGCCGCTACAATTCTTTATCCTTATAATAAAATCCTGGAAGATATGTTGACAAAACATTTTAGTGGAAGTGGGAATAGATTCCAGATGATGAAACGTTTAAATTGTCAGAAAAGGCAAAGTTTCTTTTTGAAACCAGCAGACAACACCTCTCTTGTTTCTTGTGGCACCTTTAATGGCTGCTCGTACTCTCTGTTTTGACTTAAGCAATGAAGCAAGTGAGCCTAAGGGTGTTTGTTCTTGTAAGAATTACTTAAAGACTTGTCAAGATGCCACAACTCCGTGCCTCAGCTCCCAGGCTCTTTCTGTGTTGGTTATTCTGACTTCCTGTGTGTGTTTTTGTAATTGCTGCAGCAGGTGCAACACGTATTAGACCCAGTGAATTAAATATTGGTTTCTAAAGCTTAACAAGTAGATACTGTGTGGGTAAATCATGGAGTGAGACTGGGGAAAGCCTCGGTAGCACAGGATAATCCAGCTACGTGCAATTTGACAAGATTCTTCTGGGTTTCTGCTCAGCGATGACCAGAATATGTGAATGTCTATGCAAAATCAAGATGAATGTGTGGCTGAAAGAGACATTGGTTGATTATAATATCAACATGACATGCTGCACTTTATCTTCCAGCCTCCACTGTTGCTTTATAATGTTACATCATTAGTTTCCCTGACAATGATTTAGCATTCAGCCATCTACCCCATTGACCTGTGCTGTGTTTAAATGTAACCTTCCTTTAGCCCCAGCCATCATTTGTCACCTCTGAGCTGTCGGAGACACACAAATTGGACACAACCTGGCACGGCCGTTTGACAGTGAGACACAGAGGGGCTGCAGGAAAAAGAAGCAGGGCAATCAGCTGAATCTATTACATTTACATGGTCTGGGAAGGCTACGGCGAGTTGTTCCTGAAAGATTACCGCCTCTAATTTCTTTGGGGAGGGTGGGACCTTGGTTCTGCTGCCAAGCCGGCTTTTCAGGTCAGGGCTTCCTGAATGTTAACTAAGACCCAGGAGTAGGTCAGAACACAGGCCAAGGGACCGCGGGAAAGCCTGGCCACACTCTTAACCGATGGCCGGAGAACTGGTGCAGAAAGTTGCCATCCATCTATGGCATGGTTCTAATGACTCATTCTCAGGAAAGCAGGTCGGTTTGTTCTCCTCTGGTGCCGAATGCAACACAAACATTGAAATCTCTACCAGGAAAGTGTTTCTTTTTAAATATCCTGTGATTTCCAACTGAAATTATGATCTACAATTACATCTAAAGATAAATATAACTAAAGAAATGCAGATTTCAAAACACCGAAATTAGGTTTTAATGAAATAAACTCAAGATTTTTTTTCAGTGGCTGTACTAACTTACTTTTAAAAATATAAATACATGCTGCCATCCACATGCCTGAACATCACAATAAACACATACAACACACAACATGCCATGTTTAATGTATAAGAATATACCTTAATGTTGATATAATAATCAACAGTACTGTCAGGGACAATGCAGTTGTGAACAATAAATTCAAAACATGTTGCGTGTTTGACGAGGTAAAAACATATAAATGTTTTTTATCATCATGACTGAATGTCATTATAACATGTAGCATTTTGTTCCATTCAGTTAAGTTTACAATGCAACAACCTTTATTTTTTAATAATTCCGAGGACTGACGACTCAAAGGAAAATTCTGTAAAACATTTAATTTTCCAAAGGCTCTGCACATGTTTCGGACATGTTTGTTTATTTCTGCAGAGATGCCCTAGGGGTGCATCTCACTGGATTGTGTTTCTGTGACATAATGTGACGATCTCTGGTGTTTCATTGTAAAAACAAAAGAATTACGGCATAATTAATAGATCCTATATAATCCAGATGCAAGAAGAAACATTAGCCCACTAAAAACAGCTGTAACCAACATTAAGACAATTAATTTGAGTTACATTTCAGGTCCGTTTTTACAGTTTATGCGCTGAACAGCATGTCTTTAACGTTTCCTGCACTGAGTAGCTCACTCTATCTTAATGCCTTTCTGAGGTAAATGATGCTTGAACAGCAGGAAGATCGCTCACTGCTAACCATATGGTTTTGTACAAAAGGTCGCCAGTGTTTGTGAGGGTTAATATCAAACGCCCAATCAGAGACAAGTGGGACCCACGAATATTAATGACACAGTTTATTCCTTTGTGCAAAGAAGATCAGCAAAGATCTTTTTTTTTTTCTTTGGACAACAGTAAATCAGTTTTTCTAGTTCTTTTATAAACAATAAGTGTGTTTTGTCTATGCTAATTACATGACAGACATTAGATTAAACATCACACTGAACTCAGGTGTTAGATTTAAATATACAACCATAACAAACATGTACCTTTTTTTCGCTAATGGGAACAATGGTCTCCCATTAACCCCAACTAAAAATACTGACTTATTGGGAATCAAAGTACAACAGCTGGGAGCTCAATGTCATCGCAAAACTGTGCAAAAACTCAAAGCCTTACAGAATTCTGCAAAATGTGACCAAAACAACCAACACTTTATGTGAGAATTAGCAAACAGTTATCATTTCCATGACCTAAAATGGTTCTGTGCCAACAAGCACTGAAATAATAAAATATTGAAACGTCTATGAAACATAAATGTGAGCTCTTGCTACATCTGTCTCTTGCTAATTGAGTCGCTACCAAGAATGTTAGTACTCCAGAGAATAATTTGTCAGTGCAAAAACATCGAACGGACCAATTTATTGGTTGCTGCAGGCTGTGGAGTTCCAACAGTCTTTGATCAACCTTTTTTAGGTCAGTATCTCTCGAAATACAGAGCGGAAAATTACACAGCAGAGAAGAAAATATTTCATCCTTCTTTAAAAGAGAAGGAAAAAATATTTTTGTAGTTGCACTGTTTGGCTTTAATTGTGAATAAATTCTTTATGGGGCTTGAAGCCAGAAAACAGAGACCTTTTGAGCACAATGTTTATTGTTTTGTGAGGATGGTGCAGCTTAAACATTGATTGTAAAACAGAGACAGAAAAAGTAATTATAAGTTTAGATTTTTTTGCATCAGTCACTAGATGTAAGCGGTACTGACAGTCACTGACTGATTAAAAAAGAGTTCTTCAGTGAGTTTATCTGGGCTGAGAGGTTGATATGTCTTTGATTTAAAGATTTTTGGGGCATTTTGACACTACAGTTACTAAATGTTTGATATCTGAGTCAAGTTTGAAACCTGTTAACACCTTTGTGTGTATGTGTTTTGGTTTTTACCAACTTTCCACATTAAAATACTTAACAGTGACTTCACTAATAGATAATGTGTTCTCAGTTGTAACAACTATTGTATACTTCTGATATTTGAACTGACTTTTAATCAAATGCACACCTTCTTTCATTTCAACTTTCTTTTTTCTGTGTGGACAGTTTCTTGTGCAGATTTGACACTCTGCAACATAAAACTTTTGAGATATTGTCTCAGTCAACTAATTGCCATGGTCTGTTCCATCTTACTTACTTACTTGTGTTTCAAGTCCACCATAAAACCTTTATTAAAAAATGTCCCTTTTCAGAAAAAAAATGAGTTTGCTTGTGGAGGTTCCAGCACAGTGGACAATCCCAGTTGTTAAAAACATCTGTAGTGGTGTAGATTACTAGGGATTTAAAGGTGTAATATGTTAGAATTAGACCTTGTGGTCAAATTGGTGTACTGCAGTTCATGTAGAATAACAAACCTGTCCATTCTCAGCCACTCACCCCCTCCCAATCCTGATTTTTCTGCTGGGTTGCCAGTTCCAATGTTGATCCTTATTTTGTTTCTCTTGTATTTGTTCAGTTTTTGGGAAGGATGTTGTGGTTTCTTAGGTTTACTACAAGTTATCTCACGGCTGCTTCTTTTACTCTTTGCTGCTGGTCGTTGTTGAATTGCAACTGCTTGTGTTGAAGACTTGGCAGCCTTGCAGACTCACATGTGATTCGTTATGGAACCAGGAAGTCTGAATGCGGGATAGTTATTGTAAACAATGATTCCGTCCTGGAACAGAGTTTTTAAAATGACAAAAACTGGCAACCACTCATCTGGCTTAGATCAAAATCGGTGACAATGTGACTTTATTTTCAACATCAGTGGGACATTGGACTGTTGTGTTAATATTTGACTGAAAAATTCGTACATATTGTACCTTTAATACACAAGAATTTTTCAGATTACATTTTTTGAACTTTAACCTTTTAGCTCAGTCATCCAGTTTTTTTATAGAATGTGACAGTGAAATAAATGAGTTTATTTCTTATGTTTTTATTTTAAACATGTCCTGACAATCCCCCCTTTTGCTCTTTATGTGGACTTAATGTCACCATAGAATCATCTTTTTCCACCTGTTCAGTCTGACTGTAACATTATTCATTAACTAGCAGCTGAATAATTTTAATTTGACTTATTCGCATTGGCCTTGTATGAACCCCTTTATTGTAACAATTAAAATATAAAGTAAGGTATTGTTGTGCACTTGGCAGTACAGCTGGACTTTTTCCTGTTAAGCAGATTTTGAGAAGAAAAAGGTCAAGAGTCTATATGCTGATCATCACCTGATCCCATTCATTATACCTGTGAATGGTCCCTTAGTCACAGAGCTGGAAACTGTGGTGATGCTAGAAAGGAAATTTAAAGCAGTACATTTACAAAAAATGCTGAATTGCTTTAATTAATTGTGAAAAGGAATCGGTAAGCTGAGACATATTCTCCTGTGTTCCTTCAGAAATGCTGTTTCAACACCAAACCGTTGAGCTGCTGCTATAAATTTGATAATATTCAGTTCAACATAAAGACAAAAGATGCTCCAGATTAAAGTCACAACAGACACGCTAATCTTCAGACGTGCAAAGCACCGCCATGTGTCCACAACAATGAACAAATACTTGTGTCATTTTAAAAAAGCAAACTTCTATCAAAGCCCTCGCGGGATAATCAAACCAAAACAATCACTTCTTTCAAACATTAAAAACTACGACACGTTTGCCGGAAATATTATCCACAAATCTGTGAGGTTGTGCAATTCGGTTTGACTAAAAACATTTCACTGAGCCCCTCAAGATAAGGTTATAACAGCTCGCTACATCATTAGCTCACATGTGTACGGCGTCTCGGAGGATCTTTAATTTGAGTAGGAAAAGTCTGTTCTTTTGCTGTGAGGTTAAAGAGTGGGTGACAAGTAAAGAAAATCACAGCGGAATGCATTAATTAGCCAGACCTAAAAGCATATTTATCAAAGGCTAAGCCGTGTGGGAATTATCTCAGAAAGGATCCACTGAAGACAAGACAGGTTAATAGAATAAAAGGCCTTGAATAGAATTTGTGCTTATACATAAAATATCAACCTGATCTCACGTGGAATTGGATTATTAGGCTGTGTGCTAAGCTAACCCTTAGCAACCAGAGTGACCTTTTTATATATGACAATACAACTGGCACTGTGCGTTTGCGCTGAGTAAAATGTCAGAGGCTCCAGCTTCATTCGTCTTCCACGTGAAACAGCTCAATATTTGCTCAGTCTGATTGCGTGCTCGTGAATATGCTGATATCAAAAGAATAAATATTTAATGAACGCCCATAATCAGAAAAACAGCGGTCCATGGAGGAAACAAACAGCCCAGTGATTCTGGCTGAATCATCTAAATGGTGTCAATCACATGTGGGGTGGAGGGGTGGTGGTGGTGGTGGGGGGGGGGGCTTTGTTCCCGGGCAGTGATGACTTATGGTCCCTCAGCGGCGATTGAGGCAGACGGGGGCTGATTGAGAGGGAGCTTATCTTTGTGGTGGAGCCATGGAACTGTTAACAGCATCTGATGGCGTGCGTCCGCTCGAGCTGAGTGGGGAAATAAAGCTGCTGGGCTCCAGCTGCCTCGCCATCATTCTCAGAGGTAATGATCTCTGTCTGGCTCAGAGGTAAGTAATAGTCTGCCCACAGGCTATAGCACGGGTGTGACACCGCATCGTGGGCTGAGCTAAACGTCATTGTTAATTTTAGAATAAATTTAATAAACACTTCAACAAAGATTAAAGATGAAAAGTCTTCATATTATGAATATTATAGTACGAATAATAAAAAATCTAAATCCCTGTGTTATATTTGTATTTATTTGTTTTTTTAAGCACATGGAATTGTTTATAATTGCAATTAGTGAATGAATCTGATCTTCTGGCTCAAACAGGACACATGGCTCACATTTAGAGGACACAGTCAAGAGAAGCAGCTCCACTCCATTATCTTTACCGTGATAATTAATCAATTCACTATGCAACATCCGAGTCTCAGAGGCATCTTTGAGATAATTGTTCTCATTGACTTGAATAATTATTTGTTTGCTGATTTAATTATTTTCAAATTTAGAAAACAAATGATTGTGTGTTGATAGGCACGCCAAATTTTTTTTTTTTTCCTTTTCTGTGGGCTATAATGCAGAAAAAAAATACATTGTTGATGTACATATCAGACTAATATTAATGTTCATTTAAATCATTTTGAGAAATTAGCTAAAATCTGATTTTCAGTTTAAATTTCAGTGTGAAATTTATATAAAACATGAATTGTTTCCAGCTTGTAACATTAAAACAAACTATTCTAAATCAAAGACTAATATTTCAAGGTTTACTCTGGGTTACAGACACAAGATCCTCATTTCCTGACTGGCACGGTGAAAAAAATCCTTCCAGTCCTCAGTTCACACCAATACACGTGCGAGTGAGACCTCGCGGCTAATAGTTGCAACCAGCACAAATAATGAGAGCCAATTTAATGGAACTCACTGCTATTTATTGTGCTGTTTTAAAATGTTTTGCTCATTTGTTTCCATTAAATATTTCATCTTCCCTTAAATATTCATTGAACTTCCTCTTTAAATTTTTTACCAGTCTCTGCTAGCGTCGTGCCTCCCTTTCAGGGCTCTGCAATCATAAATAATAATTCCTCTACACTGAGAAGGAGATTGTATAAAACATGCACAAAATTCCTTTTTGTCTTCTCTCATTAGTGGTATACTTCTGGTAGCCTAAATACTTCCCGATACCACACTTATGGAAATTGGTGGGAGAACATTCCTAATGATTGTGCTTTGCAAATACGATGCAGACTCTGTTTTTGAACCAGCTTTTCATTGTGATGACACGATGAGCCGATTCCGTTATCGTTTCACTTCGAAAGGGATTCATTAGACATCACAGATTAAACTTTCCTTTTCTAACTCAGCTGCTGCATGTTGCAATGACCAATGCAGCCAAAGAAAACAAACAAAAAAGTATTTTCCAATTCTGGACTTTACTGGCATTAATAAAACAAGTAAATGTGAAAATCAGAACAGAAACAACATTCCTAGTATAAGATTTTGTGCGTGTAAATCAGTTTTCAAGACCTGCATGTGTTTCTAATTTAGCCTAACTTAATAAAATCTTTGCTAAACATGCAAAATGTGTCTACATTTGTTGGACTCTTTCAACATGGCTGATTAGCATCCAGCAGCATGGAGGAACACATGAAGGGAGGCATAAACTCTCAATTTTCTTGGATTATCTCTTTGTGATCAGGCCTAATGATCCAGCAGAGTAAATAGCAATGTGTTAATTAGAAATTAAACTGTATGATCCGCTGCAAACAGAGGAAGCAGCACTGCATCAACATATTAAAGCCTGATGTGGATCTAGATTAGTGTTTTTGCTTGTTTTCTTTTTTCTGTCTTTTCTTTTTTTTTATGCCGTTTGAAAATAAATTAGATTATTAAAGAATAATATACATGCATGCGTGCGTGTTTGTGTACTACCATATCAATTTCAGAATTAGGAGAAATAATTTTTTAAAAGTATTTCTTATCGAATAATAAAAAGAAATTGGTGCATAATTTTGCTTAAATAATATAAAAATGACAGTAAAAGTGGCACCACCAGATTTCTCTGAATTCCCAAAATACGCTTTACCTTTCATACAGATATATGACAGATTTCTGTACATGATACCCTTCAAATTGCAGCTTTAAATAAGCTTCTGCCTCCATCTAGTGGCAAATGGTATTTTCCTTTGGCAGAAAATCAGACACTCTAAAGTTTTTATCACAATTTGATGGCTGGAAATGAGGCAAATGACAGATATTGTACAAATATTCAAGCTTCCAACACAGTTCCCAAGTTACAAAAACAGTTTGGACATTTAACCACTTAAAAAATTTGACTCATTTTATAAAAACATAAAATGAAGATGATAAGTAAACATAACTAAACAGACAATAAATTAAGACATGCTGCAACAATTGACCTAAATGAGTTTAAACTGCAACTTTAAATGACAAAAGCGACACAGAAAATAGTCTGACTTCAGAAAATAACACACTGGTTACAAACGGTGTAACATGTTCAATCTGGTGTTAAATTAGACTTTTTGACTCTCGCTAGACGTTAGAAAGTAAAAAACAAAGAATAAACCTTTTTTTTTTTTTTTTACAAAAGCACCACAGCATGACAAACATTACCAATTTAAGATTATAAAAATCAATCACACCCATTAAAGTTACACGAACACCTAAAACAGGTTAAATATAGTGCCATACGGTGCATTTTTTTTTTCATATGAAAAATAAAAAGTATTTTATTTTTTCTGTAGAGGGACTTCGGGGGCCCTTTGGAGGGGGGGGCTACCTCCAAAGACCGGATGTATTTGGACTTGTCCATGGTGTTCAGTACGGTAGTTGTGTAGATCCCACCTAAACATGGCTCTGATACTGGTTTTTAGTTGACAGATCGACTCTTCCATATCAGCGTTATAAACATTTTTTTCATTTGCTGCAGCTACATGCTAAGTTAGCTTGCCCAGGAGCTAACGCGACTAACGTCCGCCGAGCAGTGACTTTAAGGAAGGAAAGAAGGAAGGAAGGAAACTTGAGAAGTCCGCTGCTTATGCAAAGCCAGCACACTTCTGGACTCCCAACCTCAAACTGTGACGCGTTTAGAAAAGGTGACTAAATTTGAGTAGCCTGTGTGATATTTTGCACCATTTCGTTTATTAGACATGTTATTAGTCAGCACAGATAGTTAGCTAGCTTGCGGCTAGTCAGTGGGCGAGAGCTAACCCGCTAGCAACAAACTTCTGAAGAAGTTGTTTCTTAATGTAGGAAACCAACAGACAGGATTTTTTTTAATAAACAATCCCTCTCTGAAGCTGCTCTGTAACTAGGACGACTGCTGAATGAGCTCATGGCGTCGGATGTGATACAGAACGAAGAGGTTTTAAAGGGTGTAAGTGATACAGGTTTAAACAATAGCAGCGCAGACACTGTCACACCCAGCAGGACTCCTGAAGACCCGAGAACCACACACACATCGAGTCCCTCATCTTCCGGAGTGTCGGGAGACGGCGATGAAGAGGATTTCAACGAATTGCACAATAGCACTGCTTCTGCGGTTAAACATGGCGAGGAGGCATTTCAAGGAAGTCTAACTAAAACGAAAGGTTCGCCTCAGGGAACGAAAACACCGGACCGAGTCCTGAAACCGACGGGAGGAAGAAGCTCTACCCCGGTTAGCCTTCCGCAGCCACCGCCTGGATCCGCTGGAAGGTCTGTAGGCTTGTTTATATCTTCTCAAACAAACAATTTAAAGTTTCGTGTCAGTTTAAACATGATTCAGGAATTCACGGGATTAACAGAACCTGTGGGTCAGATGTCCAATTAATGATGTGTAAACAGTTTGAAGAGACTGAGATTGATTTGACTCATTATTTAGGTCTTTTTATTGTTTCCACGAATAAACAAACTCCCTCAATTTAATGTAACTGCTTTAACTGTGGCATAAATACTGAAAAAATGAGAGTATTATCTTGAATGAAAATAGTTATTAAAATGCATTTTATGTCACCTTTATAGGAATCAAAGTTCAGTGTTCTGAAAAATAAAAACAACTTATTTTGTGCTTTTTCAAAGAAGCTGCAAATGGTTATATTTGATACGAACCTTCTGCAAAGCGTGTTTTTACCAGAGAACAGTGTGACCTCATGATCCAGACAGGTCTGAATGTGGACAGTCATCCTGATCAGCTGGAGTTTCACGTTTCTCCCCCCAAAAACCTATTTCCAACAGAACGAGTCAAAAGGGCTCCAGCTGATGTTCTGTTCATTTAATTTGGTTCTTTTGTTAACTTATTTATGTGTGGAGATGCCGCCACATCAACATTTGAGCCATATCCAGTACAGGAAAATAAATTACTACCTTCATTTAAAAAACATTTTGGCTTCTTGGGCAGCAGATTTAATTATATCTTTTAAAAACAGTTTGTTAGGCTTCTTTGAGATACTTTTATCTTTTTTACTTTGGTTATTGTTTGTTTTTTTATTTCTTTGTACTTTTGGCTCAATCCTGGTACTCAGGTACCTTGATAAAAAGATTTTTACTTATAAAGTTGCAAAACACGCAGCTGTAAACTATGAAAGTGTTAAAAGGCAGCGTACTGGTTGGATTTTTTTACAGTCTGTCACAAAAATTTTGAATTGTTAAGTTGAATTAGTGAAAATAAAAGTGGTTGTTGGTGACCGAAGATTTGAAATAGTCCTTTTTATGACATCTTTAAACTATCGCATAGCTCCTCTCTTTATTTCATTTAACCTTCATTTTAACAGGTATTCTCATGAGCATTTCATCATATTGTCATGTGAGACCTGGTTAAAACAACATGCCTTTATGTTTCAGAGTAACAGATAAATGTTCAAACTGAGTTAAAATCCACGTGACTCGGTCATTATGGGTTCTTTAGTGGGAAGTTTATCCAGTAATGCTTTTGTCTATACAAATATTTCCCTCTTATGTTCGGCACCAGGTCTGAATTTGAATAATTTCTTTATGATGCAGTTCTCTTAGTTCATGTTAAGTTGTTTAATAGAAATAATACGCATCTTTAAAAATGTATCTGTGTCCCGGTCTGCAGTGAGATGTTTCTCAGGTGTCCTCGTTTCAAACCTGAGAGCTCTAGTTTGTGTTAGAAATCAGCTGTTTACCTGAAAACGCCCTGTTTGTTTGGTGTCCAAGAAAAGGAGCTAATATGAAATCTGCCTCTCTCTTCAAATCAATCCTTATTATTTATTCAGATTAAACTGCATATCAAGTTCAAAAATATTAGGATCGTTTAGACTTTTTTATTTCTTTAATTATGTAGATTTCACTGTTTCCTTTCCAGGAAACCACAATCCTTTTTCAGCTGGTTTCCAGTGTTGCGCGCAGCCCGTGTATGAGCAGAAGGTCGAAACAGACTCGCTCTGACGTGGTGAACGTAAAATGTGTAGTATGTGGTTGCATCAACACGTTCTGTGTCTCGCTGCGCAGACTGGAGCTTCGTGTAGGGATACGGGACACTGTGTCCAGTGTTAATAAATCCTCTGAGTTAGAAATGAATCTAACATGAGACCGGTTACTTTTAAAGATCTGTCAGCTGATGTGAACGTATGACGGGTTGGGTCTTCTCGTATGAACACGTTTCATCAGTTGTTTTAACACCAAACATCATGTAGAATCTAAACAGCAATCATGACTCGGGACAGTTTGTTTGTACAAAACACACGTACTTTTTACACCATGTGTTAAAACAGTTAAAATGATTATTTACATTTTACGTGTAGAACTGATTTAAAAATAGAACTTTTTATCCTCAAAGAAAATATCAGTTGTGTTCCTTTTAAACTTATCGAATTTCAGGATATATAAGCAGAGGGTGTTATTAACCAACTAAAGAAAAGATGTTACACACATCTTTTTTCTGGTGTGTAATATCATGTCAAGTTAAAATAAAGCTGCAAATCTCTGTGTGCTAGACATTAATATTAACAGCTGGTGTCAGATGAGAATAATCTTCAGATTCCTGAGACACTGCAGCAGAAACACAAATGTCGGTTCTTAAACACCTGTAAATATCTCTGGCGGGTCGTAATCCAGGGGGAAATGTGTTCTACAGACGAATAAGGGGCCTTTGTTTTAAAACTTTCAGATTTACTCTTTAATGAACTCCACAGGACACCGTAGAAAGATAATCTGTTGTATACTGGAATCTTTGATTTCACAGATCATCTGTTTCAGATTCGAGTCATTCTGAGACACAAAAGAAGACCATGAACTATGAAGTACTGAACTCTGTCTTGTGCCCGTTCCCCCCCCACAGCCTTGAGCGCCAGGAGTCAGTCAGGACAACGGAAGCCCGACTGAGAATGGAAGGAGTCGAGCTGAAAGAAGAGTGGCAAGATGAAGATTTCCCACGGTATTGTGCATCGGCGCCTTGTTTGGTACACTTTGTGTTTTTAGACGTGGTTGTGTGCTGAATGTCAGATCTGTTCTGATTAAACATTAGACCCCTCCCAGAGGAAGAGGAGCTAGAAGACGAGCTTTTTGCTGGAACCTCTGAAGAAACAGATCCTGGTAATCAAAACAACACTCCACTTTTCTACCAGAACTCTGGAAATAAATCCATTTTCTCATCCCAGATTCTTCTAGTCTCACGAAAGGAGACGTTGCGAGGAACACGAGTTGCTTCTTTTTCTGTTTTTTTAAAGTTCAGCTAGAACTAATCTGAGCGTTCAGCAATTTGAGTTCACTTTAAGTCTTATTTTATTTTATTTTTTTACTTTCTGAGGAGAAAGTCAAAACCCCAAAGTGGCACTCAGTTTGTTAAAGTAGGACCTCTTAACCAAATACAAAAAACACATTTATTTAAATATAATTAGTTTGTCAGTTTAAAAAAACGGTAACAGAATATCAAACCTTCTGATTTGTTGTTTATTTTAGGATACGCAGTGAATCACGGCAGGAAGGCAAAGAAGAAACTCGCTGCTCCGGAGATCAGCCTGACTCTGGATCGCAGCGAAGGCTCGGTTCTGTCCGACGAGCTGGACGAAAGCACAGAACTGGACCTCGATGCGATAGACACGCCCTCTGACAACAGCAACGAGTTTGAATGGGAAGGTGAGGGTTGTGGGAAGTTTCTTTGAACCCTGTATACAGATAGTTTTAATTGCTGTTTTTTTTCCAGCTTTTTATTTCTGTGGATATTTTTGTCTCTCTGATTTGAGTTTTTTTTTTTGTGGTTAACTGCCTGAACTGTGTTTTTAAAATGCTGTTTTTGTGTGTTTCAACACTGCCGCCTTCCACTTTTTCACATGGAAGAACTGGTTTGTTTATCTGCCTGGAAACAGGCGACAGGCCTGCAGCTTTCTCTCTCCTGTGTGGTAAGGGCTCTCGGGCAGACGTCACTCTGTTTTTCCTTAATCTTTGGAAAACATCTGCCAATCAACCCCTACCGTCTGATCATTTATTCATATGTGTTTCTCCCATCATGCTTCACTCCCTTTCGTTTTCACTTTCCTGGAATTTTTATTTTTTCTGTCTCAAACTTGCTTATTGAGGAGAAAACACCTTAAGGGTTTAGTTATCACAAACTGGATGTTTCTACATGTTTTCTGTTGCTTTTTTTTTTTCAATTTTGAACATACTTGTTGTAAAGAAAAAGAACCTAAAATAATCAAAAAACCAATGACAAGAATCATCATAAATCCATGCAGGGTAGTTTTGTTGCACCTGTCCAGGTAAAAACCCTCCTGTTTTCGTACTGTCTGAGCTGTAAATTGTGGATATAATTTAAATCTACATCATTATGAAAGAAATGCATTCTGTTATTTTGAGTTGATCATTTTTTTTGCTGATCCCAGAAAAACTTTTTGATGGTTGATTTAAATTCTGCTTGTTGCATGCACTACGTACGGGATCCTTTCAGTCTTTGAAATGATGTGCAGCATGACGTTTACGCAAGACACATCCAGAATGGCATTTACATTTGAATGGAAATGTTAAAATGGAACATTTTGACTAAACGGTGACACATAAGATGTTTGCTGTGACGCTGTAAACTGTTGGGATTGAAGAGATCATTTTCGGTGTTTAATCGAAGGGAAAGTGTGTCCTCGTGATAAAAAATACATGGAATGTTCCGCTGCGTGTGATTGAAACGTGAATAAATTATCTGAAAAGGTTTGATTGAAAATCCATGAGCTTTGGGTCACACTCGATGTGCAGTTGTCCAGCTATTGGCTGAAAAATCTCTGTCTTCTTTGTTCCTCAGATGATCTTCCTAAACCAAAAAGCACAGAGCTACTGCAGAAAGGCGTGGAGACAGTCCAGGACTACTCTGTGTCCGAGGAGCGGGAAGAGTGTCGACGGTGGAGGATTTTCCGTTTTGGAGATCAAGATCACCGAGTGGATATGAAGGCTATAGAACCCTACAAGAAGGTCATCAGCCACGGGGGTGAGTGCAGTTCTATACAGACCAGAAAGTAAACACACCAGAGTTAAATCAGTCTAGAAATACTGGAATTACAAAATAAAAGCTTGTGTTTCACACGTCCTTAACATTTCCCCTTTCCCTCTACAGGTTACTATGGAGATGGGTTGAATGCTATAATCGTGTTTGCCGTGTGCTTCATGCCGGAGAGCAATCAGCCGAATTACAGATACATCATGGACAATTTATTCAAGTGAGTCTGTGTCTGAAAGCCTTCGGGCCTTTGAGCGTGCAGCATCATGCTAACCAGAGTTTCCTGTCGCAGGTACGTCATCGGAACACTGGAGCTGCTGGTGGCTGAGAATTATATGATTGTTTATTTGAACGGAGCAACTTCTCGGAAGAAGATGCCCACAGTCGGCTGGCTCAGAAAGTGCTATCAGCAGATTGATCGGAGGTGAGCCGAACTCATCAGCTCCCTCAGAACAAGAACTTTTTACTCCTCAGATATGAAACATTGATTAACCCTCATGTTCGTTCTTTCCTCAGGTTACGGAAGAATTTAAAGTCGTTGATAATCGTACACCCTTCTTGGTTCATTCGCACCCTGCTGGCACTAACAAAACCTTTTATAAGGTATCTGACATATTTAAGACTTCCATACGGATATGTAGCGTGTTTAATTTATGTGTCACATAATTTCCTGCTTGTTTTTTCTTTTTCCACAGTTCAAAATTTAGTCAGAAAATCAAATTTGTGTACAGCTTGACAGACCTTTCTGAACTGGTTCCAATGGAGTACGTGTCCATACCGGATTGTATCAAACAGTAAGTGTTTTAACAGCGTCGTTTTCAAAAGCCTGATCGGGTCTCTGGAAGTTTAGAAACTCGAGCTGTAGCAGAGTTTTGTTGAAAGTTCTTATATTTACTTTTATACTCAAAGGAAATTTGCATCCTCGGTGTGAAATGTTGTTATTTGGTGACTTTGTTTGAAAAAGCAAAAACCTTATTCTCCTTTTTTTTTTCTTGAAATAAGAAGGCTCATTCCAGCTCCGTGTACCGTCATGGCAACGGTCGTATCCAACATTTAGGCTTTGTGCTTACAGAAACACTGTTTTCCCCAAAAGAACCCTTTTTTATTAGATTTATTTTTATTAAAAATATCTTCAGTCATATTATTGTTTCTACAAATGTCATCCAATGTGAACCAAAACACTGCAGTTACTCTGCCAGTCCTGTCTGTGGCGCTGTAACGCAGCCAGGAAAATGTTGTTGCCACGGTAACAGGAAATCACGCGAGAACCATGCGGGTAAAACCTGCATGTAATCTTTCTTTACTGTCTGATGCATCGTGTGTTAGGTTAGAGGACGCTGACTCAACTCCATAAAACAGGAAGGAGACGTCAAACACATGAAGAGTCTTTAAAAAGCATCAAGTTGTTAATCCACAGTCGTCACTAATGTGACTGAAGACTTGTGTAAATATGAACACTTCATGAGTGTTTGCTCCATCTCAGTCAGGTCTGATTTACCTGCTGTTCTTTATCTTTTTTTAAACATCATCAGTTCTGCGCTGTACAACAGACCACGCCCCAGTTCAGAGTTCTAGATGTTTGTTGATGGTTTATTATGAGAGGAGGATGGAAACTTCTTCCCAACCCAGTAAAGCTCAGGAAAATGTCTCGGTCCTTTTAATTTGTTGTTGCTGTTGGCTGTTTTCTTTTCCCTCTGCTTAAACCAGTTTCCCTGCCTCCCCCCACCTCCCCCACCCCATCCTCTTTTTTTAAGGTTTGATGCTGAAAAAAATAGGAAAAGCCATGAAAGGTATATTTATTTCCACTAAAGCTGTTTGCATTTAATACAACTAACAACAAAATGAACCCTTTTCCTTTATTGAACAACTTCATCAAAATTTAGGATATAAGTTCTAAACTAGGAGTGTCCAGATCCAGGCCCTGAGGGACGTTTCCCTGCGTCAGCACACCTGATTCAAAACCTCTGTATGTCAGTAAGTCCAGCAGAAGCCTGTAAACGGCTCCTTCATCTGAATCAGGTGTGATGAGTCAGGGAAACATGTAAAACACGTAGGATAGTGGCCCTCGAGTTCTGGACCTGGTCTTCCCTGATCCAAACAGACTGGTTGTTTCTGAAATAAGGGATTTGATTTGTTTAACGCGTCTCTCCTGAGCCAGTTGTGATGAGAACGCCGAGCAGCATCAGCACGACATACAGTTGATGGTAGTTTTCCTTCCTGCTGATGTTGACTGCTGCCCAGCCTCTTACCACCAGGTCTAAACACTTTACAGCAGGGGCCGTGAGCTCCAGGCCTCGAGAGCCACAATCCTGCACATTTTAGATGTTCCCCTGCTTCAACATACCTGATTCAAATCTGCAACCACTCAGCAAGTCCTGTAGAAGCCTGTTAACGACCTGTTCATCTGCAGCAGGTGTGTTGAATCAGATGAACATCTAAAATGTGCAGGATAGACCTGCTTTACAGGAAGTAGATAAACCTTGTTCCTCATTCGGTTGATGTTTGACTTGTTGTGTGTTTGTGTGCCTGAATAGATGATAAACTTAGAGAAGTAATTCTAGTGACTGTAGCGTGTTTGTTCAGTGTGTGGCTGCACATTATCCGTGTCCTCAGCGTGGCTGACCTTCTCTGAATACGCTGCTTGTTCACACTTACAGCTTTTTGCATGACTCACCGTACTCGCGCTTCCCCAGCTGATGTTTGGTAACTATCAGTCAGCTTTACTCGTGCACATGGATCTTCAGCTTCTTGCTCACAGGTCATGACTGTTCAGCAGGGGGTTTATATGTCAGAAACATGATCACAGTTTGAGTTCTGTTATTTCTGGGATTATCAGGAAACACATTCACAAACGGGCGTTTTTACCCCGTGTCTGAAATTCTGTTTTGTAAAGTATTTCAGAACAAGTTTACAGAAACCCTGAAGCAGGTTAGAGGTCGATGCAGCGAGACGAGACGATCACAATCCCCGTGACTTTCTGTGTGTCTGCAGGATTGACCAGGACATGAACAGGAGAGTGGAGACAACCGCCGCCGCCGCTGCTGCTCCGTGACGCCATAGGAGAAGAAGAACCATATAAAGTGTTCAGAACTCACGTCATACCGATGTTTTTATTCTCTCGACGCAACAAAAGACTCTGCTGCATCAGGAAAGTGCCTTTGAATCAATGCTGTCTGTTACATCGTCAAACTTTTGAATGTTTTTTTTTTAATCAAACATTTTGTCTAAACAGTTTTTAATGTTCTGTTTGAGTTTCTTCCAGTTAGTCTCGTGTATTCTGTCCCTCATGTTACTGTTGCATCTACACTTTATATAACAGACTCTGTTACACGTGGTCGATGCATGTTCTGCTTTACATTGAAATATATATTTATATTCAAAAAGGTGACAAAGGAGAGAAATTAATATATAATGGTCTGATTTTTAAACTGCAGTTTAGGTCTCGGTCTCACTGAGGTGGTATTTTAATGGAAAGTTTTGACCGGTTTTTTCCCTGCTGTTCACTGCTGATGGTCTCTGTGGAAATCGAGGGAAAATAAAGTTATATCTGGGTTTTTTTGCCCCTTTGACTTAAAATTAAACTCATGACTTTATTATTTCAACATACATTTAACCCACTACCTCAAACAGCCCTTCAAAATGGATCATTTGAATCTTAATTCAAGTCTTAAACTATAGATTTCATTGAAATCATACAGATGGATTATTGTAATACTCATAAGTTACTTACAGCAGTAATATAATATACAAAGTATTTCTGAAGGTTTTATAGGGTGTTGAAATATTCCAGGGATGAAAGCGGGTCGTGACCTAAAGCTTTGAAATGCAGAACGGACTCCAAACACCTGAGGGCGACGTCGTCAACCTGAGGATCAAACTTATTTGCAAGCAGGTGGTGTTGTTTCAGGAGCCACAGGAGGTCACCTGCTCCGTACACGCAGACCGCTCTTCTGTTCACCCCCGTGCACGGGAAGTAGGGGGCTCCCTGGTTCACGTCTCCAGCTAAATAGGACCACTTCACGGCTCGCGCGAGCGCCTGCATGTCCGACGTGTCGTACTTCCTGTCTGCAGGCATCGATCCAGGAACGGAGGGCATCCTCTGCAGAGTGGCCCACAAGTGCTCATCAGGGCTGTACGTGTCCTTCTCCCACTCCAAAAAGTTCTGCACCACTCTGTCCTCCATCACGTGTTTCACAAAAGCCCGTGTGACCACAAAGTAGGCATTTCCAGAGAACATCGGGCTGCTGATGGGCGGGGGGCTCTTCTTCACGCCTGTCCCGAAGATGTGGTCGCTGACGTTGTGACTGAACTGCCAGCGTGCTTTCTTGTAGTTGTTGGTGGCTTCAGTTTCCATGCTGTTCCTCCCGTTCAGGACTCTGAGAGACGTCACCATCTCTCGGTTGGTTTTGATGGGAAAATCTGTCCCGCAGGTGTTCAGCAGGTATTTCCACTGGACTCGAGAGTTCAGCAGATCCTTCATGCAGTTCAGATCCGCCTGCACTCTGGACCAGGAAGCGTAGATGACTCGCTCTAATTTACTGGCTATGAAGACGTTGGGAAAGCAGGAGACTATCGACTCTACGGCCTTAAGAAATTCAGAAGAGGATTTCTGGTCCACGTGGACGCAGTAGACGTTCTGAGGAGCATAAATGGCTCGCAGGAGTCGTTCAAACATCTCGATCTTCTCATGGACCACCATGGAGAATGCAAGAGGAAAGTTTTTCTCCTCCTCACTCAGAGGAACGGTAATGAAGCCTCTTCCTTTAACATAAGCTGGACAGTCCTTCGTTGCATTGATGTAGAAGTCCTCAGAAAAAACCTCTCGTCTCCTGAAGGACAAAAGTGCTTCTATTTCCCTTTTCTTGCCTTCTACATTCCCACTGATCACAGCTAAACAGCCAGGCAGGTCCTGAGAGAGCTGCTGTGGTGTCTGAGGATGAGAGGTCGTCTGTCCTTTAAAGGCGGGTTCCCAAAAAACTAAATACAGCAACATACCCGTGATGGTGAGGAAGAGGGTCCTCAACCACATCCGCCGCCTCTGGAGTTTAGAGTAACTCATTCTCTTGTGCAAAGTTCAGGTGAGCTGTCGTGGATCAAGTTTACAAAATGAGGGAGAGGCTTAACGTTAAAGAGAATGATTCAGGCATCAGAAGGAGGCGTGGCCTGATGCAGGCTTGACAGGAGGGTCTTCTGAGCTCTGACTCATCCTGAATCATCTGTTTACTTTTATTCAGTGCAGAAAAAAAACCAGGTAAGGAGTTGATCAGGAAATAAAGACAGCTGAGTTTTTAAAATGTCGCAGCATCAATTAGAAAAGATTTTATTTGGTTTACATGAATATTTACAAAATAAATTCAAACACACATCTTTAATAAGTTTGAATATACACATTTCTGTAAATTCAGAGAATTTAACGCTTGTCTAACAGTGTCAGTCTTTGCCTACTTGTCTAACAGGCACTTGGGTGGGGGGGGTTAAAATCTGCTTGTCAATCTATAGAATACATTAATACCACAGTAAAATGCGGCTCTGCTACTTTTTCTATAAACACAATCGATCTACGACTGATTGAGGCGAGTGTTTTCATCCATGTTTTGTTCAGCGTCGTGCTCGTGAATGAAGCTGTAACGTCTGTACACTGACCCGCCCCTGGTGGTGTACACCACGTCCACCTCGTCCCCGCTGTCCGGCTCGGGCACACCGTGAGGCATGTTGACGGCGCCGCCGTCCAGTCTCTCGTAGCTCTGGTGCCAGCAGAGCCTCTTTTTGGCGTACACCTTGATCAAAGCAAACGCAGCCAGTCCCAACCCCGCCGCCAGCATCAGGGCGACTGGTAGAACAGCCGAGGTGTGTTTCAGAGCGCTGGAGGACATATTCACATCTGCCTCCTTGTCGTCTCCGATCCTGGGTTGTGGCGGCTCCACGCACAGCGCTTTAAAAAAAAAAAAAAACAACACTTCAGTTTAATCCTAAAGATTTAATGTTGATTTTAAAATGCTGCGTTTCTACCTGAGCGAGCGTCACAAACGCAGCAATCGCTGTGATTTTCTGCAGCCCGACAGCAGCGTGCGCAACGGTTCTCTACTACATGCAGAGCAAAATCTCTGTGACAGAGCAGACACTGGTCGGGTCCGGGGCCGGTGCAGTGCCTGCAGGAGCCGCTGCAGGGCTCACAGGTCTCCTGCAAACAAAGGAACCGCAACACAGTGTTCAACTCAATACAATCAAACACAGCAGGTTGTTCAGTGTCTGTCCGGTCTCAGTGAGAATTTGACTGTTATCACAAGTCAAATAATAAATAGGCACCAGACATGATAAAACTGCAGTGATCCCCATGGCGATACATGTTATAAGATATTCTAGCAGTACCACTCTCTACTTATATGAAGTTATTGCTAAATTATTCTTCATCTCCTTCCTGTGCAGCATTAAGACTGATTCTAATCGCACCTCTTCAGAAAAGTATCGCCCCTCCTCACAACGCGGATAGCAGACGTTATCCTTGAGCGTGCTTCCATGGTCGCACGTCACGCAGCTTTGAGGCGAGGAGTCTGCAAACACAGATGATTAAACATGATGTGCCAAAAAAAACTCCCAAGTCGAATGTCAAATATTGATTTTTTGGAAAGATAACTAAACCAACAATGAACAATAGGACCTTTCATTCATTAGTAGATAAAGAAAACAGTGACTGAGATATCAGTCTTACATCTGTACCTGTGCAGGTCCGACAGCTGGTGTGACACTGTTTGCAGCTGTCAGTCAGCTGATAGAAGCGGCGCGGACAGTGTTCCACACACAGCTTAGTGCCCTGTAGCTCCAGAAGGGGAGGTGAGCAGGCTCTGCAGGACTCGGGTCCAGGTCCAGAGCACCGCTCACAGGACTCGTCACATTTCTTACAGTCAGATTCTTCTCTGTAATACCTAAAGATCGATGTGAAATAATCAAACTCTTAACAAATTTGATTCAAACTGGATCAGAGTGTTGAGGTTTGTACCCGGTGGGACAGTGGGTGACGCAGAGCTGAACGAGTCGCAGGTATCCCGGAGAACACGTCATGCAGTCTCGAGGGGACGGACCTGAGCAGCTGGAGCAGACGTGATCACATGGCAAACAGAATCCCAGCTGCTGACCATCAGCCTCCTGCTTCGTGGCGTATGAGCCGGCAGGACAGTCCGTCACACAGGTGGTGTCTGGAAACGAGGGAAAATCACTGAACGCATCGACCTCCATTTAGGCTCTTTTATTTTATGTATTTTGAGTGACAGACTCACTGTGAAGATATGAAGGGACGGCGCAGGTCAGACACTCGCTGCTGCTCGGCCCCGTGCAGGAGTGACAGCGCTGGTTACAGCCCATGCAGGTGAACTGGTCAGCGTGTAGGTACGTCCTCGGCGGGCAGTCCGAGTCACCCGTCACTCCACACAGCAACGTGTTTGGATCCAGAACCAGTCCCCTCTCACACTGGCTGCACTGGTTTGGACCGGAGCCAGCGCAGGTCATACAAGTCTGGTGACACTCTGCAGATCATCAAACAAGCGAGACCGAGTCACTGAATGACGCACGTTGCTACATTTACCAGGGAGGGTGTGATCATCCATGTTCTACAGCTGTTCTAAGTCTTGGCTCATACAAGGACATTTCTATTGCATCATGATTGTTAACTTTCTCTCTGAACATCACCAGGAGATTATTACATGCTTAAATAATAGACTCTTACATGTACACAGAGCAGACACTTCCTGAGGAGGCTGCAGGGATTACAAAGACTAAATAAATCTCAAATAATCCCAGTAAGCCTAATGTTTAAAGCTCATGGGAGCCCTGTGAACTATTCAACGTTTTTAGCAAAGATATAGATTTTTTTAGTTACAGTTAGACTTGGTCCAGTTTTCAGAAGTAATTAGTACATTGAATTACAACATTTTAACAATTCCTTAAAAATACTGATCATGGAAATGTTAAAGGTTTAATATGGAACAATTTCATAAAAAGCTATATTAAAATAAAACCTCAGTACAGTATTTCCTTTAAAAATATTTGAATTAAAATATAATAAAATATTTATTTTGATGGGCGTTATGTTTACATCTACCGGCCAGTCCGAGGCTGGTACTGTGGAAAAAGACGGAGTCAGCAAGTCAAGCAGCTGCTTCAGATTCCCGGAGATTTTATTATCCTTCTCAAAAGAGGAGCGACCAGAGAAGATCAAAAACACGAGTGAGTTTCGGTGAAGCAACAATAGATGGACACAAATAAAATATTTTCACGGCATCAAAACGCACACAGAAATGGCAAACCTGCTTTCCGACAGCTGGAAACTGTGTTCTATTGTTGCAACTACAACATCCAGACACTAGATGTCGCTGTTGTGTTCATGTTTCATATCTAATTAATTTTCAAACACCTGAGAAAGCTGAATTCAGAGACGCACCTTGACACTCCATAGCCGAGGTCTCGTAGTACGTTCCAGCGGGGCATTCGTGGAGGCACGAACCCTTATACAGCTTAGGACTGAAGGCTGAGCAGGTCTCACAATCATCTCCCAGAGGCCCCGAACAGCTGCTGCAGGTAGGGTGACACTGACCACAGCGACTCTCCTCCATATCCTCATAATAACCCATGGGACAACTAGCCTTACACACACCGTTCAGCATCAAGTAGAGGAACGTGCACTCTGTAAAGGGACACGTGTAGACGTGATAAATGGTTCACAGCGTTATTTTCTCTCACAGCTACGACTCACTGAAGCAGGTCTTGTCATCTGAGCAGACGTCGCAGTGTGGAGGACAGCGTCTGCACGTGCCGTCGTCTGCTGGGTACGACTTGAGCGAACAGTTCAGTCTGCACGTGCCGATCTGCAAGTAGAAGCCATCAGCACAGGACAGACACTGATCCTTGTTCTCATCGCAGGTCTGACAGGAGCTGTCGCAGGCTGCACACGAGCCCTCTGGAGTCTCAAAGAAACCCCTGAAAGGAAAACAAGGAGACAGCTGAGGGCACGTGATGAAATCATTTTATTTCTACCACTAAATATATCCAACATCTTACTCTGGGCAGTTTGACCAACACCGGCCTTCATGGAGGAAAAGTTTATTGGTGCCTTGGGAGCAGCTGATGCAGTTATCACTGGTGTCTTCACACTTCTCACAGTTCGGTGAGCAGTCCTCACACAGCTGAGAGACGGGGTTTGCATAGGAACCGGATGGACACCACTCTACACAAGAACTGTCCTGATCCAGATAATATCCTGAAGAACAACCAACCACTTCTCAATAAGAGAAGCAGCCGTGTTTCAATACATTGGAATAAAGAACAGTAAATATTTGTACCTTGAAAACAAGAAGAACAATCCAGTGTTTGTGGACCAAAGCAGGTTTTACAGGAAGCATCACATGAGTGGCATGCACCGGATTTCCCTAGAAATGACAAAAATCATAAAAATAACTTGTTTTACTTTATCTCACCACTAGAGGGCGCAAGCAGCTTCTACTTGAATCTACAGTCCAGTTGTGTTTAAACACACTTTGCAATGTAACAAGATCTCTGATGAACAAACTGAAGCAGATGAACATCAACCATAAGAATGAAGCAGTTTCTATTGGAAAGTACAGAAAAACAGCAGGGGGAGTTTTTTAGTGTTACTCCACTAACAGGAAGTGTCCAGCTGAGAAAGATTCAGAGTTCTTCCCAAACTGTGACGTGTACTGAACTGCTGTCAGTCTATTATTGTGTTAAATTTAAATAAAATCATTAAAGTTGTTGATTATTTTACATGTCTGAGCTGTAAAGGTAAAAACATTGACTTGTGTCAATAAGAAAAATGCTTTTAATGCTTTTTTTTCAGTTGGGGGCCATAATAAGAATAATGTTTTAGTTTTTAATTTAATTATCCCAAAATTTAATTGTTTTGTTTTTTGAATAATGTTCCTTAATATCAACCCTGATTTCCTTTCTATGTTCAGCAAAACTAATTTCTTTTCAGAGCACAAAACATTTTAAAAAAACCTACATTAATTAGGAGACATTGAATGTTACACAGTCAGAGTTGGGTTTAAGAAACAATCTTGGTTTCTGTAATAATTCACAGGATATTCTGACGTTAATAAATTGTAGATCATTTCTCTCGGTTCTGTCTTCTGTAGGTGAAACTTTCCAATAAATCGTAACAACTGATCGGTAACAATCCTCCAAATTTGTTACTTCATCGGGATCATGAAATTTGGACTTACAATTAACTGTAATTATTATAATTGTATTGATTTTCTTGACTTATTTATTAGCTTTAGCTTTACTAGATCATGTAAAGTTGACCTCGTCTGTTTCACTCACCATCGAAGTACTGTCCAAGTGGACAGTCAGCCTGAGGACACTGTCCATGCAGAGGAAGGTTCCCACTGAGACAAAGGTCACAGTCTGTGGAATAAGGTCCGTGACACGTCTGACATGAGCTGTGGCAGAGCTGACAGCGCCACCCGCTGGAGTCACTGAAGGTTTGAGACGGACATCTTTTCAGACACTCGCCTCCTGACAGCAGAGACAAAAAAATAAAAGTTCTCCGTGTTAAACTAAACACATTCCAGACAAACTCTGAGCAGCTTTAAGCTCTTACAAGACATGAAATAAAAGTCATTTCATTCTGATTATTTCTGATTTAAAGATAATAAAACTCTCCATATGGCTCGTTTCAGCTGGACTGGCAGGGTCTGAAAAGGACTTTATTTCAGGCTCTGAGTGGCGAATCTGTTCTCATTTGAAAAATCTTCACAAGTTTTAGAATTTAAAGAACATTTGAAACAAAAATAATGTTTTTCCTTTTTTTTTTTTTAGGTGCTCAGACCTGATTTTTCCTTCTAAATAAAAAGAAACCATTAGCCCTTCCGTGATACACAACAATCACTCAGATCTCTGTTAAACTGCTGGACAGGAATTTATTTCTAACAATAGAACCAAACTGAAATGCAAGTATCATTTTAGTAACATGATAAAATGCATCCTAATTTACTAAAACATGAATCTCCAAATGTTTACATCCTTTTTCCCAGGTGTCTATCAAAAGCAACACAATCATAACTCATCATTTGCATAAACCCTTTATTTGCATTGCTTTTCCTCCAGATTTGTTGACACACCTGATTTGCAATCCAAATGAAGATATTTGTTTTTAGCATCATAAACTTACTGGATAATACACTGTATAAAACTTAATGGTCACAATTCTAAAGAAAAACTGTTGGAGATGTGTGTGTTTGTGTGTTTTGTACCGCTCAGGAAGTAGCCGGGCTGACAGGCGATGCAGTACGTGCTACTTCTGCAGTCCTCACATGGAGCCGTGCAGGACAAACACTGTCCACTGCTTCTGTCCTCGTATGTGCTCTGAGGGCAGTGTCTGCGACACTTCTGTCTAAAACTGTAGAAAAAAACTTTATTGACCCCCACACCATTCACAATATTTACAAGAACTTCAACTGTTTTCTTTTTCCATGCAGCTAAATATGGTGACGCGAACACAGAACAAAAGAGCTGAAACATCAAACAGTAGCTGAAAGCAGCTGTGGTTTGTGACGACTGCTGCAGGCAGCTCGTGTTCACGTGAGACCAGTCGAACTGCACGGACCTCAACGCGCCCTGCGTCAGTTCACAGCGCACCTGCAGCTGGGTTGTTGACCTCAATATGTTCCTCTATCAAAAGACGTACTGGCTCAAACAATAGCAGCCATGACAAACATATACAGAGAGGAAACTATAAGGTAGTTTCAGTTCATTCTGGTTCCATTTTGATCTAAAGGTCAGATATTATTTTGACAGTTACAGCCAGAGAAATAAGAAAATCCACCTTCTTTCAGTTTCAGGATTTTACACATCAGGATTATCGTGTTGTAAAAATGATTCAACTCTAACTTCAAATGTATGAAAACATACAGCAGATCTCACTGTGTTTATTTATTCAACTACAATAAAACTAAAATTAGAGAGCTGTGAAACATTACATAAAACACTTTGGTATCCAGAGGAGTTTGTGGTCAAATTATTAACTACATGGTGTCCAGGTCTTATGGGTGTAAAACAAGCCCCGATCATCAGCCCTCCACCACCGTGCAGCTGGTATGATTTGGTTTTCCACAAAAACTTAACTGTGTATTATGGGCAAGTAGGTTTACTTTGGTCTCATTTTCCCAAAATACTGTTTTTCCACAAGTCTTGTAGTTCGTTCAGATGAAACAGTGCATGACCTTTAACCTGCTAACTGAGGCCTGTATTCTTAGGTTTTTTGGACATCGACTCCTGCAGGTTGGCAGCTGTCTCCTCCCTGTCGAATGATCAAATTGTTTGGAAACGAGCTTTAAAGCAGAACTAAGTAAGTTTTTTCACCTCAATAAATGTTTTCTAGAGTCCCTGTGGGGGTAAACAAGGACTTGGCGGGGTGATTCGTGGGTCCCTCCCCTCCCTCCGGGGTCTGTGTCCTGAAAGCAGCACTTGCAACTTTCAGTGGATCGGACCCGACTAATCTCGCGAGAACAAACCTGCTTTACGGCACTCACACTCACGTACATAAATACAAGCATGAAGCCCTTGCCGTTGTTAGCAACGCCACCCTTAGGAGCGCAAAGATGACAATAATACTCACCTGTCGAGACATTTTCTTGGTTTTGTTTTTCTTTCTTCTTGCAAAAGCGTTCTCTGCGCGTTGTTGTTGGGGGGTCTGCGGCGGCAGCGGGGGAACGTTACGACAGTGAGCTTTCACAGGGGACCAGTAGGGGGCGAGCGAGAGCAAAACTTACTTAGTTCTGCTTTAATCCATCCCAGATTGGTGGATTGCATCTCTTTGCTGATGTCCTTCCTCCTTGGCAGTGTGTTAACACACACCTGTATGCTCCAGACTAGCAAACTAATTAAACCCCTGCTTTTATAGAAGGTGGTCAGACCTGCTGGTGATCTATTAATCAATACATGTGATCAGCAGCATCTGGCTGCTACTTTCATTCTAACCGTGTAGACTTGGTTTTTACAAGCACCACTTTGCAAACTTTGGCTGTTTTTGTTTATTAAATATTGACAAGATGCCTGTTATGTGATCTTTTTATCATATCATAAATAAAACACCAATAACTTTCTTTCCTTTTTGCGTGACATTAAGTTACAGCATCAGCCTCGGCTGTTTTAAAATACATTTTTAAAATGATGATGACAAAGTGTTTAAAGTAGTCGATGTTCAGCGATTTCACACCCTGTTGCTTTTCTGCTACCTTCCTCTGTGAGACAACATGACCGCTGACCGTTCAAGCTGCTTCTCAAACCGCGTTGCCTCGGATCTGCTGCGAAGATGTGGCGGTTGTTTGAGGAAGAACAGCTGGAGGTCTCACACTGCATCCATCAGCCCTCTAACAATAGCTGCTGATGGCGACCAAGATCTGTTTCAAGCTGGGAAACCGTCCTCTACTTAAGAATCTGAGGGATGTTTAAAAAAAAAAATCCCCCTCTGTTCAAATATTGGATCAACCATTCCAGAGAAGCACATTTGCATTTCCATTGCAACCTTCAATTTAGGTCTTTCACTGTGTCAATGTATCAACAAAAATGTGTCAAAATGCTGCAGATCATGCTTAAAGCTGAAAAACAGATCGGAAAACAGTGAAAAGTTTAAATAATACTGAAAGTAATCGAGTAATTTCTCAGGTTAGCTGCACAGACTCTGGCACCTACTGGAGAAAGATAAACGCTAATAAATATCAAACGTCCATCATGACGTGACTCTTTCTGTGTTGTGCCGAAATTCCATGAATTAATTCTAAAAATTCAGAGTTATGTCAAAGCTGCCAATCTTTATCTGAAGCTGAAATGGTGGAACCCGCAAGAAAAGATACAATCGATCTCAGCAAGATGGTTGTTGGGGGTGGAGCAGCCTCTACTCCTCTTCCTCATATCATGCTCTGTTAAGTCTCTTCTCAGCTCAAACCGAGGCTCAGGTAACAGCTTGTGACTGAAAACGACGAGTAACCTGATTCAAGCAATACCAGGAGGCCCAAACTCCAGGGAGAAGCAGACAGACGGTGGTCTGTTCTCACTCTGTAACCAGTTCTGATCTCAGGGTCCAAGTAACGAGCTGGTTTAAAGAAAACTGATTGTAAACTGAAGCATTTTGGATAAAGAGCTCTACTTCTTTACCAGAAGCAGTACTTTCCTCATAAAACCTGCAGAATCAACTTTGACTGATGATTTGGAGGGAAATGAAAAATATTCCATCCCTGACGTGAAAAGTAGCATCAGTTTACAGGTTTGGGCACATCTTGTTTTAGATTTTCCACCAGAGGGGAACCGTGAGAAGCACATTTTATTAAGAAAAAAGACTCACAGAAAGTAACCTTGAACACAGGTGTTGCAGATGTCCGGGTCTTCTGCGGATAAAAGAAGAAAAAGGGATTCATTTAAATTCTAAGAGAGAAGCAAACTGCACTGTCCACCACCATCATCATCATCAGGATTAAAGCCTCCGTCTGTCAGACAGCAGAACGTTCTGCGGTCTGGAAGCAGAAAGCATGTTTACCTGCAGAACATGTTTTACAGCCCGTCTCACAGCCGATACACTCCCCTGTATCCAGGTCCAGCACCTGCCCTGAAACACCAACACAACACTGTATGTCTTTCTCTCATGATACGTCTCACACACACGGACTCTGATTTACCTATGTCACAAACTGCCTGTTGACAGACTCCACTCTGGAGTTTGTAGTGTTCTCGACATTTGGCACATAAATTGCCATCTGTGCAGAGTTCACAGTTGGCTATGCAGGGCAGGCATGCGTATTGACCCCTGTCAGGGTAGAATCCTCTGGGGCAATGCGTCCGACAGCGACCTTGGTGAAGGAAACGCTCCTGTCCATCTTCATCTACAAATGAGAAGAGGAGGACTTATCATAAAGCCTTTGTATTTTCTCCTCTGTACGTTTTGATAAATGAAAGCATGAAGGTTTGAGGAGGGATGACACAGCACTGCTCACTGGAAATGAATCTGTAAGAAGTTTAGGTTCACCGAGTGGATCAGTGCAAATCATTACAGGGACTGAGAGGGGAGATCACACATGCAATAAAAAAGACAGAAGAGTGGCAGCGTCTCAGTATATCGACTGCAACCAACAGAAGACAGAAGGGAATCACCTATTGACTGGTGACGCTGCAATCAGACGCAGATGAGAGATCAGAGCTTTACTGGAATGTTTGTTATTAACCCTGGTGATGATGAAGCTGCCACCTGCTACCGGCTGAACACCTCAGGCATCAGAAAGATTTCTTCTTAAAAGCAATTGCATGACATGTTGAGATGAGTTTTTAAAGAGAATTTTCTGTCCCAATCCTAGAATAAACCCAACCCTAGGCTTATACCCCACCCCCACTCCCTGATTAGTGAAAGCAGCATTATGAGATGATCAAATTACAGTGTGGAAAGGACAAATGACAACAGCTTCTTTTCTCTATTGTACCTGCTTCAAAGGTGAATGTTTAACAGGAATAAACCAAAGCTGCAGCAAACAAAAGCCTTTTGCTTTAACAACCAAACATCAGAATGAGAACGCAAATATTATCCATTTTCTGTTTAACGGCTAAATAAAAAGATTGTTAGACTATATAGACTTTAACTTCACACATCTGCTGCACATCTGTCACCATATTTTAGATTAAAATAAATACACAAGTCTTAATTTGCTTCAAATGTATCTATATCTAAACAGAATATAAACTGCATGGAAATCCTGCACTCACAAACTCCACAGGTGGTGCAGTCGAACACCTCGTGGCCGTCACACTCGGTGCAGGTGGAATGGCACGAGACGCACTGGTTTTTCAGCGTGAACTGTCCGCTCGGACAGGACGAAGAGGGTCTACAGCCAATAAATCCCACACACAGACCCAGACAGGTGAGGAGCGACGTGAACGATATCATAGCTGCGCTCCAGTACTGGGAGTGAAAGTCGGGGGATAAATCTGGGAGGAAGGAGGAGGAAGAGGAGGAGAGAGAGAGAGGAAGACGGAATGTCCGCGCCGCGGGTGCGTCGGCTGAGCGGAGCTCTGTCACACAGCTGATACTAAGCTGCTCAGCCTGTTCGCTCAAGTCCACCTCTGGACCCTGAAACTGAAAAACCCCAGTCTGTCATATGCTGTAATAATTCCTTTGTCTTTGAAATTTTATTTCACTGAGTCAAACTTCCTGATAATCTCATTCTTACACGCTTCTATTGTTTTTGGCTTTTAAAAAAACTTTCATTTTGGACCATGTTTTTTTTTTTTTGCTTGTTAAACCAATAGACGCAATCGAGCAGTTTTGAATGCGCATGCGCCAAGCGGTACCCAAAATCTGAGTCAGAAATCCACTCAAACATCTCCAGCTGTCAAAACTCTGTGTGGAACAATGAAGAAGAAAGAAACTGGAGCGTTTATAGTTACAGTAGAACAATAGAACCCAGGGACCAGGCTGGATGATCTCACCCAGCTATGTTGAGCGATACCTGGTCGCGCACGCGCCCAAAACAATCTCTTCATGTTGATCCTGGGCTCGTTCAGGTAAATCCTAAACTCATTGGATAACACTAGATT
>SSNP01000085.1:1958577-1992729 GCA_006937955.1 Pachypanchax playfairii
CTGCACATCTGTCACCATATTTTAGATTAAAATAAATACACAAGTCTTAATTTGCTTCAAATGTATCTATATCTAAACAGAATATAAACTGCATGGAAATCCTGCACTCACAAACTCCACAGGTGGTGCAGTCGAACACCTCGTGGCCGTCACACTCGGTGCAGGTGGAATGGCACGAGACGCACTGGTTTTTCAGCGTGAACTGTCCGCTCGGACAGGACGAAGAGGGTCTACAGCCAATAAATCCCACACACAGACCCAGACAGGTGAGGAGCGACGTGAAAGATATCATAGCTGCGCTCCAGTACTGGGAGTGAAAGTCGGGGGATAAATCTGGGAGGAAGGAGGAGGAAGAGGAGGAGAGAGAGAGAGGAAGACGGAATGTCCGCGCCGCGGGTGCGTCGGCTGAGCTGCTCAGCCTGTTCGCTCAAGTCCACCTCTGGACCCTGAAACTGAAAAACCCCAGTCTGTCATATGCTGTAATAATTCCTTTGTCTTTGAAATTTTATTTCACTGAGTCAAACTTCCTGATAATCTCATTCTTACACGCTTCTATTGTTTTTGGCTTTTAAAAAAACTTTCATTTTGGACCATGTTTTTTTTTTTTTGCTTGTTAAACCAATAGACGCAATCGAGCAGTTTTGAATGCGCATGCGCCAAGCGGTACCCAAAATCTGAGTCAGAAATCCACTCAAACATCTCCAGCTGTCAAAAATCTGTGTGGAACAATGAAGAAGAAAGAAACTGGAGCGTTTATAGTTACAGTAGAACAATAGAACCCAGGGACCAGGCTGGATGATCTCACCCAGCTGTGTTGAGCGATACCTGGTCGCGCACGCGCCCAAAACAATCTCTTCATGTTGATCCTGGGCTCGTTCAGGTAAATCCTAAACTCATTGGATAACACTAGATTTTGAGACACTTATTTATAATCAGAATGTCGCAGTTTGGTCCAGTTTCTAAAACAAAGTGTTTACATTGTTTGATAGACATAAAATAATATTTTAGCGTCAACAAGATGTTTCCCGAAAAAATATCAGCAGAAAATTTGACATGGAAGATAAACTGGATGTAACTCTGCCTAATTGTTGTTAGATTTTTCTTCTTTCATTTATTCAAAACGCAAGAAATTAGAAGCAAGTTTTCATACACACAGAAAAAGTACTGGTTGTCTTTAGGCTTCTTTATTTTTGTAAAAGCAAATCAGATGGAAAAAAAAAACATTTCTTTGTTTGCCTTTAATTAAATTTAAATACCTTTTGTCTGGGCTTTTGTGATTGAAATATTTCTATACTATGTTAGTAAACTGCAAAAACAAATTTCTCCCAAAAATGTTTTGGTACAAGATTGAAACATTAATGGGCTTATTAAAAAATAATGGAAAAATAGAACAAAATGCATAAAAAACCCCATCAGAAATCATCATATTAATTAAAAAAATACATAAATCTGGCTGATTAAAATCTAATCTCGGTCGATAAATCACAGCACAGGCTTGTTTTTGTTCGTACACAGCGACCTCTGGCGGCGCACTGCTGGAAATGCCTCATCCGCTGACGTCACGACGCATGCGGAGGAGGCGTGACTTCGTTCTGCTGCAGCGGAGAAACATGACATGAGAGGGAGGGAGTGAGACAGCCTGATAGGAATAAACGGTTCGTCAGAGGTCTGGATGAAACACGTAATGATGGGGAGCAATGAGTGAAACCACCACGGTAAGAGACGGAGCGGCTCCGGCTTCTTTAACGGTTTTCCTTCTTGTTTTCGCTCTGAACGGTTCGCAGCTCGTTTGGATAGTGAACACAAAAGGCTGCCTCTGCAGAAAGGTGCACCTGCCTTTATGCACGAACGTGCCTCGATGTCTTCAACTTCAAGAGCCGAATGATTACCTTTTTTATAATTTTTTGGTTTTTAAGTCGAAGACAAACACTCCGAGGCGCCAAATGTCTTCGAGGGTTTGGGACGAGACGTTAGCCGGACCGTTGGAGTAAAATGCTGTAAATATCTGTATGCTTAGTCACAGACCCAGGACCACACAGCAGTAATATAAAGGCTCCAGCCTACATAAGAAGACAGCTACATTTAATAACAGTAAAAAAAAATGTCCATAACCTAGGAAGATTATTGTAGCTGACATTCAGTCTTTTTCATTACAATGGGATTTGGAACCAGATTGTTTTACATGAAATATAATGGTTAAATGTTTCTAGTACGCAAACCCACTTTATAGCTGCTCATTTAAAAACCCAGAAGGCCTAACAAACCAGCAGACACCTCTGTGTGGTTTCATTCTGATGAGTTTTATTATAAGCATGTCTGCCTGTAAAGATAGTGTTGCCAGTGATTTACAGCTGTTGTGTTTTTAAAACCTCATTCAGTGTAAACAAAGAGCAACAGCCTCTTCTTCTGCTGTCTGAGACCCACTTACCTCGTTTCCTGGATGCTGATTTACATCCAGTCAACTTTGGCGTCTCAGCTCTATAACTGTCACCTTTATTGCTCGTGTCTTTTGGTACTATTTGATATCGAGATGCCTCTGATAGGACAGACGAGAGACACGAATGAGGCCCCTGGCTGCCAGGCTAAACCAGACCAGATCAGAGGTCTATCAGGGGGGCAGGGAGGGGGTGCTTGGCACCTGATCCGTTACTACAGTGAATTCTGCTCTTGTCTCTGGCATTTAGTAAGAACGAAACAAAGCAGAGGTGACTGCTGCTGTTGAACTTTCATGTTGCTGAGACAGAGCAGCTTTATCAAGCTGGAAAATGACAGCTCTTTGCAAACATCAGCGCCTGTTGCTGCTGACTACTACATCAAAAACCTCACCAGGAAACTCTCGTGAGACGTCGCTCTGCCCAACACTCTGTCTGCACCATTGATTCTGTCAAAGTTTAGTCCTTGGAGGACAAAAATGAGTCAAGTGTCCATTGTAATCATGGTCCAATCACTACTCTGCTCTTAAGAGGGACCTGTTCTTCAGACAGGTAAGAAAGGCGACATCAAGTGCTCTATCTGCAGACAGGGGGAGGTCGGCTAGAGGTCTTCACAAACAGTCTGAAGACTGATGGATGTTGTGATCACTAGCTCAGAATCACTGCACTGCTCAGATTGGAATTTTATATATATATATATATATATACACACACACACACAGTAAAAATAATGGAAAACGTATAAAGTTATTTTACAGTGATCTTACATCATGAAAGCAGGACATTTCATTAGTGTTGATTTCTTCATTTCAAACAATTTATTGAAACAAGTGGTGCGTAAACCACAACAAGAAATGTTGAAGTCTCAATAATGTGTCATGTGACCTTGAGCATCAGTTCCAGCTTGACAACATGTCACGCTGTTCACAAGTCGGCTTATTGTCTTTTGAGACGTGGCGTCTCACTCTTTTTGAAGGGCGTCCCTCAGGTCATTGAGGTTCTGGGGTACAGAGTCACACAGAGATTCAGTTGATCCCAGAGGTTTTCTATGGGATTCAGGTCTGGAGGGAGTCCAGGTCTCTCAGTCTCCATCAGCTGTTCTCTAATGATGTGACCTCGATGAGCTCTAGCACTGCTGTCCATGAACATGAGATTAAACCTGTAGTAACTGGATTCATGATGTTATTCAGGTAGTTTGAGCTCATCACTGTAACATTCACAGTGTGGGACAGTTCTGTATTAACTGGACACATCTGTCCACACTGTAACACCCCCACCAAAGGCTCGTCCAGTGGTAATGGTGACTGATGTGTAGCAACCTCCTCGACATCTCCAACAATGTTGGTGACCATTTCTGCTCATTGTGAATCAACTTTCATCAGAGAACAAACAGCACTGAGACTCTCTGGTCCCTCCTCCAGTGTAAATGTCTCCTGTGTCTCATGTTGTGGTCAGGTAGTCTTGCAGGTCGTACTGCACGCAGATCACGCTAATGTAAACTGTTTGAAATGGTCTGATGTGACACTTGGTTCCTCTCAGATCCCTTAAATGTCTGGAGATGAGTCATTCATCATCCGGTTCCTCTTCACAGTGAAGCTTCATCAGAGTGGGACGTGGACAAAGGACATCCACTTCCACGTCTCTGTATCTCTGTTTCAACCTGCTGATGACACTCTGACAATCTAAGCTCAGTCGCCACTTCCATCTGAGAACATCCTGTTTGAAGCCTCTCAGGTCCTGTTGATCAGCTGTTAGGTGTCGTCTTGGTCACATGACACGAACAGCAGGATGATGGAAGCTGTTTAATACCAGTTCTGATTGAACCAGGAAATTTATTGGATTAAGCATCTGCTGTGAATTTAACTCCTTGTTAGAGAACAAGTACTGAAACACTGAACAGCTGGACAAGAGCATTCAAAAGTTTAGGGAAGGTCACGTTAAGTTCACCTGCAGATGTTATAATGCATGTTAATTTCATCCTGAAATTTCACCAGAATGCTGTTCTGGGTTTTTACTCTTAAATTCACAGCAGTTCATATAAATTATGTTTTATATTGCCTTTAGTTTCAAAATTAGATGGTTACTCCTCAAATAATATTACAAAATTCCAACTGGGAGTGTTTCGCTGTTAAAACGTTTTGTTGCTAAACTAGTAAAAACGAAAAACTAAAACTCAGTTGAAGGTCACTCAGTTTCATGAGATGAACTAAAACATGAAGGTTTGCTGTCAGTTTTTGTTCAGTTATAATTTAATTTCTTAGTCGTTGTTTAGAGCCAACTTCATTTGATTGGACGTGCGTTACTCTTCTTCTCTGCTCATGAGTTGGGGAGCCGAGTGCAGATGTCTGCCGCTGTAACGTTCACCTCGCACGGCACAGAGGCACCTCTGTTCTGCCTCCAGTTGGCAAGGAAGCCGTTTGTAAATCAAACAGATTTATAGATTAACACGGAACTGCAAGTTGTTGTTTTCATTCATTCAGAAAAATAGGTCACGCCACTTTTCATCTGAAGATGACTGCTGCGTTTGTTGCTCAGAGTTTTGTTGTATTGTTGGTTTTTCTTTGATTTATTAATAGGGCAGATAGTTGGTCAGAAGGAACGGCAGGCTAAAAAATAAGTGCTTGTGTTTAGTAGATTGTACAGTACCTCATAGGAAACTTATTTTTCTATAAATATCAATTTAAAATTTAAATCAAAACTTTGACTAAAGCTATTCATGCTTTTTTAAATAGTTTTTTAAAGAATCTAGACAATCTCCTTCTGACTTCACAAACATCTAATAAAATTAACTGCAGGAGGTTTTTAAAATGCTAGAAATGCCATGTTATATTTATTACAGTCACGCTGATATGAGTTGCTGCTTCATACTTTTTTTCTGCTGACCTTCACGTTCCAAAGAGCCTCATCCTCCATTCTTAATGCACTATAAACAAAAAGAACAGTCGTGTTTACGTCATATCTTTTGCTCTGCGTTCTCTCTGTGCTCCATCAAAACGCAGCTGTGAGGATGAATCTCCAGCTGAGAAACTCTTGCACAGCAGCAGGAGATAAAATCTGGATCTGAGACCTTGTCCACATGGAAATAATGTTTTTCTAAAGTTATTATTGTTTTGTTTATTTATTTTCATTTGCTAGAAACATGACATTGTTTCTAGAAATGTCCTCATCCACATGAAAACTCAGAAAACAATATAAAACACTTTAGTAAATTGTCTGGCCTGTATGTGGTGTGGAAATACAATAAAACAGGAAGTAAGGCGTGGGACACGTGCAGAATGGTTGTACACAGTAAACAAAACAGAAGATGGGTTGAAAGTTAGGTTAGTGACATCAGTGTCTTCAAAAGGTTGCATTTTGACTGTCTACATGAAAAAATTAGGTCAGAGCTTTAAGACATTTTTAAAGAAGCCCTTCCATTAAAAATGTTTTTTCTGAGGTTTCTGTTGAATATTTTAGCTCCACAGGTGTTCTTACCTTCATAGTTGGTGTGAAAACATGTCAACAACTTCTCTTTCAGTTTTAATCTCTCAAACTACGCAGGTGGCGATAACACCCGAGTTCTCCCAAGTCCGAACGGCCTGTATCTGTTTCGTCACAACTCCTTTGTTCGTTAGTATTCAGCAGCTCCCACAGTTGAAACCACACCTAGCATGCTGCTGGCTAAAAGCTGTAGCATAAGACTTAGCAAACAGGAAGAGAGTACGTCTGATGTTACCATGCGCAGCGGGGCAGGAAACAGTATACCTTGCTCTCATAGGCTAGTTTGTTAGCCAATTAGAGTCCAGCAAATTCGAACAATGAATATGAATGAGCTGCTGATGAAGCAGCCTGACGGAAGGAGCCGGATCCACCCGAATTTTAACGCAGACAGATTGAAAGGTCTGTTAATAAGTTTTTCCTGATGTTTTTTAGTTGTAAAATGTTTCATATAACTGGTTAATACTTTAGAAATAACCGCAAAGTCCTGAAATTTGTATGAAATGGCCTCTTTAACTTTTTTTTTTTTTTCGTGTCGGGGGTCAGAGAACCATCTGTCTGTAGAGTCTTCAGTCCAACGCTGTTTGCAAGGGAGATTCAGAAATACCTCAAAATGTTTACAAAGGTTCTCAGTTTCATTGCTTTCTCTTTGTTGGAATCTTGAACGTGTTCTGGAAGTTTGTGACATTTGTCAAAATAGTCATCACAAACTGATGAATTGTAAACAAATTGGGATAATTGGGACACCTTGTGATTAAACTTCAGTAAGAAGAGTTGACCAACATTTACACAGCAGCTTCAGTGGGATTCTAACACATAATGTGTGTTTTCTCTCAATTTCATGTCAACTTGCTGCCAGGAGTCACAGCCCAGTCAGATACAACTTTATCTGCAACACCTGCTGTTTCATTGATGTTTCACTCTGAAAAACATCCAAACTTAAAATTAAAAATACATTTTAGCAAAACAAAATGAGTGTCTTAGCTTTCACCTCTGGTTATCGGTTTACAGCAAAAATAGAAAGGAAACTAGACAAGCACTCAGAGAGCGCAGACCTCCGCCACGTGGACTTATGTAGAAAGTACTATGTCCGTATCCTTAAAAAGATTTCTGGATCCAGACGGTAATCCGGATCACCCCCAAAATCTAATCGATTTTTCCTTGGGTCATTTCTGACCTTTGCTGAAAATGTCATCAAAATCCCTCTAGATTTTTGAGTTATCTTGCTAACAGACAGACAAACCTCGATGAAAACATTACCTCCTTGGCGGAGGTAATTACTCAAATTATATAAAAATTATAATATTTAAACTCACAATACCAAGGTAAGAATCACATGGATCACCCAGAGTCGACATCTAAAAAAATGACCAGAGGTGAGTTTGTATTTTTAGCCTAGAAAATGTCCCTTTCATTTACATAGAGCAGGGGTGCCCAAAGTCAGGCCTCGAGGGCCACTATCCTGCATGTTTTAGATGTTTCCCTGTTTCAACACACCTGATTCAAATGAACAAGTCGTTAACAGGTTACTGCAGCACTTGTTGAAATGCAGAGGATTAGAATCAGGTGTGTTGAAGCAGGGAAACATCTAAAACATGCAGGATAGTGGCCCTCGAGGCCTGGAGCTTGACACCCCTGACATAGAGGGGTGGGATTTAAAACATACTGCAGCCAGCCACTAGGGGGCGAATGCTTTGTTTCAACTTCAACACTGTTCTAATGTGTTGATAAGAGCAGTTAATCCAGGTAGGGTACTTCAACTGCATTTACTCAAAATCTGGTCACCTTAAAGAGGCCATCTCATACAAATTTCAGGACTTTGTGGTTATCTATTAAGTATGTTTGCTACGTCTTATGTTACAGCTTTTTAGTGAGCAGCATGCTAGGCGTGGTTTCAACTGCGGGAGCTGCCGAATACTAACAAACAAAGGAGTTGTGACGAAATAGATACAGGCAATTTGGACTCGGGAGAACTCGGGTGTTATCGCCACCTGCGTAGTTTGAGAGATAAAAACTGAAAGATAAGTTGTTGACCTGTTTTCACACCTGTGGAGCTAAAATATTCAACAGAAACCTCAGAAAAACCGTTTTTAATAGAAGAGCCTCTTTAAAATTTCCACAGATTCTGTGTGTTTTTTGGTTCCTCAGCTGTGGAACTGCTCTCTTGTCCCAGTTCTCCTCCATGCTGCAGTTCATCTTGCATGTTATGTCTTCTGATTGAATTTAGCATGGACGGCTGAAAGTTTTAACATTGTTTCCGAGCAGTAACCTGTTATCGCTGTGCCATGATTCAAATTTATTTATTTTTAACTCGCTGACTAAATTCTGATTAATGTTCCATGAACTTTTCCATCTGCCCACTTCTACACATACAGATTATATGAACAACCGTTGAGACAAAGAGCGTCTCACTGAATATCAATACAGTCACATTCATGTTCTAATTTAGGAAACGAGCACAGTCACAGGGGAACCCCCCTTCTCCGCTGAATTAATTAAAAAAATAACCTCTTTACTGATGGGTGACACTTGGTAACCACTTAGTCACTTTGCCACCCCCAAATAAAACCCTCAAACTATTTCCTTAAAGAGGCCATTTTATACAAATTTCAGGACTTTGTGGTTATTTCTGAAGTATTAACCAGTAATATGAAACATTTTATATCTAAAAACGTCAGGAAACACTGATTAACAGACCTTTCAATCTGTCTGCATCAAAATTCGGGTAGTTCCAGCTCCTTCCATCAGGCTTCGGCAGCAGCTCATTCATATTCATTATTCAAATTTGCTGGACTCAGATTGGCTAACAAACTAGCCTATGAGAGCAAGGTATACTGTTTCCTGCCCTGCTGCGCATGGTAACAGCAGACGTTCTCTCTTTCTGTTTGCTACAACTTATGCTAACAGCTTTTAGCAGCAGCATGCTAGGCGTGGCTTCAACTCCGGGAGCTGCCGAATACTAACTTGCATAGGAGTTGTGACGAAACAAGTACCGGCCGTTCGAACTTGGGAGAACTCGGGTGTTATCGCCACCTGCGTAATTTGAGAGATAAAAACTGAAAGAGAAATTATTGACCTGTTTTTACACCCACTATGAAGATAAGAACACCTGTGGAGCTAAAATATTCAACAGAAACCTCAGAAAACCCGTTTTTAAAGGAAGGGCCTCTTTAAACAAATCTCCCTAAAAGAAAAAACAACATTCCACAGATCTGATCATGTTAACAGCTATTGTATTATTGGATTGATAGTTATGTTATATAAAAACAGGTATTAAAAGTAAACTATGAAAGTAAATCCTGTAAAAAAAAATGGGATCAATAAAACTTTTGATATTTTTAAGTTTATTTGGGAACCATTAATTATGTTCCAGAATCTGAAAACTACATGTGACGTGTATTTTTTGGATCTCTGTAAAAATGTTCTATGAGCACCAAACCTTAATCCAGGTCTGTGAAAAATGTGTAATAAGTAAGTCTGGAATGGGATAAAAACTGTTTTTTTTTTCATTGTTAATGGAAATATTTGAATTATTTGGGAATGGAGGGGGGTCATGGAGTGATCTGGCTGTGTTCAGGTCAGCATGACATTGTTCACTTATTTGCTGTAGAATTAAAAAAAAGGTAGCTGGGAGGACTCAAGATCTCCCACTCCTGTGGAGGGGGGGGGGCTTTCTATGTTGTTAATTCTGCAATGGAAAGGTGAGAAAGTTCTGGACTACCTCCAGTTCTTCAGGTGTTGTAGGTTCTTGAGCTGGTGAAGATGATGGAAGCTCGCTGGCTTTAACTGGTGGTATCAAACATGACCTGACTGGTGGGGGCCGTCCTGATCTCCTGGTAGTTAAAGCACGCCGGCGTCCTGGTTCTGATTCAGCTGAAGGTCTATTCCTGTTGAAATGAACTCTTTTCCACATTCAGCTGGTTTCCTCAGGGCAACAGTTTGACTAACAGGCATTTGATCATTTACTGAATCTGTTTTATAACTGGATGAATTAATCCAGATTTAAATCTGGATTATACATTTAAATTGATCTAAACTTTTTATACTGAGGTCTTTTGTTGTGCATTAGCACTAAATAAATTCAAAGGATCCTTGAATGAACACATACCTTCTGCTGCCTTTCATGCCAGAGTTTTAAAGTAAGACCATCTCATACTGAGAACCGATAGTCTTAAAAATATCTCAATATCTAGAGATCTCGTGTTATCGGTTATGAATGACTTTCAGCTCCCACCGCATCAACATTTAGCTCCGTATCTGTAAAACGGACAGAGTTACAGCCATTTTCATGTTTGTTGTGTTCAATTGGTTGTGGTGGCCATCTTGGATTAGGTTACAGTATATTCATCTGTTCATGGGTTATTTTGCAAATAAACACAGACAAAAACTTTTTGGGGAAAAACTAGAACTGGTCAGTGAGACAAGATCTTTCAGTTCAACCAGACGTTGGAGCTTCCTGTTACATACAGAACACAGACAGGTGGCCTTTTACCACATTAACTCAAATATATCTGCCAACAACATTTAGTTCATAAATCTGCTGCACTGTTTACATGCAGACTAGCTCTGGGACACACTGACATTAATGCTTCCTATCACATCTTTCTCACAGTGTGGCAAAGATAAGGATTTTTTTGTTATTTTATTCCATTGTAAACTTTAACATAAAAAAACTTCATGGCAGCGACCTGATGGAACTCTGTGAGGTCAATGAAAGAGGAAGTCTTAACATTCTTTTATTTTATGAGACGTCATGATGTCGCGATGCTCTCAGGACGAGCAGCGTTCTCAGGGTTCCAGTAGATTCTGTTGATTATTAAGTATTGATGCAGGGTGGAAATGATGTGCCTTCCTGGAACTGCACTCGTTTATTCCTCCATCATTAATCACGTCTGATTGTTTTTCCCATCGCTGGATTTTTCTGTCTTTCCACCTTCTGACTTTGTTAATTAAATCCATCCATGGTGTGTGTGTGAAAACAGACTTGTATGTTAAAATATCAAAGCTTGTAGCTGGGTTGTTGCAGCAATAAAAAGCTTTTTTTGTGTCAGACCATAACTGAGAGGGCAGCTTGACATTTTGCCGTGCACGAGCATGTACGGCACAGGAATGAACGCCATCTTTTATTAGACTGCTGCTCTTTGTGGAAACACTTGCTTTGTTAGTTCAGAGATTGTTGAAGGGTTTCAGGGCAGTGAACCACACACGTATGACTGAGTTGTATTTGGGGGGGGGTGAGAGGCAGCCCTTAAAAATATTCAGATGTCAGATTTGAAGTGTGTGTGATGTAAGATGGGTGTCTACGAGCAGGATGAAATCAATCTGACTTTAGATCAAGCCATGTCGCTTACTGTCAAAGAATTTGTTCTCTAAAATCTTTTGAATGTGGTATTGAAGGTTGAGATTGGATGTTTGGGGGGTCTAGATTTGTGATTGTGTGACATTACAGCCACATTTGTGACTTTTTTTATCTTTGGATTACAGATTTCACGTAAACCGTCCAAATGTAGTTTCTCAGGTCGAGATTTTTTTGCATAATTTCTCGTCCCTTTCTGTTTGTGGTGTCGTTTGTGAAATGTTATTTTAAGTCTCACATTCTTATTACGTCTCGTTCGAGGCTCTTGATGCGTGACTGTTTTGGTCTTTAATGCTGGTTCTGCATTACGTTGTAGTTATTCGGCTTCTTTTTTGTCTCCTTTATTGAACGTATATTTAGTCTGAGCCTGGTCATTTCTTCCAACAATTTAAATGTCTATTTGCTTTTTTTTTATTATGAAAACCTTTTTTAGAATTCTTAGAAAAGCAGTATTTTTTTTTAAGTGTATTAGAATGCAGGTTTATTAAAACCAAAACAAAAGTTCTGATCATTTTTCCTTTCAATTCTCTCAATACAGAAAAATCCCAAATCTTGAAGCAGTAAGAGGTTTTTAAGAGCGATTTTAACTGTCCCTGAACACAAAGGATTCCATCTATAAGAAGATGGAGTGCAGAACTTGCAGTGTGAGTGTTTGTACAGTCCGTTCACCTCCCACCTGCTGTGTATCCGCTTCACGTGTGGGCGATCGCTGCTTACTATGGAGACTATTATCTCAGCTATAACTCCTCGCATTTCTGTAAAATCTTTTTTTTTTTTTTTTAAATAAAACATGTTCATCATGGAAAAACAGCCTGTGGCTCGTTTTGCACATTCTCTGGGTGGAAGTGGATGAATGACAGAGATATTTCTGGCTGTGAGAGAGAGAAGAGTGTGTTTCCTGTGGTTGCTGGTGCCGAACTGTGAAGCTTCGCGTTAATCTCGGAAAATTCGTCACATCTGTTTAGAGTTAAGTTACGTCTTTTCATTTGGTCGGCTGGTTTCACTGGAAGTTTAAAAGAGCAGAGCATTAAACATAAAGGAAGCCGTTCCCATCAAGAGTTTTTAAAGTGTTTAATGCCTTTTTCAGGACGATTAACTTAAACAATTGGGAAATGATGAGATTTAAACAGCGAGGTGGGTTTTATTTTGCTGTTGAAATGTTTTCGAATCTGAAAAAGCATTCAGTGAAAAAGCATCTTTGATGATTAAAAGCAGATCAGGAGGAAAAAACTGGACCCTGCAGACCTGCAGGTGCTTTAATGACTGGTTTTGCTTTCAGTTTACGGCTCTTTTATGTTTCAAACTCGAGTTTTCTTATTTAAGGCGGTGATTTGATGAAGTGAAGCTGTAGGATTGCAGCTGCAGATACAAACAAGCTTCAGGAGTCCAAACACTGAGGAGGTTTTGGGTCTGAAAAGCCTGTTAGTGTTAGTTTAAACATCAACTCTGCAGATTTGAGATAAAGCTGAAACAACTAGGGGACAATGAAGTCGTGGCTGTTAACAGTACCACAGGTTTAACCTCTGGTCTAAAACTAAATGCTTTGAGAGACCACAGGTTGAAGGTTCGAGCTGCAACTCTCTGACTCACATCCACGCTGTCGTCTTAACAACCAGAGCAGAGAGTCGCATCACGCACCGGGTGAGTCGGAGCTGTTTGGTGGAAACTTTGAAAATCAGTAATTCAGCTTTCACTTGCACAATATTTTTTACAAGAAGAGTTTTTTTTTTCTCAAATAATATAAAAATGAGAGAAGGTGAGGATAAAAATTGATCACAGTTACTCAGTGTGAAAGTTTACCAGTGAGCTGTATGTCCAGCACCATTAAGTTGGGTTTGACTGTTGGGTTTCATCCGGTTCGGATGAAAAGCAATAATAAAAAATATTTTAAACAATCATCGTGGTCTCTGAGATTTTCTCTTGGTCTCACAGATAGCTTAGTATTTACTGAAGTACCATGAAGTTGATAAAAATCAGATGAATTGTTTATTTTTGTGAATTTAGAAAGACTTGCTATCATTAAAGGAATCTGTTGGGAGGGGCTTGTTAAAAAAACTATATATTTGGTTGACAGCAGCTTCACTTTGAGGATGATAACATCCAATATTTGTGTTTTTCAGGATTCTGTGCTTCCTCGGAGTCTTCCTCTCCTCGGCTGAAGCCATGGACTAGAGCTGCGTCTGGTCCCGACGCTCGCCCGTGGTCATCAGATGGCTTCTCAACAACTGTCGGCGAAAAGTCAGAACGTATGTTGAACAGCAGAAGAAAACTTGGTCTGAGAGACTGCTTTAATAAAATGAACCTACAATAGAGCCTCTGTCAGGTCTGCAGCTCCCCCTAGTGGTAGCTGAAGGAAACAGCAACTTTAACTCAACAGGAACTTTAGAAGCTAGAAAAAAATCCAAGTGATTCAAATAAACTCCAAACAAACTGCAAGCTAGCGTTAGCATGCTAGTTTGAATGTAATGTGACAACATGCTAAAATATGAATAATGTAAACAAACGTGTTTCTCATTACAGGCAAAATGAGGCACAAATTATTGCATTCTATAAATATCACAGAATTTTTAATTTAGCCTAAATGTGCTTTTAAATATCGATTACAAGAGGAAAAAAACAACTTTTTAGCCTGTTGAACCAAGTCTGTGACTTTTTATTGCTTCTTCATTTAGGAACATTTTCTATATTTTTATAAAAACTTTCAACCTTCATTCATTCAGCAAGAATCTTATCAGCAAAATGTTCCTATTTAAATGTATCTGTTGACTCGTTTTAATACCTAATGAGTGTATATGAATCTGCAATGGTGTCATTTTATCAATTAAAGGTGGGATATGGAATATTTTCATTAAAAGCTATATTTTTAACAAAATAATGCCTCCGCGGGGTGTTTAGAGGGTTGAAGAATGAAAATACAGCTTTTCCTTTAAAAATTATATTAAAAGTAAAATATTATAACATTAATTTTGACGGGCACAACGTTGGCATTTTGTTTACATCTACCAGCCAATAGCTGGCAGAGCAGCGGGTACCATTTTTGGGTTGCCTAATACCGTAAATGATCCAGCACAGCGAAGCTGGTGCTGTGGAGTCTGCAGGTCAAGCAGCTGGAAGCACCGGGGACATGTGGTGATTATATACTTTATTTGCTTGCCAAAAAGGGTTTCCCAGCATGTGATGAGCACGTCCGTGTGGAAACGTTTTTGTTAGCATGTCATGCTAATACGGAGCAGCAGGTGGCTGAAGTGAGATGAACTCCAGGCTGAGGAGTTCGACGAGAGGACACACCACGGAGGATTTTGTTTGTGGCTTGTATAAGTGGGGCGTGCAGGATGATGTGTGAGGAGGACAGAGAATCTTAGGAGGGACTGCAGGAAGTTTTGGTTTGCTCAAGAAGAGACCGGTGCAGCTTGAGCTCTTTACCATGGACTGAATCGATGACTGAGCTACAAACAGGTAGGACCTGCTTTTATCAGAATCAGTGTGTGATCAGCAGGGCTGGAGAGCATGATTAGTGAGCTGAACTCATGATGTTTTATTGTCCTGCTTGGATCGGGGATCAGAGTGGGTTTGGTGAGGAATATTGGTCGACCCGAGCATTGGAGCGCGCGCGGGAGGTTAACGAGCCTGGCACCCAGACGGCTGAAGGCTTTGTGCTGTTGTTGTTGTGTTTATGTTCCATATCCCACCTTTAACTGTTAACAATCACGATCAAATGAATTTTAACCACTTTTCATGCTGTCATGTGGTTGTTATGCATCTTTTACCTTAAACTAGCGAGTTAATATTAGAAGAGCTTGAATAACTACATGAAATACTGTGTTTCCTGTTCGTGATGTGGGGGGTGCAAAAACACCAGGCCTCAGAACTCTAACTTTGATCTTGTTATTATGCTTTTTTTAAGAGGGGGGGGGCATGCTGTCAGTTGTTGTGACAGCCTGACTCATTTGTTGTACGGCAGATCTTCCAAATGTCATCACGATTAACAGGATGCTGGACGTTGAGATGTTCTTCTGGCCCACATTGTTTAACGTCAGCTTTAAAACCAGGCTTCATGGTGTGTCTGAATCATAATTAACTCCCACAGGGAAAGACATCTGAATAATGACGCTCTTAAGGGAAAAGATGAGGTCACGGCTTATAATAATCTGTTATTTTTGTGTCCTGATCTACGCCACCAACCCCAGTTTTATTTTGTTTTTCCCTTCAAAGCAATATTCTCTCTTAATGGGCAGTTTAGTCATCTCAGATCTCAATTAAGTATCAAAAACTGGTTAAATCCAGTTTCTGAATTCATTAAATGTCTAACCTGATGATTTAGGCTGATTTAGATTTCTTTCTCTAGGAACAATAACTGAAAGCATACAATAATAATGTGTGACGTTTTCTTTTATAATCAATAAAAACTGTTTGACATTTTGTCCAAAATTACACCAGGTAGTCTGTCTGTGTCTGACAGGTCCAGGTTTCCAATCCAGGTGTCAGGATGAATGTTTTTGAGTAAATAAAATCATAGGGAAAAGAAATATCAGATTAAATTTAGATTAAATGCATTTAAAAAGCTAAAAGTGCATCAGAAATTAGGACAAATACTTTCTGCACGATCTCGTGATTCATAACAAACTGCGTCAGTGTTCAACATTAAATCTGCTCCTAAAGAAAACTAGATTGGAAAAACTACATTTAGATAAAAGTCAATTAAATATTACATATATAATATGTAATATTTAAATATGTCTTTTTTCCATCTATCCCCTTTTGCTTAATTATTAACAGACTATACTTGGCCTCACAGGGATGTGAGGGTGAAAGTCCCACCCACTCACCTGCACACAGTCCTGCTGTTTTTAAACATCAACTTATAACAACTGAACATCCAAAGGTTTTTCCCCCAAAAAAGCAAAGCGTTCAGGTTACCTGGAGGGGGCGGGACTTAAGACTTATACTGGAACCAGCCACTAGGGGGAGCCAGTCTTCTTCAGCCTCTACTTCTGGAAATACACACACACACACACACACACACACACACACGCACACAAAATTGGTTGTTTTTAGTAGGAAGTTAGACTTTAACTCTCCAAGCAGTAAAATGAGTAGCAGACACACGTCCTCCTCTGAAGACCCACTTTTCCTTCAGCAGCTTCGTATGTTACAGAAATGCTGCTACATGCTAGTTTCACATGCAATCACAGAAACAGATGTTCAAACACTGGATTTGCCTCTCGCAGGACAAACTGACTGAAGCCAGAATGATCTGGGTAGTCGGGGTTTCGTCAGGTCATGATCTGGAGACACCATTTAGAAATTATAGCTTATTCATCAGGACGACCGACCATGTTCCTGCTGATCACTAGCAGTTTGTCTAGATTCTCTTAGTACAATAATCCACATGTGAGATGATTCAACTGGACAGGAAGTAGCTGAACATCAGCCTAAAGTTGCTTGTGACGTGGTAATAACAGTATGATGCTAACAATCAGGAAACGTTGCTTTTTTCTTGTTTTCCATCATGACCTTTGAATTTTCATCATGGTAAAAATGACATATCAGATCATTAGTGTAAGACATCCTGTGGTTCTGCTGCTCTACTGATAGATCAACTCATTCATCGTACTCGGCTGCTTGCAGGCCTGGGGTCTGCACACAAAGACCTGGTGTTAGAGTCTCAAACCTGTAGGTGTTTGTTTTTCTACTGCTGATGCTCTGAGCTCAGTTCTTCTGTCACCCACACAGCCTCGTCTGGAATGAACGCTATGCACGACCTCATTCGTTCCACGAACCCGGGGTGTGAATGCACCTGCATCTTAACTCTCCTGCTCACAGCCCAACAAGGCTGCGCTTGTTTAATCAGTAGAGCCACTAATAAAAAGATGAATATGTCATCAACGTGCTGCCCTGCTAGAGTCACACAAAACATCCTGTCGTGGAACGTAAAGAAGGTTTCCATTCTGAATCACACTCAGAAGCTCGTGATCGACGCTTTAATGTTTAAAATGTTGTGATGATGTTGTGCGCAGTGGGTGAAAGGCAGGTGTGTCCTGAACAGAACCTCTGAGTGTGTTGTTGTTGTGCTCCTCACAGCATCATCAACTCCCAGGACTAACAAGGCTCAAGCTACCGGCAGAGTCTGAAACACGAGCCGGGCAGATCAGCTGGTGGTTTCACAGGGTTTTTATTCGGGGTTAGACTTTCAGAGGTGTGGCTGAAGCGTGTGAACCTTTTAGTTTAGTTGTTTTTGTTTTTTTCCCCTCAGATGAGAACGTGAAGGCTGGCGTCAACCAAGGCCACCGCTGCACCGTGGGCAGCGCACACACATGATCACATGACTCTGGACATGGACGCGGTCCTGTCAGACTTTGTTCGGTCCACGGGGGCAGAACCGGGTCTGGCTAGAGACCTGCTGGAAGGTAAGAGACAGAGTTTTTTCTTTTTTGTGTGTTTAGGAGAAAACCAAACCAGGAGGTTTGGAACAAAGCAGAGCAGTCTGAAACAGAGACTCAGTTTTCTGATTTAGAGGGGGTGTGACGGGTTTACGAGCACGCTCTCCTGAGGGAGTTTTGTGCCCATTCACTGGAACTCATTGAGGAGCAGAGTGCTTAAATACAGAGCCACTTTAAAAAAGAAAGGAAGACAGAAGAGCCAAAGTGGTCACTACAACAGAGAGCTGGTTGACTGTCAGATGATCAAGATTAAAGGTCTTCTAGAGGAACTTCTACAAGTTCTGCAGTGTTCCACTTCTATTCTATTCTACTGAATACAAGCAGATGCTGTACAGGAAATGTACATCATGATTTGCTTTGGAGAGTTTTTGCACGGCATCCTTCTCTTCTTTGTTTCAGCATTTCATCTTTTTAATTTGTAACCTGCTTCAGTGCAAAGCTGACACAGACAGACATGAAGACACGAGCCAAGATGTCCTGTCTCCCTTTTACTGTACCTGTGTTGACTGAACTCCCTCTGACCAGCTGTTCTCTTATAGTTTAGTCTCACTCAGGATGCTCTGAAGTGACAGTGCCACGTGTGGTGCTGCCCTCTAGAGGCTGCTTTAGGAATTGAATCACCTGTTCATAGTCCCCCATTGTCTGGAGGAGAACTTAAAGAAAATGTTTTAATCTTTTAACAGGTTGCAAAAATATTTAAAAACAGCTTTTCAGCGTATTTGTTGTATTAAAGTGACAGACCCATTCTGTGTGTTGTAATAGAACTAGAGCTGAATGAAGGGGCTTCTAATGGAACTCAGTGACGTCTGTTTCAGTCTGGAAGTGAGTTTGTCTTTGAACAACGGCCCATTAACAGTGATGTGCAGGAAGCACCAGTGTTTCTACATGGTGCATTAAGGTGCTGAGTGGAAGTGGAGCTGGACCTCCAGCTTGGGTTCCTGGATTCATGCAGCTCAAAATCCATTCAGTCAAATCAGTTTGCATTGATCGGATGAGAGCTAGTGACCGACGCTGCCTTCTTTCATTCTCACACTGTCGACAATCATCCGGTCTGCGAGTTCCTCGGAGGCGGCGAGTCCATTAGTGGAGATTTTTTCACAGCACACTCAGGGGGTGTAGTCAGAGCAGAGGTATTACTGGGATGTTTGAAGATGACTGCTTCTCCTAATTGTTATCAAATAAATGTTTCTATAAGTTCAGGTACTGTGTTGTATTTTAATAAAACATTTAAACGATGAGCATTGTATATAGTTTTTGCTTTTGTTTTTGTTCTGATTTCCAAAGATCTGCATCTGCTGTAGAAGACCCACATAACAAGAGACTAACTGGACTCAGCAGATAGTTTGTTGTTTGTTTGTGTATATTTGTGTCTGTAATCTGTTTCTTTTTCACACACTGGGATCGGTGTCACATGCACCTGAAAACAAACTCTGTTTAATGTAAACTTCACTGCCTAGAGTCTTGTTTCATAAAGATAAATGTATTATTATCAAAGGGTTTCACCTGAGGAGACGGCAAGGTGGTCAGCACTGTCGCTCAAAGGTTGTGGGTTTGATTCCTGGCTAGGGCCTTTCTGGGCAGAATTTGCATGTTCTGTCGACTACGGTTTCTTCTCACAGATTAAAAGTGCACGTTATATGCATGTTGAGGGAGGGAGTTTTCATTTTCATGCTTTCCTGTCTGATCCAGATGTTGTTCCTGTCCTGCAGGTAAAAACTGGGATCTCAGCGCTGCTCTCAATGACTACGAGGAGCTCAGGCAGGTCCACACTGCCAACCTGCCGCAGGTCTTTAATGAGGGCCGCTACTACAAGCAGCCAGAGACACGTGACACACCCACTCATGTCAACAAGATCGACAGGACGTGTGCACAGAAGCAGGATGACAACGCTCAAGGTAAAGACCACTTGGATGTGCACAACAGCTGGAAGCTTTCCTCTTGAACTTCTGCTCTCAGCTCATCTTTCCAATTCCTCCGTGTTTAACTTGCAGAGAAGCGTCTGTCCCGCGGGATCTCCCACGCCAGCTCTGCCATCGTCTCCCTGGCTCGGCTGCAGGTTGCTAATGACTGTACAAGCGAGCAGTTCCCTCTGGAGATGCCCATTTACACATTCCAGCTCCCCGACCTCAGCGTCTACAGCGAAGACTTTAGGAGCTTCATAGAGAGAGATCTGATAGAGCAGTCCACCATGATGGCTCTGGAGCAGGCTGGTGAGTGTGTGTCCTGCAACTTCGATGTGAAATTTGTAAGAAAATCCTAAACACTTTTTCAGGTTGCTAAAAAAATGCAAAAGCCTCTCAGAGTTACAAGAAATGCCACATTGCAGACAGATGTGAAGGATGAAACAGGAGCAAACAGAGCAGCATCATCTGGAAGGCAGACGACAGGAACTGAATCAAAGCATCCCGGATCCCCCTGGGTTCATGTCCCAGCTGACACTCAGCTGAAGGAGAGAAACCTTCACGCCTTCTTGATCTGACCCCGATGAATAAAAGATCAATGAATCAAGACAAAAACTACACAGAAGTTGTCTGAAATTAAATTAAATCCAGTGAGACAAAGTGAAATGAAGAAGGGAGCGTGTGCCTTCTGATGGTGCCTCCACTCACTGAAGGCTGAATCCTTCACAGGCTCCTCCGTGTTTGCTGTTGTTTAATAAAAGATGTTCTCAGAGCAGTGAGGTCTGTCTGCAGAGAGGCAGAGCTGCGTCTCTCTCCGGGACGCAAACGGGTCAGTGAAGAAACAGAAAAAATAGGATAGAAAACTTTCAGAGTTTCAGAGGACTCAGATGCCTAATCCAGTTTTCGGGGGACTGTTTTTTGAGCATCTTGATGGTTTGGTCTGTTTCTGTGTAGGACGTCTGAACTGGTGGTCCACCATGTGCATCAGCTGTAAGAAGCTCCTCCCTCTGGCCACCACAGGGGACGGGAACTGCCTTCTGCACGCTGCCTCTTTGGGTGAGTCTTTCATGAATAATAATCCTGAATATCCTTCTTCATAAACCAGTAAGTTTTGAGACTGTAAGATGGAGTGAGAAAAGAGGGGTCGGAGCTTAAAAAAACGCCACCTGTACGCATCAGGAAGCTGTTGTGGTTTAGGAGAGAACAGAGTGTTCAGGTATGATGTGAAGTAGATTCTGGACTCCCTCGAGTGAGGCCCACCAGAGGGAACTGAGGGCCGGCAGTAATCTGCCCTGACAGCGTCAGTCTCAGTCTTTAATCGGAGCTGAAGTCGTCTCTGAACGTCAAGGAGAATTACCTAAACACAGATCTACAACAGTCAGCGGCGCTTGTGTGTGTGTGTTTCAGGGATGTGGGGCTTTCATGACAGAGACCTGATGCTGAGGAAATCTCTGTACACCATGATGAAGAGTGGAGCGGAGAGGGATGCTCTGAAGAGGAGGTGGAGGTGGCAGCAAACCCAACAGAACAAGGAGGTCAGGAATGCGTCCGTCTGGGCGCGACACCATCTTTGACAAATGAAGCATTAACGTGATCGAGCGAGCAGATGAGCCACTCGAAACCTCGGCTGTTAAGTGCTGATTTCACCATCTTTGCTAAGCTGCACTTTGAGATTTGTTTTTTTGCTGCCTCAGTACTGCTAATGCTATCAAATCCTTCCTCTCCATTTCTTCCTGACACCCTGATGGTGGATTAAAGTCTTTTTAAATCTATTATGATAAGTGTGTCACCAAAGATAGCTCAGGAATAAAAACTAGTCCAGATGCTGGTGTTTTAAAAACGCTCCAGGCGTCTCGTCCCATGATCTAAGACACATCCTATAAAACTCTGGTTTGACTGTGTAAGACATTTTTTCCTGAGTTTCTTGTGACTATGTGTGAGCGTAAAGGGATTAGAAGATAAGTTTGATGACTGTGTCATAGTTTACGTCGGTGTTCTCTTGCAGTCAGGGCTGGTGTACACGGAGGAGGAGTGGGAACGGGAGTGGAACGAGCTGTTGAAGTTGGCCTCCAGCGAGCCTCGCACTCACCTCAGCAAAAACGGGAACACCGGCGGAGGGTAAGATCCATCGACCCCCGAAAAGCACGCTCACGTTTAAAAACATTTATCTGTTTATGAGCGCATTGCAAATGCATGTGTCTAACAAAACCACATGCCTCAGACAGCATCATTAACAGTAGGAAACAGCACCATCTACTGGCTGCCACGTGTACTTTCTTCTGCAGGAGCCTCCCCAGAGCTGCAACTTACTTTTAGCTGCAGCAAGTTGCATAAATAAATCTAACAGTGGCAGTTTTTTTTTTTTTGTTGCTGTTGTTTTTTACTCAAAAGAGGCAGTCTGGAAACCATCTCTGGTTTCCTCCTACGCACAAACCTTGTGGTTAGAGTGTTTCCATGTTCACTAAAATAAACATACGTGTGTTTTCACACACTGTTAGCTGCAGCTGTGGTGGAGTTAAAGCAGCTGTAATCAAGTTTTATCCACCTCTGGAGGAAAAAAAAAAAAGGCAGCTGGCTGATGTTTCGATCAGAGAACGCCCGAAAAGCATTTAGTGAATTTAAAGAGACTCATTATATTCAAGCAGCTTCGCTTAATCTGACCAGTAAATTAAACATTATGATCTATTGTTCACCAGAGGCGAGATGATTGTTCCTATGTGACTGTCTGTTAGCAAACTGCTGAACATGCCCCCTTTATGAGAGGGATTCATTCCTGAGGTTTTAACCTCACTGAGTTTAATAAAGTAATCAGGTTAGAGCCGTTTGATGGTCGTAGTGTGAGCTGAGCCTCCGAATGGCTTGAGTGGGACTCACATATTAAGAAGCTCTTTATTAGAGGTGTTAGTGCAGCTAATTGTTGCACGTCCTCCGGTTCCATGCCTGAGAGCTCTGCCTTTAATTCCATCAGTGTCCCTTTATACCAAAACACAGGTGAAAGCTCAGGCGTGTTGGTCTGTCCGAGGGGGGGTGAATCCAGGAGGATTTACTGATATAAGCTACAGTTTTAGTTTTGTGTGTCATGTGTTTTCTCCTTCAGGGTGGATAACTCAGAGGATCCGGTCTATGAGAGTCTAGAGGAGTTCCATGTGTTCGTGCTGGCTCATGTGTTACGTCGGCCCATCGTCGTGGTGGCCGACACGATGCTCAGAGACTCGGGAGGAGAAGGTAAACATAACCCCTTAGGGGTAAAATGAGGGGTGGTGGGCGCCTCGGTAAATGAGGTTTGACATGTCCATGTTGTGTTTCGGTTCCATAGCATTTGCTCCCATCCCGTTTGGAGGTCTTTACCTGCCCCTGGAAGTGCCTCCGAGCCGCTGTCACTGCTCCCCTCTGGTCCTGGCTTACGATCAGGCTCACTTCTCTGCGCTGGTGTCCATGGAGCAGAGAGATCAGCAGCGAGAGCAAGGTAAGCAGATGCTGACATCATTTTCCTGTCCCAACTCAGGGGGCGTGGTCCAAAGGTGCAATGTTTCAACCTTTGGGTGACTTTTGCTTAGAACCCACGAGAAGTAGCGAGTGAGGTCGGATTGTCCAGTGAGGGGTGATGAATGTATGAAGCGACACTCTAATCACTCTAATTACCTGCAAACAGGTACCGATCCGGCCGACGTGGAGGGGAGGGGCTTGTTAGGAGCTGCCAAGCACGTTTCTCATCTGAGGCCCCTGTGGTGGGATCACGGTGGGCGTGTCTGTGTTTGCTGCTCTGACAGCGATATGACGCTCTGCCGAACATATTCATCACGTTAAGTCGTGTCAGAGTGGGAAGTGAAGATTTTCAGTTGCGTTGAGTGACTCTTGTTTTTGTCTCGTTGCCCGTTCATTTGCCAGGGCTCCCACTCCGGATGTGTCGCTTACTCTTGAGGTCAGAGCGTTCCTCGCATGGGGTTCCTTTAATTGACAAATAGAGAAGGATCTCCTTGACAACCAGCCTCGGCAGTCACGGCGCTCGTTCTGCGTCTGGCTCTGTGGGCGGAACTCGCTTGTCATTTGCGTGGGCAGGCGGCCAAATCTGTCTCCGTCTGTGTTTCTCACTGTCAAGCACAGACACACTTACAAAAAGAATTTCTCTCTTCCTCTCCGTCTTCCTCCCCAACTCCCCTTCTTTTAAACATAATACCGTTTTCCTGTTTGCAGAGAAACACCAACCTCGACACAACTCTGCTGTTTTTGTCTCAACAATCCTTCCTGTGGGTGTTTCTCCACCTCGTGTCCACCAGATGGTGCATGTGTCTGGATAACCCGCAGCAGCTCAGTCACAACACCCCCGTGCACGGCTGTACTGTTTTCACTCTGGTACACTGTGTCCTTGTGTGATAAGATCAGAAAGTCTGCAGTCTCTTCAGGATGTTATGAACACACTTGTACTCTTAACACAGTCATGTGGTACATCATTACACACAGTGGAGATGCACTCTGGATGTTCCTGGATCTAAACTGTGTGTTATAACAAGATGAGATGAGAAGTTACGCAAAGTTTTTCCTTCAATATTTAAGTTACAAGAAACTGATATAAGGTCCGTATCTGGGAACAGATGCCAGACAGATATAATCTTCTCCCTGCTAATTAGGGAAGAGAAGCTCGAGCCCACCCTGTAAGAGCTCATCACATCACCCATTATGGGCTGGGTCTCGTGTGCGTTCAGGTGTCAAGAGGCTGGATTTTAACACTGGCTCTTTTCTCCGACCCTCCGATACAGCAGAGTCCCTCTTGTAACCCGATTTGAAATCCCACCGACAGCTCGTCCATTCGCCTCTTTTATGGGCTGCTGGCACGGCGTCTGAGGATACATTGATGATGAATAGTAAAAAAAACATGTTGATGGAAGCCGTGGTTTGCTGCTTTAAGATCAAAACTTTCTTTTATTTCAGTTTTTATGAGTACAGCTCCCCCAAAAGAGCTGTTAAGTGGTCTTTGAGAGTTGGTGTGTGTTTTACATCCAGATCACCGCCGCTCACCTGCTGTGTGATAATCGCCGGCTCCTCGGTCGATGCTGCTTGTGTTTCTGCGGTCGAACACCGTATGAGAAGAACTCTTGAACTATTTTAAGCTCCGGTTCTCAAACCAAAACACATCCAGGTTTTCTTTGGCATCCAATCATTAAACTTCTAACACTCGTCTGAATTAAGGGGACGGTCTGAAGCCCACCCACCTGGGAGCGAGGCGTAGCCATCTAATGTTGGTCTGAAGCCACATCTTGATGTATGAAATGATTTACTCACATTATTTCTCATAATCACAACATATTAGTGCTTAGAAGACAAAGTTTTAGTCTAACAGCTGGGAAATGCCGTCCTGACAGATGTTGTGTTAGTAGCGACATCAAGAGTTCAAGAAAAATCGTTGTTTTTTTTTTAACCTAAAACAGACAAACATTTAGAAAATATGGTGCATCTTAAATGTGTGTTAGTTTTAATTTGGTGTGTAACTTTCATTCATAATGGAAAGTTGGAGGGACTCTGAGCGTTTCACCAGATGAACCTGTAGACTGAGACGCGCTAGTCGGAGGCAGTGTTCGTGTCAGGCATATTTATGTGCACAACTGCTGCTCACTTTGGTGAATTGGAAATGTGCAGCTGTGCAGTGAACAGTTTCAAGAGTTTAAATTTGGGCTTAAATTTGGATGAATATTTCCACTCACAGCCTGTGAAAATAGCTGTGTGTTTTAAATGGAGTGATAAACAGAGGAAATTGACACTCATTTTCATTTTGTGACACTATCATGAAAAATATAGCTCAACTTTCTGAATATTTAAACCGACGTTTGTCCGTCTGATCCTTGTTTATATTCCTTCTGAGTGGAGTTGCAGACTGAGCACAATGAGGCAGGCCCACAGCGGTCACAGTTTGCATACCGCAGAAGGCTATGATGTCATCCACACACATAAACCGTGGGAGTTGGTCATTCAAGGACAGCAAAGCAAGGCTGTCAACCGGGATAGTAAATACATTACGGCACGCTTTGGTCCCCCTGAGTTCAGCTGGCAGAGCGGAGTCTGAATTTGGATCAGGCTCAAGCTGGAATAACACAAACTCTGGAATGATGTGTGGGGAGGACAGCTGCATCGTGGGGGCTTGGACGCCGTCTCAGAGACCTCTGCTTACTGTCTGACCCCAGTGGGAACTGAGTGGGAGGTTCGCCATCTTCTGCCTCTCGCCGTGTGCTCAGTGTGACTGAATGTCCTGAATGAAGAATGTTCTTGGAAGAAAACCCTCTTTCTTCTTAGTGTTCCTTGCTGCTCTCATTACTGCTCGACTGTGTGGCTGCAGGTGTTAGTCACATGGTGGAAGCGGCATCATGTTTTTCAGGTAACGACAGATTTGATGCATCAGGACAGATTTCTGGATAAAACCTGCTTGTCATCAAAGCTCTTAGTTTGGTACCAGCAGGCGTTCCTCTGTCAGTCCAACTTCAGCTGCTAACACTGCTGTTGAGAATGGAAGAACGCGGGTGCGTCCAGGAGGAGACAGCATCTTCCATCGGGATCTGACAGCACAGGCTGAATGTCCTCAGTCTGAACATCCTGTCTCTTCTTCTCTCTGCCACGTGAGCAACAGCCCCCACTCTGCAGCCTGATGAAAGCTGTCATGTGAGCCGCTGAGGCCCAGCTAGTTCAACTTGTACAGTTTTATTTTGATAACCCCCCCACACACACACACACTTCCCACAAGAGGAAGCTCAAGTTAGGTGTCTGTTTTAAGTTCTGTGTCCAAAAGCTTCCTGTTTGTGAAGATCTTATCATATTAGAGGAGGACGGTTCTTACTGTGTGTCTTACACCTACAACACCTGATTACAGTTACTGAACAAAACAGTGTGCAGACCTGAGTGCAACTAAAAACCAGGACAAAAATGAGAAATGGATGGCAAAAAACCAAACTAGTATGAATAAAGGAGAAAATTCGAAACACTTTTCTATGTTTTTAAAGCAGTACGAAATAACTTTTAAAGGGGCCATTTCATACAAATTTCAGGACTTTATGGTTATTTCTTAAGTATTAAACTGTAATATGAAACATTTTCTATCTAAAAAAAACGTCAGGAAACACTGATTAACAGACCTTTCAATCTGCGTTAAAATTCGGCTGGTTCCAGCTCCTTCCGTGAAGCAGCTTGTTCATATTTATTATTCGAATTTGCTGGACTCAGATTGGCTAACAAACTAGCCTATGAGAGCAAGGTATACTGTTTCCTGCCCCGCTGCGCATGGCAACAGCAGACGTCGTGTCTTCCTGTTTGCTACGTTATGCTACAGCTTTTAGCTAGCAGCATGCTAGGCGTGGTCTCAACTGCGGGAGCTGATGAATATTAACGAACAAAGGAGTTGTGATGAAACAAATACAGGCCGTTTGAACTTGGGAGAACTCGGGTTTTATCACCACCTGCGTAGTCTGAGAGATTAAAACTGAAAGAGAAGTTGTTGACCTGTTTTCACACCCACTATGAAGGTAAGAACACCTGTGGAGCTAAAATATTCAACAGAAACCTCAGAAAAAAAAGTTTTTAATGGAAGGGCCTCCTTAAAACTTTAAGCTCCAGTTTTGAAACTTGTCTAAGTGGATACTCACCGAAAAACATGTTCAGCTTCATATTAGACATCACTCTGTGCGCCTCTGATGGCTTTACAATAGACCAGTAATTCAGGTTGCAGCCGGAAGTGGTGTTTTGATGATTAATGCTGCTGATAGTACAAATTTGCAACTTATTTCATAATGAGATGTCATTGGAAGTTTATACAGTATTTTTGTTTATGGCGAGTGTGTCCTGTTAATTTTTTAAGTGTATTTTTATGATCCTTCCCTGATAATTTCTATATAAAAGCCCTCTGGGTCCTTGGCGGCCATTGTTGGGTTTTATTTGCATAATTCAAGGGATTCTTTGTTGTCTAGTAACGCAGTCAGTTACTTTCTCAGGTAACGAGTTACTTTTTTTGTAGAGTAATTCAGTTACTAACTCAATTACTTTTTGGAGCAAGTAGTGAGTAACTATAACTAATTACTTTTTTAAAGTAATGTTCCAAACACTGGTATCCGAGATGTGATAAAACACACCTCCCCTTCCCCATGTGAAAAAGTCAAACGTTGCTGATCTAGGTGAGTCACTATGACTGATGCTCACTGGTCACAAACATTTTCTCTGTATTCTAGATCAAATGATACTGCAGCAAGGATAGGCGATCATAACAACCATGACATCACAACAATATCACAATGACATCACGACAATGTCACCACAACATCACAGTGAAATCTCCACAACATCACCATGACATCAGCACAACATTACCATGATTATTGCTGAGTATCATTTGCATAATACAAGGAATTTGACTTGGAAGAGATGATAGTCCTGTAACTTCTGAGGTAGCCATTTTCTTCCGGCACCAGGGTAGAGATATTAACATTTTTTTTTTAAATTATACGTGAGGCTAGAAGAGGGGGAAAAAATTCTTTCTTACCCAGTGCCCTAAGGGGCATCGCCGCAATATTACCATGTCATCACCATAAACATTCCTGGTACCTGTTATTAATAGTCTGTTTCAACTTTGTTTAACTGCAGCAGCACATTAGATTTGAAGCAGCAGAACTTAAACACTGCAGGTTTTCACTATCCCTCATGTAGGTGTTACTCTAGTGCCATTTTGGTGTGATGTTAGCATGCATGTATTTTTTCTCTGGTGATAAAGCTGGTCCACACTGATGTTCTGATAACCTCATCTCTTCCAGCTGTGATCCCTCTGACCGACTCCGAGCACAAACTGCTGGCGCTCCATTTTGCCGTCGATCCTGGCAAAGATTGGGAGTGGGGAAGGGACGACAACGATAACATCAAACTAGCCAGGTAAGCCTGCACATCACCACAAATAAACCCCTAATCACGCAGAGGTGCTGGCTGTGAGAGCAGCTGAAGTGAGTGAGTGTGCAAACTGTAGGCTGAGGCAGATCTGTCAGTCCGGCTCCAAGGCTCTGTGTGGGGGGATTCAGCTGTGATTACGAGCTCCCAGCTCCAGTCACTTCAAAGAGAGAGTGTGGAGAGAACAGATTGTGAGTCACGTCAGGCATCCTTCCCTGGAACGGTCTCAGAAGAAGAAGAAACACCCTCTCCGGGTTTTTGCAAAGAGCTTATTTCAGTTTCACATTTCTTTCAGTCAGGGGTTCACTTTATCCTCACTCGAGCTGCGTAATGAACACACACCTCCACACAGGAAAAATGCTGGAAGTACCTCCTAACACCTCCTCTATGTTTCTCACTGTGCATTTTCAGTTAACTGCTCATAAATTGCACATTTCTTAGGGAATTTAACAGGAATTCTTTGAATTTCGTGTCTTTCTAAAAAGGTTTGTGAAACCTTTTATACAGAAGTGCTTGTGGTTTTTTGTGTCTGCAGTCTAATCTTGTCTCTGGAGGCCAAACTCAACCTGCTGCACAACTACATGAATGTAACCTGGATCCGAATTCCCTCTGAAACAAGGGTACGTTTTTCTCTGTGCATCATGTTTGTCATGGATCACGTTAGCTTCGGAGAGACTCACTCGTTCCAGATGTTCCTCAAACCACACAGTCTAATCAGGCACTTCAAATTTGTGTCAACGTTATCATTTAATGTTTGTGGGTGTTGCTGTTTATGACTTGTCAAATATGAGCCATTAGGATCTTTCTCAACATTTTTAGGACCAGTTTTTGTGGAGGGGGTTGTTAGAGCTTTCCTTTTCTCAAACTGTTTTCATTTATTTGTCTGTTTGCTCCTTTGCAGGCTCCCTTGGCTCAGCCAGAGTCTCCAACAGCCTCTGCAGGTGAGGATGTCCAGTCTCTCGCTGAGTCCATGGACTCGGACCGCGAGTCTGTTGGTAGCAACTCCAATGTCAACACCGGCAAGCCCGCGAAGGAGAAGGATAAAGACAAGCCACGCAAAGACAAGGACAAAGGCCGGACTGATTCTGTAGCTAACAGACTCGGAAGCTTCAGCAAAACACTTGGTATCAAGCTGAAGAAGAACATGGGAGGTCTCGGGGGGCTCGTGCATGGCAAAATGAACAAGTCCAACTCTGGCTCAGGTCGTAATGGGGAAAATGGAGGGGAGAAGACAAAGAAGAAGGAGTCAAAGACAACCAAGAATAACAAAGAGGACTCGGGCCAGTCAACCAGCTCCACCTCCTCTGAGAAAGCCACCAGTCCCTCCCCTACAGAAGGAGAAAGACCCTCCAGCTCCTCCCCAACAGAGAGACAGGACAGTGCAGGCAGAGGCTCGGGGGACAAGACCCTGGAAAGCTGGAAGTACAGCACAGACGTGAAGCTCAGCCTCAACATCCTGCGAGCCGCTATGCAGGGGGAGCGTAAGTTCATCTTTGCGGGACTCCTGCTCACCAGCCATCGCCACCAGTTCCATGAGGAGATGATCAGCTACTATCTGACCAATGCTCAGGAGCGCTTCAGCCAAGAACAGGAGCAGAAGAGGAAGGAAGCTGAGAAGAAGCCCCCTGTTGCTAACGATACGGCAGCAAAGAAGCCGGAGCATGAAAGCGTCTTCCAGAGGGAGAGGTCGGACAGCTCACCTCCGGAGAGCTGCTCCCCCGTGCTCCCCCACCACAACTACAACAACTCGCAGCCCCTGCTGAGTCTCAAGACGCAGGGCAGAAACAGTCCCACTCCCGCTGCCACGCTTGCTTCTGTCCCCGCTCCTCCTCTCACCCCTCCAACCTCCTCCCATCACGTTTCTCACCCAGCACCGGCCCCCGCACCTTACTCCTCCCCTAGCATGGGTGCTAAGAGACTCGGACCTGTTCCTGTGTCCGCTCATTACAGCCATACGCCGCCCATTCAGAGGCACAGCGTCATTCATTTACAAGATGTCAACATGCAATCCTCCATCTTCCAAGACGAGCCCTATAAACCCGTGGTGGGCACGTTAAAGACATGCGCCACATACCCCCAACAGAACCGCACCCTCTCATCCCAGAGTTACAGCCCAGCCCGCCTGTCAGGGGTCCGCACCGTTAACACCATGGAAACCCTGGCCTACAACATGCCCGGTGACCACAAGTCCCACACCTACACCAATGGATTCAACGCGGGAGACATTCAGGACTGCCTCGAGTTTGCAGACGAGGACACCTTGTCCCACACCTGGCTCAGCCAAGAGAAAACCAAAGGGCGGAGCTCTGGAAGCCCTTTGTACTGCTTTCAGCAGCGCCGCTGCAAGAGGGAGAACTGCTCCTTCTACGGCAGGCCGGAGACGGACAACTACTGCTCCTACTGCTACCGGGAGGAGCTGAAACGCAGGGAGAGGGAGGGCAAAGTGCAGAGACCCGTATAGCCAACGCCATCGCTTCAGACACATCCCGGATTGGCAGGAAGAGGGAACAACACCACCTGCATTCTGCATTTAGATTTATCAGATCGCAAACATTTTTCCACTTTCTTGATTAAAGCTCGTGTGTTCCCGTCACCCTTCCCACTAAAAATTATTATTTTATGATGGGGGGCAGAATTTGCAACAGTGAGCAGCTTTGGCCAGATCTTATTTTCTTTTCCTTCTTCTGTCCGACTGAATTTAGTCTTTTACTTGTTTTAGAGTAAAAGTTTTCTCTCTGCGATGGGATTTTCTGGATGTGAAGGAAGAAACATTTTAGCTATTTTAATCCATTTGAATGCAATACCTCTGTTTGGATCTCTGGAAGCATCTTCAGGACATTCTGAGTTGTTTTGCAATCAAGAGAAAAGAAATGGGGGAGTGGGGGTGTGGGAAATATTCAAAGCTAAAGCAATAAATTGGTGATTTCTTTTGCTACACTCTCTCCCAATCTTGTCTATGCACCGATGTTATGGATACTGTAGGTTAACTGTGTCTTGTAAATTGTAAACAAATGTCACAGTGTGCTTTTTGTAAACCCATTTGAAATACAGGAATTCAAAGTGTGTGAACGTTTTAGATTGTAACGTGGGATTAGGATGAGATGTTAAGCCGTCATCTGTTAAGTGTACCTTTTGGTTCTCGCCGTGTTTCCGGGGTTTTCTGTGTCAAAACCGCAATCGCCAAAAATATCAAGGTGGCTTTGCGTCTTTACGCGTAGTCAACCTCCTAAAGTCCACAAGCACTGCCAAGGTGGCTTAAACGAGGGAATATGATGATAATCCTAATCCAAACGTTCCAAATATTCTGTGCCAAACAATGTTACTTTGAGTTGAGCTGCGTCTCCAACTGCATGTTTCTCTGAGGTAAATGTGTGGTGACAGCAGCGTGTCTGAGGAGTGACCAACTGCCCCCCCTACGCACACAGCAGCACGACGCGCGATCCTGCTAACTTCACAACGTGATGACCTGCAGTGTAAAGAAGTCACATCGTCCTGCTTCCACATTTTAAAAAGAAGCACCTGCTGCTACGAGCCCCTTCAAGCCTCTGTGATCATTTAATCAATGAGTGGAATTTGGAAAAAAACAACAAAAAAAGGGAATAATACTGGCCTTCAAGTGCTTTCTGCTCATTTTGACTTCTGTAAAGATGCAGTGTTTGTGTTGCTGTTTGTCCTGGTGATGCTCAGATACCATGCTGTCCTTAACAAAGTGTGTCCTGGCCAAGGATGTCCACTGCTTCTGTCTCTCTCTCTCTCTCTCCTGTACACACTGCAGTGTTGCCCCTCTTTGTTTCTATGTGACTAGAGTTCATGGACTCTCACTATGTTAGGACTGTAAGATATGATTTTGTATTCCTTTAAGAGTTTTACACTAAATTATTAATTTGCACCTTAGGTACAGATGTAAATATGAAAAAAAATAATAGTTTATTGTTACAAACTTGGCGTTTCTGTGTCTTTTTGTTGCTTGACTGACTTTTAGCATCGATCTACTTGTTTTACTTTCCAGCGAGGCCTAAAAGCAGCTGAGAAAAGGTTTGGAACAACTTTAGAAACACAGTAAATAATGTGTTTGGGGTGTTTTTTCAAACCATTTCAACCTTTATCTGTATTTAAATTACTCACAAACCTTAAAGAAGCTGTCCTTTCTTGGACAGAAAGACGTTTTAAAGGGGACATATTATGAAAAATTAACTTTTTCTGGGATTTGGGGTGTTATTGTGTGTCTGAGGTGCATATACACATATACAAAGTTGAAAAAAACAAAACATCCTTGCTGTTTTGAGTGAGATGGGGGTTTCTGAATTCATCCTGCCTCCAGTCTAATAAGTGAGCTGTTTAAAATCGGCCAGGCTTCCTAGGGCACAAGCTGGGATGGGGGTTGTGCTCTGAGGGGGTTCACACACCCCCTCCAAACACTTTCTCCACCCACCAGGTGCAGCAGTAACTTTTGACACCCACAATTTTGTTACGCATTCCAAACCACTGGTTCAGATTAGAAAACTCATCAGTCAAAATGCTGTTGTTGGCTGATCAGAAGAGCACAACACAGTTCATCAGGTGCCAGTTGAAGAGGACAGAAGAGCAGCATGGGTTGAATTTATGTATGATAGTAACGTCCCAGCTAGAGTTGGGAAAAAAACGACCGGAGCTGAGCTGCTGCTAATAAAGAGCTAACGCCGTTACCGGAGCCGAGCTGCTGCTAGTGAAGAGCTAACGCTGTTACCGGAGCCGAGCTGCTGCTAATGAAGAGCTAACGCCATTACCGGAGCCGAGCTGCTGCTAATGAAGAGCTAACGCCGTTACCGGAGCCGAGCTGCTGCTAATGAAGAGCTAACGCCATTACCGGAGCCGAGCTGCTGCTAATGAAGAGCAGCCAACACTTTACCTCTCTTTCTGGGTCAAACTGGTAGGCTTGAAGAACCGCATCTCTACCAAATGCAGTAAAACAACAAGAGTAAATGTCAGACTAACCTTTCAATAACATGCTGTTGGAGTCTTCAGGCTCAAAGTTCCGCTGTTCAAAGTTTTTAATCACATTTTTAGTCAATTCCTTAGCACTGCAACACTTGTTTATCATTAACTGCGACGTAATCAATCAGCTACCAGGGGTGCCCAAAGTCGGGCCTCGAGGGCCACTATCCTGCATGTTTTAGATGTGTCCCTGCTTCAACACACCTGATTCTAATCTGCAACATCTCAGCAAGTCCAGCAGAAGCATGTTAACGACCCATTCATCTGCATCAGGTGTGCTAAAGCAGAGGAACATCCAAAACATGCTGGATATTGGCCCTTGAGGCCTGGAGTTGGACACCCCTGAGCTAAACTCTCCAACCAACATCTCGCGAACAAGGGCAGGGAACAGAGATGGGCGGGGCTTAGAGCTGCTAAGCTCCAAATGCCCTGCCCACCTGAAACAGCTCTGCAAAATGAGCTGAGATGAAAACGAATGGTGTATTAAAAACAGCTGAGCTTTCAAAAAGGGCTGATTTGAACAATGCATGGCTTTTACATGTCATTAAGATGTAAAGGAAATAACCTGTGAAAAGTGCATAGTATGGGATTTTTTAAACTATGAGCTCTTCAACACAAAGTGTTTAAAATATTCTTGTTTAGGTTTATCCTAAAAAAAAACA
>SSNP01000085.1:2002598-2058924 GCA_006937955.1 Pachypanchax playfairii
GCCCCCAACAGGTAACTGCAGATGTGATCAGCTGACAAACTCCTCTTCTTTTTTCGCTCCTCTTCAAATCTCTGTCTGTCCGTATTGTTTGAAAGCCAGACAGAGACACACTGGAGTCCAGGATATGTCCCTTTAGCCATGTCTCAGTGAAACACATGATGCTGCATTTCAACAGAGTTTCAAGTTCATCCATTTTGTTAGCAAAGAGATCTCACATTTGTCAATATGACTGATGGAAGTGAAGGTTTAAACTTCCTCTTTCTCTCTCTTCACTTTGCTCCTGCTCTGCATCCACGTCTTCTTCTTTTGAGCTCATCAGGGATCCAGACTTTCAATTTGAAGATCATTTCAGCCTTAGAAATGTCAGTTAGCTGCTCTTACTTGTAAACAAGTCTCTTGTTGCCATGGTTACGCATCATAACAAGTGGCAAAAAAGTGACAAATCCAGCAAAAAACTCGATCAGCACAGCACCCAAATCAGAAGAAAAGCATTTAGAAAATATTTCCAGAAGAAAAAAAACCATCAAGAAATACTCAAAAAGAACAAAAAAACGCTAGCAAATGAAGTCACAGAGCTACTCCAACAAGCTGCCACCAGTTATAGCGCTATTCCGGAATCGGTGGCAGTTTGTGCGTTTGTGACATATAAAAGCCAGTGGGTGGACCACAAGCTCCTGCTCTGTTAGCTGTAAGCTAGCAGTAGCACTAGCATAAACAGAGAGCTCTCAGCAATGGGGAGGAGCGGGGATCCTCAGCGCCAACGGTTCTGCAGCATAGAGGCGAATTGCTAAAGAGCTCGTGCCGCAATATATGCAGAAACTACATCCTAGCAAATGGCACAGGTTTTTGTAATTTTGGGTAAAAACACTGTAATCCTAATTTAAAGACCACCAAGAACACTTTAAAATAGCCCAAAAGATGATTGGACTGGGTATTACAGACAGCTATTCCACACCGGTCTTGATTGCGTTAGTAGAAGCCGTTAGCTCATCAATCTTGTTGGCTTTAAATTATGTTTCCCCTCTAGCTCAGAGATTTTATTTATAACTTTTACATAGAGACACACTCAAAAATGGTCATAATTATAATAAACACAGTAACAACAGTGAAGATGTCAAAAGGACATCACCCTGTGGATTTTCCATTTTTAGTTTGTTTTTTTAAGACTAAAAAAAGTGTTCTACTATTTTTTCCAAACCATTAAAATGCTGCAGAAACTGATTCATTTCAAGTCTCCACATGAAGATAAAAAAACCCTTAAGGGAGTCAATAAATCCTTAAAACTCATCTCATCAAAGGTTTATTTCTCATAAAAGTAACTCTTTAGAACTTGAATCCATCAGATGGAACTTGGGTATCAGCCTCACCTTTGTTCCTGCTGGCTACAGTTACACACACTCAACTCTGCACTTCCAAAAAACCCAACAACCAAACGTCTTTCTAGCATTTCTACCATTTTTAGCTGTCAACTAAAAAGTTAATCTTTTACTTCAAGTTGATTTTTCCGGTTTAAAATTTCTTCTTTTGGAGATTGCTTTCTAGCTTTTTACTGTAGACTTGCCATATGAACATATCAGTGGCTTGATTTTCAAACAAAGGGGATCTTTAATGGAAGAAACTGCCCGCACAGTTTCACAACACAATCAAAATGTAATTAAAATCTGAAACGGGTCAAACAGCGTGCAGGAATGTAATCTATAGAAGATTTGTGCTAAATGGGGCAAATCAGGTTAAAACCACCCAAAAGCATGAGCTGGTTTTTTGGGGCTGTTTCCATCTGATTAAATGAGTTGACCAAGCTTTCAAAAAGAAACCATAGAAATACTACAGATCTGACAATTTTGGAAACTAAAACCAACTCAAGGCAGTTAGTGATGAGTCATAACATCACGAATAAAAACTACAACTCCACAGTGACTAAACATTCAGAGACTGATTCACTGTGTTACTTATAAACAAAAACAAAATAGAGATAAAAGCAGATGTTTAAAGGATTTTGTTTTATTCTGGTTTGTTGTTCAGTCATGTTGAGTTTCTGTCTGATTAAAGTCCTGTTTGGGTTCTTGAATCATTACGTGTGAGCCGATGTCGGGAATTTAAGGCATGAAAGAGGAAAAGGTAACAACACGCATGAGTGTTTATACTTAAAAAATAGGACATCTTTGGGGGGTGGGGGGGTTCTTCAATAGGCCACAATGGAAACACTCACATGCCTCCAGAGAGTCTCAAAAACAAGAACTCGCCACACTTCAAGTTTCACCCCCCCCCATACTGCATGCTTACAAAACATGCGGACAGACAGAGCAAGTCTAGACAGTATGGTGTGTGTTCCTGTCTGACGCCTCACCTTAGCGACGGCCCTGCCCACCTGTTCCTGCAGGTTCATGCACGGTTTAAGACCTTTAAACTCTTCAACTGACAGGTATATATTTGCATATGTACACCGCACATGGTTTTAAAAGAAGAACAGAGGAGCAGCATGACTGTTGAGGATCTCATCTGATCGAGGTGCATCAGGTTAGACAGATTTATAATCATCTTAGTAAAAAAGCTTGGGCTCCATGCTGCCGTCGCAAAAATGGAGCTGAGATCTGCTTAAGGTTCGATAACCAGAGTAACGGATCCAACCCCATTAATATTTCAATGGATCCAAGAGAGCCGGGCTGAGATATCCCGTCTGGCTGCTCTGATACGGTGACCCACGCTGGAAGCATCAGATTTCCAGCACCGGGGATCCTATTGTTACGCCCTTCTGAAATCACGCTGTAAAATGAGATTTGAGTTTATTGTGATGTTGTGATGGAAAGAGGGTGCCGCCTTCAGCCGGCGTTGTTTCAAGACTGCAGCGATTACTCAGCATCTCTGCTGGGAAAAGAATGTGACTGGAGCTGCTGTCCTTTCCATCTATTTACAGTGTTGTCACATTAGAGTGCCGTGGCGACGGTGATGTCAGATTAGCTGCACCCGCCCCCTGGCGCGTTGGGGTTTGTCTTTCTCAGAATGTGTCAGCTGCAGAGGAGGAGGAAGAGGAGGAGGAGGGGGAGAAAACAGCAAGGCTTTTTCCCAAACGGACACAGTGACCCAGTTACCCATAAAGTCAGTTACATCATGCCCACAAAAAAGCACCCCATCCCCTCCAAGGTGGTGTGATTATGTCACAGGTACTTCACTTATATAACTGTTCTCTCAGAGTCCAGTAGGTCAGTAAATAAACAGCTCATCCCTCCATCCTCCTCTCATTCAGATCTGAGTGGTTTCTGTGGGTCAGGGTGAAGAGAAAAAAACTCTTTGGAGGAATGGAATCTGTCTCTCTGGTGTAAAAGGATTCTATCTGTGAAGGCGAGATCAAATCTCGTCTATGTTTGACGTAGGCAGAGCAGAGCAGAACCTGAACTCCATCAGCTTGCAGCTACCAGCATTTCAGCCTAAACTAGATAAAATTCTTGGTGTGTCTTCAGGCACACAGTGTACAACCTGAAACCTCCACGTGCTGCTGAGGAGCTCGGGTAAATAGCTCAGCAGGGCGGGAAGGAAAAAGTCCAGAGATCACCTTCAGATTAGCTTTGCTCTGCCGGCATTTTAAGAACCAGAGCAGGAAATATCTCACAGGATTCTCCCTAAACCTGTATAGGCTTTTAGAAGCTAATTACCCCCAAACAGAAAGTCAAATTGTTGTTACAACATGGCTCACAGGGTGGGAACTACCCGACTTTGGTGATGGAGCCACACCATCAACTCCACTGGCAGGGGTGGAGCACTGGCCTCTCGTCTGGTGTCCCAGCCTGTGACCAACCAGGATCCAGCAGACAGACCATTCACCAGACAGAGCAGACGGGGTTAACCGAACCACACCCAAACTCCCCCGCTACACGCAACATCCCGTGCCAAGTTGATATAAACACTAACATGTGTGTGTGCACAGCCAGAACATATACATTAAGGCTTCGGCTGCAGCTCCTCTTTTCATTGTTCGTGAAGAATACGTGCAAGAATCACAACAAAAGGCCGTGCAGAGTTCTGTGGTCTGACAGAGAAGCGCTGCATGATCTGAAACACATCTGAACTGTTTATGTGGTTGCTCGTCTATGAAAAAGAACTCGACGGGAGAGGAGACGAATTACTGAGAAAATAACTCAGCAACGGCGTGTTGTTTTGGTTTTTATTCAGAGACGCTTGATTCAAACAAACAAGCTCTGCTGGAGCAACAAAAGAGTCTGTCGAGTGGATCAGGTGTGTTCTGTAATGTTTCACTTTCACAAAAAAAAAGCTCCAAAGTTATTGCTACTTGATGGATTTTGGAGATGAGAGGAATATGCACAGAGATGTTCAGAGGAGTTAAGTGGGATTGTCTGATTCCAGCACACATTACTGTTTCGGGGAAGGGCAGCCACATGCTTTATGCCCAGAGTACATGCTAAAACAAGCCATGTGTTGTCTTCTTAAAGTCCGGTTCACTGACAGCTCTGTAGCAGGATGTTTATGGTGAGTCTTCAGAACCAGGTGGGAGATGGGATACCCCGTCATCCAGGGTTCTCACGCCACCTAATCCCATTTCTTTACGCTAATGTCTGACTTCATGGCTTCACAGTCTAAACAAAGGCCTGCGAGATGCTGCGCTGTCATAGAAAGATAAATGCTGGATCAGCGTTTTTAATGTGATGACTGATACTTCAGAGGAGAAATGGAAGATGAATATGTCGAAAGGGAAACTTCTCTTCCAAGGAGATCGAGGGACGCAATTTACATACCAGAGTAAACACAGATTCTCTCTGTGTAAAATGTGCAGAACATAGAGTCAAACTCTCAGACAAGACCCATGAGAACAGGGTCTGAGAGGAGAGCTGCTGGGGTCCAACCCCAAAGACGTTAATCAAATCAGCTGCAGTTGCAGCTGAATAAATGACCTACATCAGTGGATGGCACTAATGGTGAATATCCTGGTACTGAACCCCACCCCCACGCTGCTGCGCTCTACTGTACATTCTGTCTTTGTGCTGCAGATCCGTCCCTCACATGTGAGACGAGGCTGGTGGGTTCTGAACACTGGAGGTAAAACAAAAAGAAGCACAGCCCAGTGTTCTACAGGTCTGTATCCAGTTCTTCCTGCCGTTTGTAATCAACACCACACCGCAAGACGTGGCCAGAGCTCAGTCTCACAATACAACACGCTTCAGCACCTACTTTGCTTCGCAGGCAGGAAAGAGGTGGGAGGGGCTGGTGGGGAAGTAGACAGAGCAGCTTTTATAGAGCTAACTAAAGAATACATGAGCCCTGTGGGCCATTGAAAACCAGCACAGCCTGGGCGCTGTCTGACTGAGGCCATTCAGAGTTATGATTGTCTGCTCTGCATGCTTGACTGCTACATTACAGTCTAATCAGGCTTGTCTTCCCAATATTCACAAGGAACTGTCCCGCCGTCAGCATACACAGGATAACATATGGGTGGCGCGTGCGCCAGCACACGTCTTGAAGATGTCTTCCACAGGACAGTAACACTCCACCAGAGGATTAACAGACAAGATGGTGGCTCCACTCTAGCTTTATTTTCATCATGAGGATCAAGATTGAACTAATTCCTTGTTTCTATTGGACACATGTTGCATGTGAACCAACCAGATGACACATTATTTCACATCTGTAGATGTACATATAACACAACTTGAACCAATAAATAGTATTACACTCTTAATAACTGACTCTGAAAACTATAACAATGCTACATCTAAATCTAGATACATGTAAAGTCTTCAGCCATGAAATACTGTAGTATTTATACTACCACCTGATAAGCATGACCCTGAAAAACATATTGTGCAGCCTCTTGCGTCAGTCTTCACAGCTTAGCATATGCTATTATTCTTTAAATGTCCTGTATCATGCAAAATAAACCTTTTGGAGCTTTTAACCATGTTGTGATGCCATTTCCATATTTTTAAAAAACCACGAGTGGTTTTTGGCTTAATTCACGCATTTCTCAGTAATCCTCCTGCATCCTGCACTCTGAGCAGCTGCTCCACTCTCTCCTGGAAAACAACTGACTGTAACATAGTGATGTAACAATGTTACACCAGGACCTGCCCGGCGTGTCCTTACTGCCCCTACAGAGTAAACACACACACCCCGAGCTGCGGGAGTCTGAAAAAAGACACTAAGCACCACCGTTTTGTAGTATTTTACTTTCTAAAAATGTCTTGGTGAAAATGGCTGAGAGAGTTGCAGGAATTTATTTACTATATTATTCAGGCAGCTCAAGGGGCAGCACTCACGAGGAGGGGCCTGGAGGAGAGATGGGATTTTAGGTACAGACAATTAAAGACTATATAACATCAAAGGTAAGATCTTATCATGTATGTGTCTATCCCATATGTTGAAAGCTGTAAAATAGAAAGATAAGAGGATCTGTAATTCTTTGACTTTGAAATTGTATTTTAGATGAAACTGATGTTAGTTAATTGTAAACAATGATAATGCTAACATGCTAATAGATAACAAGTTAATCATCAAAGATTAGCATGTTTGTTAATTGTAAACAAATATAATGCTAACATGCTAACAGATATAAGCTAATCATCAAAGATTAGCATGTTAGTTAATTGTAAACAATGATAGTGCTAACATGCTAATAGATATAAGCTAATCATCAAACATTAGCATGTTTGTTAATTGTAAACAAAGATAATGCTAACATGCTAATAACATGTTAATCATTACAGATTAGCAAATTTAAATACTCCAATTTAAAAGTTGCTTTAAAACACAAAAGTAAAAACAGTTTCAGTCTTGGATAATACACACTTTTAACCTGTTTATGGTGCATTTAAAAAGTATTCTTAGAGGGCAATGCTACAGTTGTGGATTAAACAGCATCCATTTGCTTCAGTCAAAATCATGACTGTGACAGTGAGATGTCTGACTCTGCTCAGGGAAATGGTGGAAATCCGTTTGTGGGGCAGGTTGACAGACTGAACTCTTCTACCCCAATAGCATTTTTATCCACTGCTGTGCCAAGGTTAGATTAAAGCACGAGCAGGAAAACCCCATCTCCACCCTGCTACCTCATCACCCCCACCAGCCACACAGGAACACTGCGCACTCTGTTTCACTGCAGCCAAATATAAAACCACTGGTGGGGATGAAGAATTCCTAATGAGAGACTCCTGCTGTGTTTCCATGAGGAATTTGACTTAATTTTACATTTCAACCTCTCATTAACCGCAGTTATTTGACGTGAACAACTGGGTTTTCATGGAGGTGGAGCTGTGCTGCCAGGTGGTGTTCCTTCATTTTTTTAGGATCTCATACCGTTAGAGCTTCAGACACAACATGAACCCAACTGTAGAATATGTAGAATTATTGACCCTGTCCCTCCCTGTGAATGCAGCTGATATAAAGTACACTAAGTTGGCTTTTGTTGGGGGACTGCAGGTGATTCAGGAAGAAGAAGAGCGAGGGGGGTCTTTACTGGAGATGGAAGTCAGCAGGGATGAGGTTTCAAAGAGAACCCCAAAATCCCAAGTCGACAAAACGAAAAGAACAACTTGTGTCGAACAAGTTATAAAAAGAAATCATTAACTGCTCGCGGTGTCGGCGGCAGCAGCAGAAAGGCTCCACCTCCTGCTCCACCACCAAACAAAAGCCGTCTGCTGACCTCACACCTCTCAACTGGATCCACCAGCATCAGACCTCACGTTGGTATAATGAGTGATTTAAATTCAGTGTGTACACTTGTGTCAGTCACACACACACCCTGCGGCCTTGTTGAACTCTGTGTTAGAGAGAAACCTAAGTGCCTGCACCAGAGGGTGGGGGCTCAACCACACACATCCATCCATTTTCTACACCCACTTGTTCCACACTGGTCCACGTAGAGATGAGCAACCATTCACACACGCCTAGATTCAGCTTTAAGGTCACAGATCAACCTGACACGCATGTAATGGAGCCAGGATTCAAACGCCGGCTGAGGTTCAAACCTTCAGGTACAGAGTTCCCAGGCTTAAAACTTTTGGTTTTTCAGAGTAAAAGTCCTGATAACTAGTCTATATTTAGAAGATAAAAGACCTATTTTAGGTTTTATCCCTTTTAAAAGGTGGTAACAAATCAAACTACAACTCCAAAAGCTGGCTGGACGTTTCTGAAGTCAGCAAAGTACATCTTGTCCTGGACTCTTTGTTTGTTGTGTGAGAAAGGTGTTTGTGTGCATCTGACAGGGTGAGAATCTATTCACTCTTCATTCAACTAGTTAGGGCTGAAAGGGAAGTGCACTTCACAGAGTCGGACTCTGTGAAAGAGTTGAACTCATCTAACCCACATTCTGGGCCTGTCCAGTCACTCAGAGGATCAGAATTTATAGGACACGGCTTGATGTCGAAGACAGAGGACAAATGAAGCACATCCAAACAGAAGGGCGGGCAAAAAGGGAAATGCTTAACAGGCACAGTGACAAGGGCAGGGCCGGCACAGAGCTGTAAAACTGCAACACCCCCCCCCCCACACACACACACACACACACACATCAGGGATTTCTGGAACTTACAATGAGATTAACAACCATCCAACATGAGAGTGCAGATCTGAATTCTACCAAGTGGCTTTTTTTAGGCTCTGTCTTCAGTCTCTCTGCAGCACATGACTCAAATGTAGGTCAGGCTTGTGCAAAGTGTTTCGTCATGTGATCGGGAGAACCGTGGTGCATGTGGGTTGTGTTTTGTATATAAAACCAGAATAAAGAAATGAGGTGTGTGTTTGTGTGTGTGTGTGAGCTGCAGTGTGTAAAGATCTGAGAGGGAGGCGGTGACTCCTCCTCGGTCGAGGCTCAGCTAGCTGAGTCTGTTGCTGGCCAGATCAGCTGGCAGTCTGTCTAGCGGGGGTGTGGCACATCATAACAAAGAGCTTTGGGCAGACAGGCGACTGCACAGCTCTTATCAACCCCCCAATTTGAGTGGATCTATATCTCCTCCCCTCCCTCGCTCCCCACTGCAGCCACTTCTCAGCAGCCCGTCCTGCGGAATGCAAAGCACAGAAAGGTTCTAGAAGGTCACACCGTCCAGCTGATCTGGAGAACAGTTTGTGTTGTTTTTTTTTTTAATTTGTTGGACTGATTCTATGAACTTCCTGCACGCCCGTGCACACTTTTTACTTTCTGTGCACCCACACGCTGTTGGAGATGGTTGTGTGGACACAAAACAAACTAAAGTTAAATAAGTGAGAGCAAAAAAATCAATCAATCTAAATGTAAAGTATAAAGAGAAGTGTGTGAGCTTGTAATGGATTTAAAGCTGCTGTTTCAGTTTGAACACACTGTCCATTGCAGTGGTGTGTGTGTGTTCAGTGGAGGGAGGGGGGGTTAGAGACTTAAGTGGGAGTGGCACTATTTTTCTGAGCCACTTTTTCTTTATTTCCTTGCTCTCCGGAACTTAAAAAATCTCAATTTTAAAGTTTTGGAACTCAAACTAAGAACTGGATCAGACTGAAACAAATAAACAATCTGACTCAGTGCGCTGATTTGAGTTTAGGATGAATCCTAAACATCATGACACCTCAATCAACCTGCTTTTTTAAAGATAACACCATCTCCTGCACATTTCCCTTCTCACGTCCTCAGAGGTGAAATAAAAAATAAAAAAACTGTCACGGCTGCAGAAACTGACCTGTGTGTGTCCTTAGATGCGCTTTGAGGTGCGACGATTTGCCATAAACTTTTTCACAACCAGAATAGTGGCATTTGTGTTTTTTCTGAGCAGATTCCAGCACAGTTCGAGCCCTCGATCTTCTGCCTCTTTGTTTGAGCGCAGGGTCGCTGGAAGGTGTGGCACAGTTTCCATCCTCTCTCAGGTCCGATGTGCTCTCATCTCGGATTCTCACCGGCTCGGCAGCCGCGTTCGGAGACTGCTGGTTAAAATCCGCCAGGATCCGCGCCACCACGAAAAGCGAGGAGTTCTCCTTCACCTCCTTGATGTCCTCTCCGGTCCTGGAGGAGGATGGGATCTCCGGTTTGATCTCCCGGTTGCCTTTAGGAGCGTGAACAACTGCGCGACTGGACATTGAAACAAGGCACTCTGCTGCAAAGTGATCCATCTGATCTTTCAAACCACCTCCTCTGCTGCTGGATGACATTCAATTTCCCCCCCTCCCAAAAAAAAGAGGGAGAAAAACTGATGCGTTCGTGGAAACAGGGGGGGAAAGGACTTGTTGTACCGTAGTTCCCTTTGTGTGGTGGTGCTGAGGAAGAGAGGCGGTTCTCATCAGACTTTATGATCTTACCCGGCTTTCCAATATCATCAACATCCTGTGCGACAGAACGCAGAGAAGGTCTCTCACCCGGAGAGAGAGAAGAGAACGCAGAGTCTTTGTTCACGACTGCAGGAACTCCTGAAACTTGGATGCGTTAACTCCCATTGCGCCTTGGAACCATCTCCAGCACGGTGCGCGTCTCCTGAGCGCACGTCAGTCCCCCCCGCTCCGTGTATCCATGCTGGGGGCGTGTCGACCGGCAGCGCTCCGTCACAGCTGCTCTTTCATTGGGTACATCTTGTCCCCAAGTGCACTGAAGCTACACTGAGTCAACACGAAAAGTTTGTCTCCACGCGCTCAGGGGAAGAAATCAAGAACATTTCACCTCTATTTGTATCTCTAGCTAGTAAATTCTTATTCTGTCAGGAAATAATATTGATATTTAAAATGTAAACAGTAAATAAAATCTGATCCGACCAATCAAATGGCTGCGTTTCAGGTATGAAGCTACAATATCAGGACTAAGAATGCCAAAAATAAAAAGAGAAAATTATAAAAAAAAAAAAACCGGATCAAAATAAACACATGAATCATGTAGTTTCTAAGACTAATCAGGAAAACAGCTTTTACCTGAAGTGATGATTAAAGGAATTTATACAATGTAACGATTAGGACAGTCATATGGATTTAAGAATCTCTTGATTTGAGGTGAAAAAGAACAGAAAGTTATTTGTGAACGTTTTTTAGGGTTTTTAGGAGTAGCCCATCACATATACACACATACATGCGTCTTTAAAGAGATTTTATGGTTTTTGTTTGTGAGGTTCTGTTTAGGCTGATCTGCTATAGCCATTAGCTTGTATCCAGTAATCAGGACTATAGTCTGTCTGATGGCTCGTGATCTAAATCCTTTTTAAAGAACCCACTTTTAAATCTGCTCTTCTGTGTATCATATTAGTGTGAGATTTAAATTTAAACCACTATGCTGTACAGCCACGTCACCAAAATAAGCACATTTTTACGAACATGAATTAACTCAGTGTTCGTGAAACGCTAAAATATGCTCAAGGTGTAATGATGGCATCAGCATTTGTGGATAGTAAAAAGTGTTTAGGTGACACACAAAGGGTCATAGTTCGAAAAGTGACAAGTGTTTTCAGATAAAACTGTTTTTGAGCCAAAAACTGATGAAAAGCAAGAAAACCTTCTGTAATACAAATGAATTGAGGTTATTCTGGACAATAAGTGTGTAAAAATGATGCAAAAGGACGTCGTAAATACTGGTAAAACATGTAAACAACAATTCTTCATCTATGAAGTACTGAATGATTGGTCAATCATTATGATTTAGAAAAAACTGACCTGATGCATCATATTTGTGTATATTCTGTTGTCTGAAAGGGATTTGAATCCATCCCCTTATTGAAAGGGTTGCTAACTTTTGTCTCTTGGCTTTCGTCCACACAGGAACAGGGTTTTTTTAAAGAGGCCATTTCACACAAATTTCATGACTTAGTGGTTATTTCTGAAGTATTAACCTGTAATATGAAACATTTTATATTTTTATATCTGAAAAACGGTAGGAAACACTGATTAACAGACCTTTCAATCTATCTGTGTGAAGATTTGTCAGGCTTTGGGCTGCAACTCATTAATATTCATTATGCGAATTTGCTGGACTCAGATTGGCTAACAAACTAGCCTATGAGAGCAAAGCATACTGTTTCTTGCCCCGCTGCACAAGGCAACAGCGTACAAAGTATCTTCCAGTTGATAATCTTATGCTACAGCTTTTAGCCAGCAGCATGCTCGGCGTGGTTTCAACTGCAGGAGCTGATGAATACTAACGAACAAAGGAGTTGTGATGAAACAGATACAGGGCGTTCGAACTCGGGCGTTATCGCCACCTTCATAGATTGAGAGATAAAAACTGAAAGAGAAGTTGTTGACCTGTTTTCACACCCACTATGAAGGTAAGAACACCTGTGGAGCTAAAATATTCAACAGAAACATCAGAAAAAACATTTTTAATGGAACGGTCTCTCTAAGAGAAAGAAATTGTTTTTTAATTTTTTCAGCCTTGCATCCACATGGAACCAGCTAGTAGGAGCACTGACACAAAAACAGGTTTCAGAGTGAAATCTTGAATTTCAATCTTTGTGTTTTCATGTAGCTAGCCAAAATGCAGCATCTCAAATCAATGTTATATCCACAATTCTGACCTAACACATGACCTTACTTCTTCCTGCTCCACTTGTTTTTAAGTTCAAACCCAGCATGCAAGCTCTTATTTCCTGTTCTTGGTATATATTTTTGGTGGCCTGCCAGCAACACAGGTAGTTTTCTGTTTTCACGTGTTTGAATTTTTCTGAATATCCAGGAACACTGTCTACAAGGCTATTTTTAGACATCACAAATAAAGAGACTGTTTTGAATGAAAAAATGTTTCAGTGTGGACAAGAACTGGATTCACTTTCACAAACTTTCTGTATTTATTTATGTATAACCCAGAAAATACTGAGATAAATTAAGTCATCAATTTCACCTTGTAACTGGTGTTTATTTACATTTTATTTCAAATCATAGGTAAAAACTTTGTTAAATATCCCTTCTGTTTCTTGCCGTTTGTTAGCCATTATTTTGTAATGTAAAGTTTGTTTGTCATGAAGCAAACTAAATGGCAGGTGGTGGTGGGGGCTGGAGTGGGGGGGGGGGGGGGGGGGGGGGGGGGGGGGTGCAGTGCCTTCCTATTAATCTTTAAATTACAAACCAACATGCTATGATTTGCAAAGTTCATTTATCCATATTTTATTGCCAGTGGAACATGAATATCATATCAGATATTGTACTGAGATATTTTATTTGTAGAGAATTTTAGCTAATTTTGAATTTTATGGCAGCAACACATTTCAAAAAACCGTTTGACAGTAAGGGTCATTGGTAAGAGCTCAGTAACATGATTGACTATAAATTTTCAGAGAGGCAGAGCCTGTCAGATGTAAAGATGAACAGAGGTTCACCAATCTGTTACAAACTGAAAAACAAAAAAAATGTTCCTCAGCATAGAAGTGTGAAGATTTTGAGCATCTCACCATCTACCGTGAATAAAATTATCAGAAGATTCAAAGAATCAGGATGAATCTCTTTGTGCAAGGGACAAGGTCAAAGGTCAAAACTGGATTCTCATGGCAGTCAGCTGCCTGATGCAGCTCTGTATTGAAAACATACATTATTCTCTGCTAAACATCACTGCATGGGTTCAAGAACACTCCCTGAAATCACTGTCTCTTAACACAGTTTATCACGTGATCCACAAACTCCAGTTAAAGATGTATCAGGCAAAGAAGAAGCCAAATACGTATCAAAACCATCCAGAAACACCAGCATCTTCTCTGTAACAAAGCTAATTTAAATCATTGGATGTGAAGTAGACAACTGATTTATGGTCAGATTTGGTCTGATTTAAAAAAATTTTAATGGAAACTATGGACACAGTGTCCAATGGAATAAAGAGGAGAGGGATCATTCATTTGGGTATCAACAGACCGTTTAAAAGCTGCGTCTCTGATGGTGTGGAGTTGTATTACTGCCTATAGTGTGAGCAGCTCACACATCTGGAAAGAAACCATCAGTGCTGAAAAGTACACAGAGGTTTCAGAGCAACATCTGCTCCATCTAGACAACATCTTTCAGTGAAGGTCTTGCAGATTTCAGCAAGACCACGTTAAACCACATCCTGAAACATGACAACAGTCTGGGTTCACAGGAGAAGAGTCTGTGTGCTGAACTGACCTGCCTGAAATCCAGATGTTTCACCAACAGAAAACATCTGGAGCATCATGAAATTCAAAACATCCAGCCACAAAGTCCCAAAATTGTTGAGCAGCTAGAATACAGACAAGGGGACAAACATTTTTCTTCAGAAAAAACAGCAGCTGATCTCCTCACTACCCAGATGTTTTCAGACAGATGTTAAAAGAAGATGTTAGAACATAGAAGATGTTAGAACTATCTGCACTTTGAGTCCTCAGGCCGACAAAATCATGCTCAGCAGAGAGATCAAATGTTTACTAATTAACAAAAATGGCTGTTCAACTCAAGATCACCAAAGAAAATGAAACAAACATTAACTGTTCATTTAAAGATTCTCCATGTATCTTTAAATCCATAAAAAAAAAAAAAAAACTATGTTTGGATATAAAAGTTGAGTTTTATCATAAATCTCTGACTGGTTCGAAATAACTTCCAGGACATTCAGTGCTTGATGAGTTTTTAATGAGTAATATTCCTCTAACTGAACAGCTTGTGTATTTTTTTGGAGGATGGTGGCTGCCATTCAGCAAACCAGCCTCTAACCACTCCTTAGAGAAACTCTTTGGTATGAGCCAAATGAAATCCCGCCAGCTACCACAGACAGTGTCTTGGTTTATGCTCCAGCAAGAGACAAGTGACACCATTATGGAGCGTGATTACAAAGCGACATTATGGTTTTGTAATTGCTAGGCAATCATTTGTGTCATGGTTTTCAATTTTTGATCAGTCTGATTTCCAGATGCCTGGAGTTTGGGCTCCAAAAAAATGTATTTTTCATTAACTTAAAAAAAATAATGTTATTAGCCGCAGAGTCAGAAGAGAAAACAAGTCCCTTGATGCAATAAATGATTGTGGCACTTGAATGTCCCATTTCACACCCAACAGATTAGCTTCAAAGATCATTTTTTCAGATTAATACATAAAGAAGTTCCCCTGGTTTCAATTTTTATCTATTATTCAGCAGGAATCAGTAAAAAACTAAATTAAAAATGGCATTTATTAGGTGTAATAAACTTGTGCTTTGTTGATAAAGACCTGCTTTCCTGCAGCAGCTGACGCTCTCGTGTGAGGATGAATGCATAGTTTCAGCATTGTGCACAAAAGCCCACACTACTAAAGTTCCCAGTGTTCAGCGTGAGCATGGCAATGTGGCATTCAGAGGCCATCTGGCTGTATTATTTTACATATTCTTTCACCACAAAAAAAAAACGCGGTGTTCTTGTGTTTCATGTGGCACTCTAGCAATCTTTTCTAATGAGAGAATAGCAAGAGGGTATAGTTCCTCTTTCAGATGGACGTTTCCCAGAGCGGTGTAGAAACTGCAAGTGTTCATCAACTCCCATTGGGTGTCAAGTATAAGCAAAACGAGTCCATGAGGAGAACAAATTATAGAAGTGAGCATCTGTGAAGTTAACAAGCAGTTGTAAGAATGATCTGAAAATACATCCAACTCAAAAGCAAACAGGGTTTTTTTTTTTCCTCTCCTCTCTGTAGCTTGAGCAATGTGATGATTCAAGAGACCTTTTGTATGTTCCCAAATCCCTGCACCAACCCACAGTGTCCAAACAACACACGGTCTGGCACTGACATAATGTTCCTGGGTAGGAACAGCGATCTGATTGGCCTCCTCACTTCTGCGATGGCAGAGATCCTCTGTAAGCGCAGGACAGCCCGACCACAGTCTGGGTCGTTGGGCTGTCAGATTTTGGTTTTTGTATCAGAACAAAAATAAGCTATGCAACAGAAGTTGTTTTTCTTTGAAACATGTGGTGATTATCGATGCAAAACTCTGAATTAGAACAAGAAGTCCAGTAAGACTCTAATCTGTTTCCATTTTTGATGCCTATACATTGAAGGAAAACTGTGTAGATATTGTTTGAGAAAGAAAAATGCTACTGTTGAAATCTGAAAGTGTCATTGTGATTTAAATAAAATATAAAACCCTCAGAGGTCCACACCTTCTGCAAAACAACCATAGGTGTCAAAAAGTAGAAAGTTGTAGAAAACAGAAATCCTGCCATGTTTTTGGATCTGCCTGTACATCTATAACAGGTGTTTTCACTAACTAGCTCATTTACCTGGTAAAGAAGCTGTGCTAATTGAATTCAGCTGGTTTACTGATGGTTGGAACGGCTGCTGGACCGGATTTTTATTATGAAATAGCATCACAACATCGTTAAAAGCACCAAAAAAGTGATTTTACATGATATAGGACCTTTTTAAAAAAAGGGTCCAGTCAAAAGAAAGTTTTTACCTGCTAAAACAAACTTAAATCCAGCAGTTTCAGCAAACTTTATATCAGATATTTCTTCATCGTCACCATCTTACAAACTAACAGCTGCATTGCCGTTGTTAGCTTAGCTGCTACTGAGCTAGCAGTTAGCAAAGCAACATCAGATTCATAAGATATGAAATGATATTTTTGTTTCGTAAATTTTACGAGCCAACATTAGAAAATCTTATTTTTAAAAGTTGATAGATATTTATTTGATGTGAGGCTATTTTTACCTAAATTCTCACAATGAGGAAGCAGGTGTTGAAAGTGTTGATCATTTCACTAACTTGGCTTCCTTCCAAAACATACATGTTCAGTAAACTGTACATTTGAAATTGACTGTAAAAATGATGAATTTTGATGATTTTTAATTTAAATTGAAACTACTTGTAAACCTGATTATTCATTAACAAAGACCTTAAGTCAGGATTTCCTTTGACCAATCATTAAAGTTGAACGGGCACTCCGGGTTTCTGCCAAGCCTCCGTGAAATGAAAACTTATCAGAACAGAAGATGTGGTAAAGCACTAAAAAGATTCTTTATTACACTGCTGTTATAAAATCAGAGTTTCTGTTAACGTCACGTGTTCTTATCTGTATCTATTCACTCAGGAAATCATCATTTTGTTTGTGTATAGATTTGAGACAATGATTCACTGACTGATGTGTCCTTTAAGAAAAAAAATCTAAAAATACCGGAGCTGATACTCCTGGATCTCCTTTATGTTCTGGAAGATTACTCATTGTTAATAGCACACCAGTGGTTGGGCCTCATGACTAATCATGACAAAAACAGGGTAGCGTTTTCACCTGTACAGGATAAAAAAAAGAGGATTAGTCATACAAAAGACACGCAGGTGTAAAAGAGTAAACATGTAACTTGAACAAATTGTAAAAACAGACAAAAAATGACTGTGTAAATATTAAAGTACAGGCTGAAGGTCATCAATTCTTTGTTTCTCTTCTGTTCTTGAAATAGAGCCTTTTTTTCTTTAAAACTACCCAATCCTTATTTAAAAACTACATTTTGTATCTGATTGTCAAAACATAAAATCCTAAGAAATCTGTATGGGGTGCAAATACTTTTCAGAGCAGTTTGAGGTAAAAGGGTCCACGCCAACTTGCTCACCTCCCTCTGACAATGGTGTTAATGTTTCAGTGGAGTGTAAGTGAAATATTGTTCCTTTTGACTTAGAGGTGAGCGGAGCAGCAGATCATGTCACATACGGCCCAATGAGTCAGTCAGGTGGAGCCGAAACGTGTAAACAAGTACAAACTGCATGTTATTGTAACAGAGTGCAGCCCGTCTGCTGTCTAGCAGGATATTCTGGTTGCGGTATCACTCGGTCCTTATCGAGGCTCAACTGTCATAAGATCAGTCCCAAAAAGTGGTTTGATTTAAGGAAGAACATTTGTGTTATTGTTCTATTAAACATCAGTTTCTGTCCAACTAGAACATCATGTTCTAATTCCTGGTCCCACTTTTCTGCCTCATCCCAGTTCACATATTATCAAAAAAAAAAAAAACATTTTATCATCAAGCCTTTTTAAAATGTGTTTTTAAAGTAGTGGGTAATTTTTAAAAGACCCACTTCAATGAAAATTGTGTTTTTTGTGTTCTTAACAGGTTCTTGTGGCATTTTTCTGATGCATGACATGTCTTAAAAAAATTAAGCTCAAAATGGAATTTCTGAGATTTCTGCATTCAAATTGCTGTGAATCAGTAGAATATGCAAAACTGTGGTCTAAATAAAGAGTGTGTTGTGACGTAGAAAATCCACTGGGAGGGCAAACGGTCCTACTCTGCTAACTGTAGCACTAGCATGGAGCTCTCAGAAACGCGGAGGGGCGGGGTATCCTCCACACCAATGGTTCCACCCAGCGCACAGAGGCAAACTGCTTATGAGCTACTGCCGCTATATATACAGAAACTACGTCCCAGAAAATGGCACAGGTTTTTGGGATTTTGTGTAAAAACGCTATAATCATAATTTAAAGACCCACAAGAACGCTTTAAAATAGCTCAAAAGATGATCAGAGTGGGTCTTTAAAGGTGGACTGGAGTTTATGCAAGTTCCTGAACTTAATCAGATGTTTTAAGTGAAGAAATGTTGATAAAGTTTGAGTAAAAACGAGTAAAACTCATGGAAAGTAGGACAAATAAAATGAGTAGAGATAGGAAAAAGTAACTGAGCTGGATGGGGACAAACTTCTGTCTGAACCCATCAGAGATTCTGATGTAGTCTTTATCACTCATGTTCAATGTTTTATACTTTATAATAAAAATAAAATGATCTGCTTCATAGTAAGACTTTTTAGCTGCATCAGGTCCAGAACAAAAAACGATTAGCTTTTTGCAGTCATGCTAAGCTAACTGCTGTTCTTCTGCTTTAATTTATTTCAAACACACAAATCATTGTTCTAATTTAAACACCAAACTGAATTATGTAATGACATTAAAAAGAGAAAATAGTTTTCAATGGCTAAGTCCAAATTTCATTTTGGACCAGTGCTGGTAAAGGTTTTCAGTTCAAAAGTGAAGGCAACAGATTTACTTGGAGAAGCTCCTATATAAAGGAATCCACCACTCAGTATAAATTACAGCTCCTCTGAGACGTTGTACGTTATTTAAACACATAAAAACAATCTTGTGTCACATTGACAGCAGTTAAGTACGAGTTTGGGAACTAGGCGTGGGCCCAGTTTCAGTTTCACAGTGTTGAAGAGTCACAGTGTCAAAACCACTATATTTTTTTCTTTTTCTTGTACTCTTCCCACAGTTTATATCTTTTACTGAAATGACAGACATGGTAACAGTTTTCTATAAGGATTGGAGATAGCTCCACCCACTCTCATACCTGTTGCTGCAGGTTGTCAGTCTTCTGTCTACTGTGACCTTGAGAGGAATTTCCCCTAAATTTTTCTCCTCGAGACAGAATGAGGACATCAGCTTTTCCTGGTACCGATTAATCCAGTCAACGCCCTGCAACATGGTGCGTTTCTATCACCTGCAGAGAGAACATCTAAAGAAAATCCTACAAGTCGTTTCCTGCTGCAACACACCTGATTTAGTTCTTGAATTACCTGTTCAGTTCTGTTAATCACCTATGGATACAACTCAGGTGTGTTGAAGCAGAGAAACATGTAAAACCTGCAGGATAGTGGCTCTAAAAGTCCAGACTGGATACATTTATACTCTTTTACAGCTTGACGTGGAGACACTGGGACGGGAGAGAAGCATCGTGTCTCAGGCTTTCAAAAACAGGATTTATACATTCTGTTTTCATCCACTGAATTTACACAAGAAAAGTTAAATATTCCCTGTTTTTATGAACATCTACATCAAAAATAAAATAAAAAAAGAATCATCAACCCTTCCCCCTCTGTGTTTTTGTGTCAGGCAGATTTCATTAGTGCTGTTTTTTCTTTTTTTTTTCATTTAACTGTGAGTGAAAGCTCTAAAGCCGTCACATTGTTGGTTTGGTGGATGACAATCTTTGTGTTTGAGCTGTGTTATTAAAGAGGAAGTGTAAATGGAGCTGCTTCCCTGATCAACACAATATATTTAATCATGTGATTGCTGGGAATGAAACTTTGATGGAAGGTGCTCCAAACATTTATTTATAAAGAAACATTCTTATAATAAAATGTAGAATAAACTCTTCATGCAGTGTGAGATTTATCTGTTTTTTTGTGCTATTTAACTGTTAAATCAAGCGGGTTGCACCAGTTTCATGTGCTGGATTTCCAATGGTTTGTGTTTCCAGTGCAGGAATGTTGATGGATGAAGCTGAAAAGGGCTTGTTGTTGTTTCAGATAGATCTGGAATCAGTTGTCGTCCTCCCTCTGCCTGTTGCCTTCAGGCTGTCAATGTTCAGTCACACAACAGAAGCAGCCTTTTTTTTTCCACCACTGTGTTAATCCGGCCTTCCTCCCCCGCCGTGGTGCTGCCACCACAAAGAACAGAGCGCTGTCCATCGGAATCGACACACTCTGCTGAATGTTGGGTTGCATAACTCGAAAGGAGACGTACATGTTATCATACATGACGCAAGAATGACGACTGTCGTGCATAAACGTGAGCTGAAATCATGTAATAAGCTGGCATGTACGTCACTTTGCCGACCCCCAGGCTGATGGAGATAGACATGGGGGGGCTTTGTCTCATCCACACAATGCAGCTCAAAAGAGCAAAGTGAAGTGGACACAGCTTTGTTTTCAAACCCATTTGCTGGTCAGTAGTGACCCTATTCAAACTGCATTGATCTGTGAACTGGTTGGGGGGGTTTACAGCCACCGGTGACTGTATGTACACCAATCAGCAGGATGGTGAGTCTGCAGGCGTTGCATTAACTTTCTGGTGGTACAAAGATGTCGACTTGTTTTGTTCTGAGACCATTCAGCAGAGGCACTTAGTGTAAACGCCACGCGAGGAATAAACATGACCCGTAAACCCAAAACGGCCCGCTGACGAGACTCTGACACAGACACGAGCTGCAGCAGATGACTTCTGATTCCTTATAAATAAAATGAATCAAAAGACTTTTACATCATTTTTATATGAAGAGGTAAAACAAACACAAATAAAAAGAAAGAAACTTGTTTAAAGTGACGGTTAGTCGTCGTGGTTTTATGTTTTAAATGTTACTGAAAAGCTTTAAAATCTTTTTTGTTAGAATTTCTCTCTGATTTCTTCTTGGAGTTTTTTTTGTTGTTGTTGTTAGTCTGAGTAAAAACCTGTTTATCCTACAACTTAGTAAAAAGCTGCTATTAGCAAAGAAGACACCACAAACTGTTGATTGGCCATTTCCCACCTACAAACATCAGATTCAAATAACTGATTCACTTTGAAATAACATTTTCTGTAGTTTCTAGTTTTTAAGTTGTAGTTTTCAGTCTCTGATTCTTATTTATCCTCCTTTTTTCCCCCTTCTTTGACTTTTCCAGGTTTCTTTTGGCTGGAACAAAGACCAGCGCACAGACTGGAACCTCCGCGCGCTGTGCTCAGAGTTCAAACGGAAAACAGCGAGGCTGAAATTTCAAAACAAACCATTTCCACAGTGGTGCTCTTACATCACACTGCTGTTTTCGCCCTTCTCTGACCAGAAGCGCTCTGGAGTCACTGGGTTCAAGTGGGCGTGGCTCCAAGCTGCGTGACCCCATAAACCCCTGCAGCTCAGTGCGTCCGGGGGGGCTGGGTTGGGAAGGAGGGTTCCCCACAAACTCACACGTTGACTTTATCAGAGAATGCCACCGATAAGAGGGGACTGAGTTTATCCTCCCGTGACCCCGAAGCAGGAACGAGAACATCCCGTTCCTTAGATATTTATAGTTCTCCTTTGCGTCACCAAGAACCGTGGCGAACCTCTCTGCTTGGCACGCAACGGTGTCTTAAAGTGTGCCAACAACACATACTCCTGCAAAACAAACAGGTAGTCATCACTCCCCAGCTGCTGTCTGCGGGTGATTACCACTTTTAGGTGTTCCGCACGTGGTTATTAGGGCTCAGAGAGCTGCTTCCGGGAGACAACAAGTCAAACAGCGAATGCGTAAAAGTTTTATGGAGAGATTCTTTACAGGCTTAAGCAGCGCAGTACTCAGCCTGATCAGACTTTTGCACTCGAAAAAGGAGCTGAGAGACTTTATTTCTATTCACAACAAAACACATGTTCATCCAGTCCAACTCCCCCACCCCACCTCCCAAATCCCGCAGCCAAGTGAGGCAGGAGCTGTGCGCGCACAGCCTGGCCCGCATCGCTCCAGTCAGAGGAAGGAGGAGGGAGGGAGAAGTGGGAGGAGAGTCTCTGTTGCTATGTTCACTGGGAGTCTCCTGTCTGGAGAATCCATCCCTCGGCTGACATGGCAAGTTGAATGTGGGTCACCGACAGGAAAACAGCTGAAGTGGCACATCGGAGCGTTTTTTTTTTTTATCTTTATTTATTATCAGACAAACAAACCAACACCCAGCCAGGTCTTCTGTGCATTTCTTCAAGCTGACTTTATTTCTTCTCTCTGACTTTAAAACAACTCCACACTCCCATCGTTAAAATGACACATTACATCAGGAGGATCCTGGAAAACCCATGGTAAAGCTGGAAAACACAAAACACACAATCTCAAGTCAACATGCTGAGTTTTATAAATACATGGGAAACATGATTTTGTGAAATAATCTAGATTTTTCTGTAATTTTCATTTGATCCCTGACAGTTTTGTCTGTGCTGTAAATTGTGTCCTTTTCTATCTTCTTTCTTTTTCATATTTTTGTTATCGTTACTATAGATACAAGAAGTGAGACTCAGTGAAGAAGAATCAGAAAAAAAACCATTGCTTGTCCTGAACGCCAAACGCACATCTTGGTGACATCACGAGGAGGTGACCTCCTGTGACTCGGCTGTTTGAGATCATGTCTGATTAGCTGCTTTTCACATAGAGTTTTGTAAAGACACATCCACAATCATGACGTCCTCCAAGACATTTTTTTAAATGATGTCTCTAAAAGGAGGAGGGCTGCACTTAGTGGAGTGGTTCATCCAGCTTCAGTTCAGGTTGCATCTGATCCCAAACCTGTTGAACAATGACCTTTTTGCTGTTTGCTTAGTCTCACAACCACCATCTGTGTTTCAGATCATCCAGGCCAGTTCTAATTACAGTCCCTGAAGAAAATGATGATGCTGCGATAATCAGCAGGATTAGACTGGTGCTTGTTGACTTGGGTTTTTACACTAACCTGGATCCTCATCAGATATATATTAAAGCTGCTATACTTAATTTGCATAACAAATTAGTTTAACTTTTTTTTTTTCATGCCCATTAAAAAAGTTTTAACACAGCATGGAGAAAAATATGTTGTGAAGATTAAAAAAAAGACGAAAAAAAACAATTAAGTGGTTCTCCCGTATTTGTCTAAAAACATCAACCAATCAAATGATTGGACAGTCTCTCCAGCCATACGGACTTCCACATTTATTTGGTTTCTGTGCTCCTAAAAAACTGAGACATATTACCGCAGCACACCACTGCTGGGAGTGTTCGCCGCTCTACCATGTCACAGCAGGAGAAACAGCCGTCGGCTGGTTCCGCGTCAGGTTCAGGACAAAGTAACAATTAATGTCAGTTGTTCGTTGTTATATTGTTTTCACTTACCGGTGATTCCGCCATGTTATGGTACTTGAATGAACTGCGGACCAGTGTCTTGCACTCGGTCGTCATCTGGGGCTACGCGTGTTTCCAAACCTGGGGGGGCGTGGCTTAGGAATTCTACCCGACTGGAGGGGCTGAGAGTTCTGTGACTTTGTTGACAGTCTAAGCTAGGCCATTTGAAATGGGGTGTGTCAGCTTTAAAACACCAGTGATACATTTAAAGGCCTGTTTATTCTTATTGCAGCTGGAGCTGGTGCAATTCTGCTACTTCAGCATTTAAAGGGTTAAACGGGTGTTAGTTTTATCAGGACACCTTCAGCCTGTCGTGTTTTTTATATGTGAAATATGAAAGGTAGAAATTACAGAAGCAAAACACATGTGAAACACATGCAAAAAACTTGGGAACGTTTATAGGTTTCATATGCAAAAAGTGTTTGTTTCTCCCCTTTTTTAACACCAATGTTCCGTTCAATATATTGTGTCTGTTTCTTGGACGTTTCTTTGAAGTGTTCACATTTTGGACACATGTTTGTTACAGAGCAAACCTTACATCTCCGGAACTCTTTAAATGTTGCTAACATTGGATCTAACAGATCTGAGTACAGTTGAATGATCATCCACATCTGGTTGGCAGTTATCCGATAAGTTGTTCAGAAAAGGATCTGATTCAACTAGTTTTAGAGTATTTTTACGTTCTGTCACCGTACAAACCTTCAACTGTTGTTCTGCAATAAATACTGAACGTAAAAACGTCAGCACCAAAACGTTTCTCACACAGCTGCATTCATGAACGATTCGGAATCTGAAGCATTTGTGTAGATTTTAAAATGCTGTAAATACGGATCTTTTTAAATGTTGCAGCTTTTCTCCTGATGAGGAAATCAAGCTTTCATTTTGACTTGTTTGTGTTCTGATGCGCCATCATTTATATCTTCTGTGGTCACGGTCTGACGCAAAGAATCATGAGGCTTCAGTTCCTGGTGCAAAAGTTTGGATCATCAGTTTTACTGTCTGTTCTATGTGTTATTACAGGCCAGCCCAGTTACCCCCCCTGCCCCCCCACAATGAATCCATGTTTTTCCCTTAGAAGGTCAAATTAAGCATGGTGTAAGTTTAGAGAGTGAATCCCAGTTCAGGGTTTCAAAGATTTTGGCCCAAACGCAGATTGTGGAAGTTTACGCAGCTGAGCAGAGAACTCGACAACCTCTTCTGCTTCGCTGCTCCCTGGGAAAGTACAGACTCACAAACATGTGGGTTCCTGGAACTGGTGTGATCAAAGCTGAGAGCCAGCGTTCATTCTGTCAGAGAAAGATTGTGAACTGAAGTCAGCAGTTGGAGAAACTTCCTACAAGTTTTACGGTCCCACTGCTGCATCTGGATTCCTTGTTAGTCTTTGTTTGGGCCTCAGATCCACCCTGGAAATTCCTTATGCCAGTGTGTTCCTGGAGTTTAATATGTTGGCTGTATAATAACGTACAGGATCTATAGGAAGCATTTCTGTAGAAACTAAAAGAGAGTAGCATGGAATAGGCTTGCTGTTATATAAAGAACTAATCTGTGAGCAGAAGCAGTCCGATGCGTGCTCACTAGTCTGCACTGGTGTGAAACTATCAGCTAAAAAAAGGCCTGAAGTCTGCTGCACCTCCTCCCGACTACTTCCCTAAAATCTGTTTTGTGCTGACAGCAGAGTACAGGGCAACCGCTGCAACCAGATTATCAGATTAGATTAGATTTTACTCCTATTACCACAGAAACTCGTGCACTTTGTGTCTGTTTTTATGTCTTTATGACAGGTCAAGAGGTTTGAGCTACGTTTGCTAATCAACAGCCAGTGTGGTGAATACATTCTGATGTCAAACACGGTGTAACAGTAGCCGAGTCATAAAGCAATATCTGCCGAAACTGTCCACCGGAACGGGTCAGATTACGTGAAGGAGCTGCATAAAAGAGTGTTACTGCTCGCTATTTCTTAAAATTTGTTATTCTTTTACAAAAAACAGGGTTTGTTTTGACCGGTTCTGTCTCCAGGTTCGGTAACAGCTTCTCTGATCTGCTCTAGTCAATAACAGATGCACATAATTTGGATGAAAAATGAACCAGATTTCAGAATAATCTGCAATTAAACCCCAAAAATCAGCAACATTTATCACCCATCAGTGGTTAGATGAACCCTGTTTGGTTAGTGTTAAGGGAATAAAAAAAATCTGAAGTCAGTTTAATTTTGTGGATCCGCTATAATACATTTATTCTCTTATGTTTCTCAGATAAATTATAATTGTTTTCATCAGCCGTCTCTTTAAGACATCCTCCCTGAAAAAACCATTTGCTTTAACTTTGACACACTCTGCACTTCCTGCTCTGGTACTTAAAGGGGTTATTTTTAATTTTACTCCAAAAATTCTCTCCTGCAACCAATTTCAGATCGTATGGGGGCTAAAAATGAACAAAATAAAGCAGAGATTTATCTCTGGTGTCGTCACACTTTGACATTTCAGTGTTATTTTAGCAACTTTAAGTCACCAGACACCATGCCAACAACTTTTCCTTATAATTAGCTGGCAAACCTTTCTATTTTTGAGGGTGTGCCAAACATGCCATTGTGCAGGCATTATGCAAACGTGTTACATCATGATGTAAACAAGAAGCACAGGAAAAGTCCACACCAAGCAGCTCGATGAATCAGGACACAGGGTGGTTTTGTAACTCAGATCATAACAAAATGTGTCAAACCGACTCTTTAATCCGACTTTTTATTGGGTCTCACTACTCGAGTTTTTACAGGGAACACGCCTGAACATGCCCCGCGTGTAGCAAACCTCTAAACATCATTTCCTTTCCTGAAGTTCCAGCAAAGTCTTTGTTCTGCTGAAACTGAAATAAAAAGTCAGCACGTGATACTTTATCTGCCCCTGAACATGTTTTTTCTCCACTCTGTACATGTTATCAGGTGTTTGTCCTTTCCTGCAGTACTGAAAACACACTGAACACACCTGAAGCACTGGGGCCTCAGGTGAGTGTGTTGTCTTGTCTCCTTAGCAACCAGGACAAACATTGGCTGATCACCAGGTCAGACGCACGCGACTCTTGCTGTTTTGTATCTGCCAGTCATCTCGATTAAAAAAAACAAGATGTAAATGTCTTTGTTAGGTGGTTTTCTTCCTCACGGGTTTCTGCGGTATTCTACTTCCTTATATTTAATTGTTTCTTTGCCAGAGGACATGCCAGGAAGCACTTCTCAGGAACAAAGAAGACCTGCCAGTTAAAGTTACACCAAGAATCATGTCCTCCTCTCTGAACAGGATCGCTTTACTTTGAACCACATGTGGAAACAGTTTCACCTAAAACCTCCCTTCCAGCTGTTGGCTTTGTGCCATCTGGTTTAGGTGATAAGGTTAGTCACACAAGCACTTACGCGCCATCAAATAAAAACATGTGGAAGTAAATTGAGCTTGATGAGAGGCGAAGGCGGGGCAGCTGACATGTGATAAATGTCAATTATAGGAAACTGCGGCAGTTTTTTTTTTACTGATTTCTCTTTATGGTTCTAACCTTTGAGACAATCCAACATGTGTGATGACTGATTAGAACAAGGCCAAAGGATTATTATAATCACTCAGAGCAGTTCAGACGTACAGCAGCGCCCTCATGTGACCAGAACAGGGAACTTCAAGCTCGTTGACTAATAGATAACAAATTATTTAGACAAACTTATTTAGAACAAAATTGGTCAAAAAGGCTGTTTAATGTTGTGTTTATATTAATGTATTATATAAAAAACTTCATGCTAGCTTTTTAAAAAATATGGGAACGTTTCAATCTTGATATAACTCTGTTTAATATCAGTTCAAAAGATAATAACATGATCAATTTAATTCATTTTGACTGTTTATCTAAATTTTTTACTTAAATCCAGCAAGTTTTTACTTTGCAGGCTGTTAATAATAAAGCTTGTTTGTTTTCTCTTTCCGTGATTTTTGTTCATCTTTTTTAAGTGAATATTTCGGCTCCCTTGTGCTCAGCTCAGTCTTCTGTTTGGAATAATCTCCTCCACTGACCAATAGAAAGCCCCCGACAGATAATAAAGCTTATTTGTGCCTGCTTACTAGGAGAAATGACGTATTATCCATTCAGAGATGCAGTCAGCACATGGACACATGGCTGGAACTGACAGAGAAAAGGAAGGAGTCATCTGTTTAGATGTGTGTGTTGTTTGATTGTGGAGTGCACGTCTGCAGAACTTCCTCAGCAGGTGCGACTGTCTCGGACAAACTATCAGGTGATTTCTGAGTATCTGATAAGTTCCCCTGTAGCTTTGAAAGAGTTCTTGTTTCATGCTTCAGTGTGGTTTCATTCAGTTTTCTCTTTAATACCAAAATGTTACTGTGGCTCATTTGCTGCTTTGTGTCAACCTTCTTGCACAAAATGGGAATATTTGTTAACATTTAGGAGCATTTCAGTTTGTATCCAGCAGATGGAGGTGCTGGATATCATGTGAGGAGGTTTTTATCTTAACATGGAGCCACAGGGAATCTTGCTGACTTTGTACAATGGTCAAATATCAGTTCTGTTATGATTGGAGCTCCTGTTCGCCCAGAGATTTTGTTTTATACAGTATTTAAAACTCAGCTCCCAGGAGACTAGCTAAATGCAGCATAGTCTCCTTCATCATCTGATCCATACTCACTTGATCCTGTGCTTATTGGATGAGAGATGGACACGCCCTGGAACGGTTCCTTATCCATCACAGGGCCACATGGAGACAAACCACACACATACATACACACGTTTGTATTTCTATCCACGTTAGGACTTTGCATTGACTTCCATTCATTTCTGTAGCCTGACCCTGACCTAAACTCAACTTGTACTCCAAACCTAACCCAAAAATTATGCTCCACAAAATTAGGACTGGGTTTTGTCCCCCAAAGACCTGTTGGTCCAGACAGGGTCTGTGATTATACCAGAAAAGGTCCTAACTAGGTAACATAAACAGGCATGCACACACTCCTACTGAAGATCAGTTTAGAGTTGCTAGTTTAATGTCGATGCTTGTGTTTGAATTGTGAGAAAAAAACCAGCGAGAAACTACATGCATGAGAAGAATATGCAAACTCCACCTAGAAAGACCTCATCTGGGAGTCAAACTTGCAACCTTCATGCTTTGAGGCAACAGTACTAACTAGCTGTCCCACCATGCAGTTGGTTGTCAACTAGTAAATATTTTTTTCTATCCCCCAAATCAAACCCCAGATTATTTCTATGTGTTGCTGAACTGTATAACATGATATAAAACAGAAAAATTTTGCTTTGAGGCACAAGTAAGAATAAAGTTTTATCTCCAAATCAAAGTCACTGGGTAGGAAGATCGGTACTAACCCAGAAGGACCGACTGTCTCCACCTTTTCTCAGTCTCCTCTGGTGGGACGACCTTCCACTTTTCAAGCTAACTTTGGTTTTGCATGGTCTCACTCAGTTTTTCCTCTTTTTTTTAGGGTTGTTGATGTGTAAAAGCAGATTTACCTTTAATAACCATTTATTAAATCTCTATCCATTAGACTCAGAGGCATCAAGAGCTGACTGCATTAAGCCTGATTAAGGGATGCCCGGTAGACGAAAAGGGTCTATGTGTCAAACATGTCATCGAGTGATTTATATCCCTGGATGGGATCGTTGTCTTGTCAGTCGGGTGTAAGCTGCAGAGTGGAGAGCGAAGCATCAAACTTGTGAAACTAGTAGTAAACAGTGACCTGTAAGTCTGATTGTTGTGTTGAAGTTTAAATCCAGGTGTTGCTGTCATGCAGCTGTCCTGCAGCTTCTCGGCTCTCTGAGGACTCCCTTTCCTGATTATCATCTTCAACATGGACGCCAAAGGCCAGACGGGCACCTTCAAGCGATCTTCTTTGAAACGCAGCCAATCTGGCTCGCAGAAGGTAAGAAGGCGTCCGCAGCTAATGCCTTAGCCTCACAGTACTCACACTGAATTATTTTTGGTGTTGTTCTCAAACTTTGAGTACTGTTAGTACCTAAAAAGTGTTTTGACATCTTCTCATCACATGACTCTCCACAGAAAGATGTTTCTGGTTCATGACGAATTCTGGTACATTTCCAGTTAAATGCTAAATTTTTCTAAGCGAACGGATCATCATTGATTCAGCCTTTTATTTCCTTTATTACTCTGTTTCATGTGAGAATGCACAGAAATGTTGTGTTCAAATCAAATATTTATGTGACTGTCAACTGGTGATGATCAGTGAAAGTACCTCCTTCTTTACCTTTTGGCTGCTCCCTTCAGGAGTCTCCACAGGAAGTTATCTGTCTCCATCTGTCCTCTACATCTTCTTCTCTCACACCAACCTCATGTCCTCCTTCATTTCATCCATATATCTCCTCTTTGATCTTACTCTAGACCTCCTGCCTGGTAGTTCCCACCTCAGTATCCTTTAACCAATAAACCCACTGTCCCTCCTCTGTACATGTCCAAACATCTCAGTCTCTCTGACTTCATGTGTCGTCCCTTTGATGGACTCATTCCTGATCCTGCCCATCCTCGTCGCTCCCAAAGAACCTCAACATGTTCATTTCTGCTACATCTTGCTGTGTCTCCTGTCCCTTCCTCGGTGTCTCCAAACCAGACAACATGGCTGGTTTGGAGACAGCATATCACCCAATGATACATTTAAAGGCCTGTTTATTTTTAATTTGGAGGATGGAGTTGGTGCAATTCTGCTACTTTGGCGGTTAAAGGGTTAAGTGGTGTTTAAAGTGGAGCTTTTAGTTTCCCCTCTAGAACTCTAATCCTTCATAATAGCCCCTCTGACCAGAGTCAGAACAGATTGCAGATGCTTTCCAAACTCTGCTTTCAGTTCAGGTTATTAAAGTATTTTTAAAAATATATTTCATGTACTTTTTCTGCTTTAAACACAGAGGAGAATTTGTCTTGTTAATATTCATAAATGTGTAAACTATTTAAACGTGAATCAGTGGATTTAGTGAGTTATATTTACTTAGTAGGTCACAGAAAATCATGATTACCCTGTTAAACCAGCTTCTTGTTATTTTAAGGGGTATTTTTTAAACAGTATAAATGTTAATAAAAAACAATATTTTATCCTGTGAGATTAAAAGTTAATAATCCCAAAACTTACCATATGTGACTTTACCTCAAACAATTTGCAGTTCTCTGAAAACAAATATGATTTTCACTTGTGGATTGACATGTTTAAAAAATAATAAGTGTCTGCTGAGTAACAAAACATGTTTCATGTGTGTTATTTGACATGTAAAAGTATGATCTCTCCACCTGTGCCTCATTTGTCCTCACATGTTTGAACATATGTCACATGTTAAATTGGCACATTTTCAACTTTGAAAATGGGATTTTCACATGTGAAGTTCATGTAAATTTTCTGCAAAAGGAGTTTAATGGGATCTGATATGTTGCCAAAAATAAACTGCCCTTATTTTTATTCATGCCAGTTTTAATCTTCTATAAACAATATGTACAGTGGTTTACCGTATGCAGAAGGATTTGTTCCTCATCCTCATGTAATTTGTTTTATCGTAATTTAGAAATTAAGACAACAAAAAAATTAAATAAATCACAGACTAAAACAATGAGGACAGTCACGCTCACTCAACGCATTAACTACATTCAGTTAATACTCTGCTGCCATTAACGAAATTAGGAACATGCTCATCTCCATGCTTTAAAAAATTCTGATGAAATAGTAGGTAAACAAATTATTTGAAAATATCAATAATTATATTAAAAAATATAGTGTTTTAAAACAAAAAGTACAAAAACTTGACAGATTAATAAACACTGTCAGCTCATATGACTCTGCATGATGAAAGTATCAGGCTGAGGTCAGGTGAGGGCCAGTGAGCCTAAAAAAATCTAACCAAAAACGCTTTAGGCATCTGAAAGTGAACTTTCAGTGCTTCTGGCTGAGGCACAGTGGATTCCTTTGTTTAAAGAAAACTAAAAAAAATAAAAAGGTTAACACTCTTTAAATCTTACAACAGTCTGTTTAGAAAGAGTTTACTGATGCGTAAGCATGAATGTTGTTTGGACTCTGAAATAAACAATAAATTGAATTCATGAAAATGAAAATAATAATAACAAGGAGTATTTAGCTCATTAGACGGGTTAACATTTTTTGAAAAGGGTAACACTTTACAAAAAGGTTAAAAAAATGGTCAAATCAGAGAGAGAAGTCTTTTGATTAAATGAAAAAAAAACACTTGAAATTTTGAAGCAAACATCTAAAAAAATATCAATTTTAAAAACAAATAATGGCAAATCATAAACAAAAAACAAAATCATAAAAATTCAAATCAAATGGTGTTAAAGAGAAGTAATGTAACTCTTTAAAACTTTATTTGTGAGAAGAAAAAACTCTAAATTTTGTCTGGATTCTAAATATTCACAGCTTGTCAAGATAAAATATATTGCTATCAACTCCAATGACAAAAAAATTCCATGATTGCTGTTTTTAAAACATCTACACCCTGGTTAATTTTGTATTTTGTGTTTATTTAGAGAGAATTATTTGCTTATTTACAAGCACAAACTGCCGCCACCGTAGCTGCAGCTAGCTTTAGCATTTCCAGTGAAGCATTTTGGCGACTGCTGGCAGAATTGTTGTAATATTTGTCCCAGAATAATTTAAAATTAGCGTTTTTGTAAAGATTTAGAAAGTAGAGTTCAAATTGTGGTGAAACCGGTGCGACTGGAAATGTTTTAAACCGGAAACAATCCATTTTGCTCTTAGCTCAACTAAAACTAGCCGTTAGCTTGTCTAAAACTTCTTTCTCCAAACTTAGAGCTTTCAGCAACAAATAATTCTGATTTCTTTCTTTCCTTAAAACCTATTACTGGTTATCCTTCATCTTATTTAGCATTCATATAATTGAGAGTTATTAAGTTAGAATGTATAAGTTTAACTTTTACCTTTACTCTACTTCATGGAGTATTTTTTTAATTGAATTCAGTCTCTGTTTCAGTTCAAGTTTTCTTTGGGGGAGAGAAACAGAAGAACAACAGCTTGAAAACATGTCTTATGACTTTCTCGACTCTCGGGGATAATCAGTGACATGTTGGACTCGTGATGCTAACTGGATTTTCAAACTCAGGAGCACAATGAGCACATTTACAAAACCATGCAGACTAAAAACACTCAGCTTCATTATGAATTCAGATTCACCTTTTCAGAGAAATTAAGCAAGTTAAAAAATAATCTCGGAAAGCGTGTAAAAACACCGTTACATTAGTCTTTCTTTACAGGTTTTCTTTTCGTCATGATACATCAAACTCCCATTTCAGTATGAAGGTCGAGCAGTTAGCTTCTTTTATCTTCAACCTTGGTGACATCACATCTTTTAAATCCCTTCTGATCCATTTAACTTGTGTGCTAAAGAGGCTAGATTGATGTATTTAGAGTAAAATATGTCACAGAATGGGAGCAATTGTTTAAAATTAAAGAAATCATCAATATACTTGATCCAAAATGTTGTGAGTGTTTAATAGCTTCTATTAGTTGGAACAAATTAGCAGTGATTTAGATGTTTGTAAGCATTGGGTCAGGAGATCAGGATCATGTGATCTGAGGTTTTTTAAAGATATGGAATGTGAGGCATGTGGCTTTGGGAACATGTCTGTGTTTCAACACATGCAAAAACCTCATATAAATGTGCTGAAGTGTCACACTTTTTAGATGTAATTTCATCAGTTAATGAAACTCTTTCAATCTGTTTCTTCTTCAACACGCAAGGAATTATTTGTTTAAATCTCACACAGATTGTCTTTTGTTTCCAGCGCTTATTTTCCCCGAAAAGTCTAACCATTGGATGTGAATGTTGTTTTTTTGTTCTGAGGCTTGCCTTAAGTCGCGATAATTTGCCCGGTGTGACACAATCTGATCCCTCAGAGTCTAATTCCTCCGGGTCTTTTTGTTGCTCTGACTGGAGTTCGGTTTTAATTGCTGCAGTTAGCAAGTAGAAGAAAAATAAAAGGCCAAACCCTGCTGGAAATTAGTTATAATGACCAATGACATTATCAAATCTGGACATTAGGGAATCATCAGTCACCAATCTGGCTTTTCTTTTTTTGGAGTTTTGCAGTCTGATTCTAAGTGGCCCATTTGACCATAAAAGGAGCAGTTATGAAATCATCCACACGAGGAAAGTTTCAGGCAGACGTCCTCTGTTTGGAGCTTTTACTGTAACTCCAACCTGTTGCTTATAATAAAAAAAAAAGAGTCAAATTTTACAAAATATATTCAAATAAGATCTTTTTTGGGCGTAAATAGGGCGGTTGAGTTCTTATTCTTCTCTGGATGGAAGATGGAGATTAACTGACCTCGTCCTCGATTGGACACCAGTCATTTCTCACCAAGGCGCCTGCTGAAAGAATGTCTGCATCCCAATTCTTTCAATTACGCAAATGAGATCGAAATCAAAGAAGCTGGAGGGGGAGTGAAGAAAAGTGTTTAAATTTTAGGTTTTGGGATGCTCCGTCTCCTCACACAGGCAAAGATCATCCACACTGTGAGGTGGAAACAAAGAAGTGTGGGGGGGGGTTCAACAAATTGGGAGATTAGGGGCCAGTTATCAAAGTGGATTTATTGTGCTTGGTTCAAGCGAAGGATGAAAATACCCTGTGGGCATGGAGAAAGGGTCATGGGACTCCCAAAAGGATTACCTTGAACTGGAGTCATGAGACTGGGGCGAACAAAGACCCTGCTCACATGCTCATCATATTAACCGGCCCTCATAAAGTGAAGACATTTCATGTGTTGTGGGATTCAATGGGAGAGCCTGAGAGGGAGAGGAAGGCTGGGGAAGAGGTGCAGCAGCCTTGGTCTGCATCAGCAGGAAGCCTCCAGCAGACCAACGACTATATGTAAGTGTGTTCTTGCACTGCGGTTCCTCTTAAAAACAGATTTTCTTTCTTTTAACCACTTTCATCAGAATTGGTCGAGTCGTACCTCTTTGATTCGGGCTGTAGAGCCTGAGAAGTGAACTGGGATGAGTTAAATGTGAGCAGACAGCACTGCAGGAGTCCTGGATGCTCGGTGATGCGTGAGGACACAGAAACAGGGATCTACCTAGAGAAGACCGAGAAAAAGTAGTGCGAAATAAAACCGGAACTTAACAGCAAAATGCAAACAGTGGCTATTTGTGTCATTTTACACTTAAAAATTTTTTTTAAATACATTTATAAAGAAAAATACTTTGTAAAATATGTGTTCTCTGATTTATTTAAATAAAAGGGTGAACTAATAATCAAACATGTTTATACATTTTCTTAGATGAAACATTTTGAGTTGGTTTTTGGGCTTTTTCGGACTGGTTCTGGCTCTCGGAGCAGAAACACAGGGATTGTTTGTTGGGAATCCGGAGCCCTCGTGATGATCACAAGTCTCACATGACTTTAAAGCTCTAACATAGATGTTTCAACATTCGCACTGATTTGTTTGGAAGTCTACTTGTTTCCAAACAAGACTCTGTGAGGCCCCAAAATAAAACCTCAAGAATACCAGAACAAGTTTGACTTGGACATTCTGTTCAGTCCAGGAAATATCCAGCACCATCAGCTGTTCTCTGGGGTAAATCGGATCATTTAAGCTGTAACTGTTTGGCCATATTTTGTCTTTCCAGGCACACAAAGCGTGGATTGAGAGAACGTTTCTTAAGAGAGAATGTGTTCATATATTTCCCAGCAAAGATCCCACCAGGTAACTTCAACTTTCAGATTTACATCTCTTTTTTTAGAGAAACGTGATTAAAGACGTTTAACTGGTGTGATTTATCTCCTGCAGATGTTCCTGTGGTCAGCTGGTGACACAGCATGTCGCCATCCCTCCTGGTGCCAGTTCTATCTCAGAAGCGACCCCACTGGTGCAGATCGAGACCCCAAACGACAAATGGAGTGTGATAAAACACACCAGGACGTATCCCACGGACTCGTACGGGATCATCGAGTTCCAGGGAGGAGGATTCATCAACAAGGCCATGGTGAGTCCAAGCTCACGTCGTGACATTTCAAACTGATCTTAAACCCACGTGACCAAGTTTTTTATGTGTCTCTCAGTACATTCGGGTTTCGTATGACACCAAACCCGACAACCTGCTGCACCTGATGGTGAAGGACTGGCAGTTGGAGCTTCCCACCTTGCTCATCTCCGTGCATGGAGGTCTCCAGAACTTTGACCTCCAGCCCAAACTCAAGCAGGTGTTCGGCAAAGGCCTGATCAAAGCAGCCGTCACCACGGGGGCGTGGATCTTCACGGGCGGAGTCAACACAGGCAGGACGCTCATCACGATGATTGTTCATGTTTACTCAACAAAAAACAGCTTGTGACATTAGTAGATTGAACTCACTCTAAATTCTCGTTACATAATACTGTTATTTCCCGTGGGGGGGGGGGGGTTTACCGACGCATCACATGGGTGACCTGCGTGTGTGTCCTACAATTAAAATTTTCTGAAATACTTGTCATTGATCCTGATCTGTTTAGGGGTGATCCGTCACGTGGGAGATGCCTTAAAGGACCATTCCTCCAAATCCCGAGGGAAGGTCTGTGCCATAGGAATAGCTCCGTGGGGGATCTTGGAGAACAAAGAGGATCTCATTGGAAAAGATGTAAGAACTGGATTTCTTCATTTTCTTTTGGAAAATGTTCTTCTGCTCATGTCTGCTGTCCTTGTTTCCAGGTAACCAGACCCTACCAAGCGATGGCAAACCCACTGAGCAAGCTGGCGGTGCTCAACAGCAGCCACTCTCACTTCATCTTGACTGATAACGGAACCTGCGGGAAGTACGGCTCGGAAGTCAAACTCCGCCGACTCCTGGAGAAGCACATCTCTCTGCAGAAGATCAACACTCGTAAGTCGTTGGGTGGTCTGCAGATGTTACGATGATCTGAATCCTGCTGGACGCCGAGCTCCTCTGTGACCCGTGGGCTTCCCTTTGTCATCCTATGCCTGGAGCTCCGATAAGGCAGGGACAGCAAAGGGATGCTCAGCTGTCATCACTGACCTCCTTACCTCCATGTACCTGCCTCACAGTGCCGTTCTCTAACGTCTGCTTGTACCAGGTGACATTTTAGTGGTGAGATTTTGTTCTCTGTCTCCTCTAGGTTTGGGTCAGGGGGTTCCTCTTGTGTGTCTGATCGTGGAGGGAGGTCCCAACGTGATCTCCATCACCCTGGAGAGCCTGAGGGACGAGCCTCCCATCCCGGTGGTGGTCTGCGACGGCAGCGGCCGAGCCTCTGACATCATATCCTTCGCACACAAGTTCTCAGAAGATGGAGGGTGAGAATGGAAATGACTGGTCCACGGCTGCGCTCTGAGATTCTCTGACATTTTGCTTTCTTTTAGCCTGGTGAGTGATGATGTCAGAGACCAGCTTTTGGTCACAATTCAGAAGACATTTAATTACAGTAAAAGTCAGTCGCAGCAGATTCTGCTCATGGTGATGGAGTGCATGAAGAAAAGGGAACTGGTGAGTAACGATGAGGGCGTTATCATCATCTTTCATTTTGGAACATTACGTCTGTGTCAACCAATAAACATTTGAGTTGTGAAGCATCTCGTCTCCTCTGTGGTTCATTCATCCCGTTCATATGTGTGTATCCATCCCAAATAAACACAAACCCAAGCACACGTTCTGCAAAGAGACTTCACGGTGTTGAACGTCCTACTTTTATGTAAACAAACCGACTAAGAGTCCGATAGCAGATTAATCTCGAGGCTTTTCGAGATACAACAAACAGCTCATCTTAAGCAGATTCCTCACCAAGTGATGTGATAAGTACTCCATCTAAAACCCACTCCACATAATCTTGATGCTCCACGCCATTAGATTAGAGAGCTCAGGACACGGTGCTGCCTCGTGTTCTCAGAAAGTCTGCTCCATCTCCCTAATCCTCAAACAGGTCATTCTCTGCAGAGTGCAGTCACCTCACCACTGCGCTCCATTTCACCAATATTTCAGACCTCATAAAGCACCAACAGACCCAGATAAGCAACAGATTTGTTTTGCAAAGATCATATAAGTTTTTTAAAACACCGTTCAGTTCTCTCTGATTCCTGGTCAGAGTTACAGAACGATGGATGAACGCAGGTTTGGTTTCACTTAAAAAAGAGCATGTAGTTTGTAAAAACATCATCAGAACGAACCCTCCACATCTGGTCACATCAGGTTAAAGGGAAAATGGGGGACATTAAATTAAAAGGTTAAAAAACATCATATATACAAAATAAAAACTAGAAATATGTGAGTTTTATTTTTATATCTAGATAATTTTGTATGTTTTTTCTGTTCTAATAGTTAATTTTGCTGACCATTTTCCACAGGAGGGGGGTGGGTTATATCCTGAACCAGTCATCAAGGGCCACACAGAGACCACAACCCTTCACACACACCAACACACACACACACACACACAAGTGTGTTTTGGTATCCTTATGGGGACCGTCCATTGACTTCCATTGATTTTAGTAACTAGATTTATACCTAACCCAAACCCTTTTCCTAACCTTAACCATTACTGATCTATAACTAACCCTAAGACTAACTAAAACTCTATTCACACCATACCTATAAACCTAACCCCTAACCCTAAAAAGGGGACCCCAGAAAGATAGTAAAAGTCAGGAAACGGGTCCCCAGGAGGTCAGAAATACAAACCCACACACACACACACACACACACACACACACACACACACACACACACACACACACACACACACACACACACACACACACAGTTTAGAATCACCTATTTGTCTTTCTGGTCTAATCTATTTCCTGGAGAAGATGCAAGAAGACCCCAACCAAGAGTCCAACCCACGATGTTTCTGATGCATGCTAACAGCTAACAGCTGAACTCCCATGCTGCCCTGCTGTTTAATTACTAAAACTTCCTGCTCACTATAGTCTGATGTCATTTCCTTTTAGAAAAGCCTAAAGGTTTATTTGTTGCGGGAGGTTCTGAAAGCACAGAACATATTTGAATGCCACAGTAGAACAATGACCCAGTTTTTAAAAAAAGGTTTTCCACAAACACCATGAAGTTCCTTTGAGTTATTTCTGTCAATAGATTGTTTTTAATGAGTTCACTTCTCCATTTTACTTAAAGTGCAAACTTCATCTGCAGTTAAAAGAAGTTTATGAAGCATCAAACACGCTGCAGATTTAGGCGACTGAAACTAATTTAATGCAACTCATAAAATCCCCTCTACAAGTTCACCATTTAAAAAAATCTCTCTTTATAAAAAAAGAGAAACAAAATTGTTTATTGTTTAAACTGATGTGAAATGCTCATTACTAACAAACCCTGAGGCCGTTTCTCAAACCTCAGGCCTTCTGCCACACATTCATGCCGGTCTAATTCAATCCACCACGGCTCCACATGTGACAGAACCATCAGCGTAATTTCATTTGATATAGTTGAATTTATAACAAAGCCAGTGTTATCATGCAGAGAGGGCTTGTTTGTGCTCATGAGGTCAGCTGTAAAGTGGGAGGTTCTGCTGAAAATAGGAACATTCTGGCCACATGATCTCTCACTATATTCATTTATTTGTTTATGTATTTGTGTTGAATCTATACAGCTGCTTCTCGAACACATACAAGAACCTGTCAAACTGTTTTTTCTTGTAGATCACAGTGTTTCGAATGGGTTCTGAGGGTCAACAGGATATTGAAATGGCCATTCTTACCGCTCTGTTAAAAGGTATTTTATTACACGCTGAAAATAAGTTTCATATTTACAAACTTCAACACTGTTCATCAAAATGATTCAGACTCTGAAGTTTTAAATACTGAACTGAGAATACCAACTAAAAGTAATACAGATACAATTTGGAGTAATAAAGGAATTAAGTTACTAAACAAAAACAACTAAAATACAAGACAAGGCAAAACACTGACTATGAGTTGGTCAAAGAGTTTTTATTTGATCACGAATGGACCTAAATGCAGGCAGGTCTCTGGGATTTGATGAATAACTTAAATAAAAAGTTTAATAAAGAATAGCAACAAGCTATGCCAGAAAAAAATCAACTTACAAGAATTTTTGAGCAAAGTACATGAAACACTGCAGAACCAGGGAGTGGGCGGGACGGGTGATGACAGCTGGAGAGTCAAGAACAAGGAACTGATCAGGAGAACAGTGATCAAGTGTTGCAAATAAATTAGAGACCAATGAGGAGTGATGACACAAAGAGAACTAACTGCAACTAAATTACACAAAGAACTAAAAAACAAAGTGAAGGAACAAAGGGAACTGGAATAGACTAAAACACTAAAAATTAATGAAAAAGGAAATAAAACAAGTTTAAAACCCATAACTAGAACTAAAAGTTTCCCTTTCAGTAAAATAACCAACAAAATCAGATTTTTTTTAATGATAAAAAGGACTTAAAGCTTTTGTTAGGACAGAGGATTGTCAGAAATGCTCTTAATAAAAATCATTGTTGAGAAAAGTTTTAGGATTCTCCAAATTCTTTGGGATCTGTGATTGAACAGCTCACAAAAAAATTATCAGGATAAATTTGCCAAGAAGAGAAACAGTCAAAACACAAATTTAACAGCTTGGTTTCTAAATAAATAAACAAACTATTGATTTATGAGGGTCTGGACCCCCTTTTTGGGAAAGGGGAGGAGCTTAGAGAAGAGCTGCTGCTCCAACTCGTTGAAAGGAACCACCTGAGGTGGTTTAGACATCTCAGGATGTTTCCTGGACACCTTCCAATGGAAATGCACATTTTATGTTTGTTTTTCAGTATTTACTCTCTGCTGTTTAGTAATTTGGGACATTTTATTTCAATTTTCATCCACAACAGAACGGGTTTATTTAAATTTGGCACCACATATTGAAGTTTTTTCATTTCCCAGCAGACTTTTTTCTCCCTCTCTGCTGTTTAAACATGTATTTTACATCTCTGTATGTCTCTTTGTTGGACATCAGGCACAAACGCATCAGCAGCGGACCAGCTGAGTTTGGCTCTGGCCTGGAACAGAGTGGACATCGCTCGCAATCACATATTTGTTTACGGACATAACTTACCAGTGAGTGGTCCTCACAAATAAATCAGCCAGTCCAGATGTTTTACAATCACACATTTAAACATTATGCAGATGTTGTTTAGTGCACAACTGATTTATAGCAAATTTCAGTCTAAACTGAGTATAACAGAAAAGTCTCAATTTGTGTTCTTTGATTCTCGTCTGGTCAGCCTGCGGGGGCCATCGCCAACACCACGACCTACGCAACCATGACTCATGAAAAAACAAAGAGTCCCGTTAGTGCTCCTCGTAACAAGATCCGAGCCAAAAAAGGGAAAGGAAAGGGAAAAGCAAAACCTGAACCTCCAGAAGAAACAGATCCCAGGAAGCTGGAGCTGATTCGCTGGGTGAGAATAAGATTTCTAATAAAATTTTAAGTGTAGATTTAGGAGAACATTTCAGTTTCATATTTTATTTCCTCTCAGGTGAATTCTCTGGAACAAGCGATGATGGACGCTCTGGTTCTGGACCGAGTGGACTTTGTCAAACTGCTGCTTGAGAATGGAGTCAACATTCATCATTTTCTCACCATTCCTCGACTGGAAGAGTTATACAACACAGTCAGCACGTCCATTAAAGAATAAAAAGAACAATTTTCTGACTTGAATTTTATAAAAAAAAATCTTACAACACAAATTTTCTTCTGTCTTGGTAGAAACTTGGCCCTGCGAACACACTGCATGTTATAGTGCGGGATGTCAAAAAGGTAGAACAGGATTTCAAACATGCAATCATCTACGCATTCAAATTATTTTAGGTTTTACATCACAGCATTTAAAACATTTGGTATCTGCAGGGAAACCTTCCTCCAGATTATCAGATCACTCTGATTGACATCGGTCTGGTCTTGGAATACCTCATGGGCGGAGCTTACCGAAGCAATTACACCAGGAAGGCTTTCCGAAACCTGTACAACAATTTGTATGGATTAAAAAGGGTATGCATGGACCAATAAATACAAAGACGCATTTATTATATGAAGTAATATTTAATATTGAGCACAGTTTTCTGTTCTTGCAGCCAAAAGCTTTGAAACTTCTGGGAATGGAGGTAAGATTTTCACCAAAAACATTTCAAACAACTACCACGTGGTATTTTAAAAACGACTTTTATTAGGATGATGAACCCAGGCCGAAAGGGAAGAAAAAGGCCAAAAAGAAGAAAGAAGAAGAGGTGGAAATAGATGTGGATGACCCGGAGGTTTGTCGGTTCAAGTATCCCTTCCATGAGCTGATGCTGTGGGCCGTGCTGCTGAAGCGCCAGAAGATGGCGCTGTTCCTCTGGCAACGTGGAGAGGAGGCCATGGCGAAAGCCTTGGTGGCTTGTAAACTGTACAAGGCCATGGCTCACGAGTGCTCGGAGAGTGAACTGGTGGATGACATCTCCCAAGACTTGGAGAACAACTCCAAGTCAGTTCTACAGCTAAACACAAAGCAGCTCAGACTATAACACTCTGTCACGTGCTCGTGTCTGTTTTCTTGTGTTGGTGTTTAAAGAAGTGGGGTGTTTTCATTTACAGAGAGTTTGGCCAGCTGGCCTACGAGCTGTTGGACCAGTCCTACAAACATGATGAGCAGGTGGCCATGAAGCTCTTAACGTATGAGCTGATCAACTGGAGTAACTCCACCTGTCTGAAGCTGGCTGTGGCTGCAAAACAACGAGACTTTATCGCTCACACCTGCAGCCAGATGCTGCTCACCGACATGTGGATGGGCTGTCTACGAATTGGAAAAAATCCAGGCCTCAAGGTTATAAATCTTTGTGATCATGATAAAATGTTCATCACTGCAATAACTAATAAAAGCTATGAATTGTTCCTTTAGGTGATTCTTGGAATCATTGTTCCTCCTTTGATTCTGCTGTTGGATTTCCGTATTGGAGATGATGCTTCCTATCAAAGGCCTGGAGACAAAGACGAGGGAAAAGACAAAGACGATGATACAAAATCCAGCAAGGTCTCCTGCTTCACACGGACGGCTTCAGATTCAGGTGCTAAAAATGAGAAAGACGACAAGCTTAAACTTTGTTTTGATGCTGTAGGATGCCAACACTGATGCAACTTCCCGGAAGGGCGACGAGGAGGAAGGGAGCGCTAAAGTCCGCAAAATTCCCATCGGGAGGAGGTTCTTTGAGTTTTACGACGCGCCCTTCACCAAATTCTGGTTCAACACTGTAAGTTGTCTTCAGGACACTGAGATTAAATATTTTCTGAGGATGAATATTTATATTTGAGCCTGTTCCTCTGCCAGATTTCCTATCTGGGTTATTTGATGTTGTATAATTACATCATCCTGGTGAAAATGGAGCGATGGCCATCTGTACAGGAATGGACAGTGATCGCGTACATCCTCACTCTCGGCACTGAAAAAGTCAGACAGGTAAGATCTGAAACAGTCTCCTTGAAGACGTTATGATGTTAGAGACTTTTATTGATCTTCAACCCTGGCGTCTAGATTCTGATGTCAGAGCCAGGGAAACTAAAGCAGAAGATAAGTGTGTGGATGGAGGACTACTGGAACATCACCGACCTGGCTGCCATCTCCACCTTCCTTCTGGGGCTGATGCTACGGCTCCAGCCCGAACCGTACATGGGCTACGGCAGGGTCATCTACTGCATTGACATCATCTTCTGGTACATTCGCGTTCTGGACATCTTTGGAGTCAACAAGTACCTCGGACCCTATGTGATGATGATAGGGAAAATGGTAAATACGGTTCCATCAGAAACATCTCAAATGTTCACAACAAGCTCTGATGTTTTGGGGATTTCTTTTGTTTTAAGATGATTGATATGATGTATTTCGTGGTGATCATGCTGGTGGTACTGATGAGTTTCGGCGTGGCTCGCCAAGCCATCCTTCACCCAGACGAGGAGCCGACGTGGCGTCTGGCCCGGAACATTTTCTACATGCCATACTGGATGATCTATGGGGAGGTTTTTGCAGACTCGATAGACCGTAAGACTAGAATTCATAGTAAGATTTGGTTTCCTGATTCCAGGCAGATGATCAGTGCTTATTGAATTTTAAAGGTTTTCCATTGTTTGACTTTGACCAAAACTTATCAAGCTGTAAGCCCTCGGTGCATTGCCTCCCTCTGCTGGCAGATTGTTACAATTGTGGGTTTGTTAAAACACAACAAGCATCATATATATCCTCACTAATGATCATCTGCCTTAAAGTTTTAATTTTCTGTCAGTGTTTATTCTGTCTGGGTGAAGACGGGAAATAAATACATATAAAACCATAAAATATCTACAAAAACAGCTTGTATTGATTTCCTGATCATTTAAAAAACATTTCTGATTTAAGAACAAAGAGAAAAATCACAGCTTGAAATTAGGAAAATTGACTAAATACTGTAAACTTTTTTTTTTTTTACCAAAAAGTAAAAATTGGACACATGAAGTGAAAATAACCAAAACAATGATGAAAAAACTCATAATAATAATTCTCTATTTTGTTTGGCATTAAATTTTAAAAAATGATCAGTTTTAGCATTTTATAAGACACTTATTATTTATGTTCATTTTCAATATTTGAATTTAAATGATTTGCAAACCAATACATTCTATTTTATTTGACATTAAACAGTGTTCGGAGTTTACTGAGCATTTTAAATGAGTTACAATCTGATATAAATCATGTTCAAACGTTAAAAAAAAGACAGTTTGAGTTTTACTGGATGCAGAACAGCCTGATGAACTTCACCCTGATAGAAATGTGACACACACAAAAAATCATGTGTTGATGTCAACACTTTGTCTATTTCTGCTGTTTTCTGTTTTTTTTGTTTTCCTTTTTACAAGTCTATGCAATGGAGATCAACCGTAAGTATTTTTGAAGCTAAGGAAGTACATTTCTAGTGCTTATTTTTCAAAATAAAATGATATTTGAGTTTGTTTTTTCACACAGCTCCATGTGGAGAACATTTATATGATGAAGATGGAAAGAAACTTCCTCCATGTATCCCTGGAGCCTGGCTCACGCCAGCTATTATGGCTTGTTATCTTCTCGTAGCCAACATCCTTCTGGTCAACCTGCTTATTGCAGTTTTCAAGTACATAAATGTTCCAACGCTTGCAGGTCAAATTACTCTCTGTCTCATCTAACTGCTTCAGTTTCCACTCAGTGGTTTTGTAATTTCCCTCCTGCAGCAACACCTTCTTTGAAGTCAAGTCCATTTCCAATCAGGTGTGGAAGTTTCAGAGATATCAGCTGATCATGACGTTCCACGATCGCCCCATTCTGCCTCCGCCTCTCATCATCCTCAGCCACCTCTACATCCTGTTCAGCAGGCTGTTCCGGCGCTGCCTGAAGAAGAGACCTGAGGGGGAGCTGGATGAGAAGGACCGAGGCCTCAGTTAGTCTCCTTCGTGCAAACATGTCGATGTTGTAGCGTCAGAAACAGTTGTACGATTCGCAGCTAACAGAAAGTCTCGTTCTTTCCCTCAGAGCTCAGGCTGAATCAGGAGGAGTTAAAGAACCTGTATGAGTTTGAAGAACAGTGCGTGGAGGAGTATTTTCGTGAAAAGGAGGATGAGCAACAATCCTCGAGTGATGAACGCATCAAGGTTACATCAGAGAGGTAAAGTGCTGGTGCAGTTGGGGCTAATAGTTCAAAGCGCTTCATGTTGTTTTGACTTATTTTTTTCTCTTGACCCTGACAGAGTTGAGAACATGTCAATGCGTCTGGAGGAGGTAAACGAGAGGGAGAACACCATGAAAGCATCACTACAGACAGTCGACCTGCGTCTGGCCCAGCTGGAGGAGCTCCACGGGCGTATGGCGGTCGCGCTGGAAAAGCTTGCAGGAGTGGACAGACTGGAGCTGACCCGAACCTTTTCCCGAAACTCATCCGTGTGTGACCCTTCGCTCCTTCGCCAGGGCAGCATCAGCAGTGCTGACGGTTACAGCTTGTACCGTTTCCACATGGACATGGAAGAGTTTGCATCCAGGCAGAAGGACTCGGATGAGAAAGGTGGCCTGGAGAGACAGCGGAGTTTACGCCAAGCGTCCAGTACTTGTGCTCTCTACACCAAGGAAGGTGGTCAGACCTTAGAGGTTGGAGGTTTGGAGAGATCGCGACCCGGTTCATGTGTGGATATTCTCATATCTCCATGTGAACAAAAGTCGCCTTCTGGGGCATCGAGTCAAGAGACCGTAGCCAACATAACCCAAGGCAGCACAATGCTGCTAGATAAACCAATAGACAAACACAGACTGAGACCTTCATCCAGTCCAAAAAGGACAAAATCCCTGAAATACTTTCCAGCTGAAGAACAGCCATCTCCATTGACAAAGAGACGAGCGATGAGCACCATCTCCGTCCATCCTCCCATAAATCCAGAGGAAGCTGCAAAGCCCACAGAGGCCAAACCTGTAGGGACGTCTGCTTCTCCAAGACGAGTAAAATCTCTGAGGGATCTTCCTGCAGAAAGCCTCAGTCAGACATCTCCTGTCACCAGGAAGAGAGCTATGAGCAGCCTCGTGAGTAAAGCTCAAAATCAATGGCCAGAAAATCAGGAGTCCAGCATCCATCCTCTGGATACTTTAAATCCCATATCTAAAGTCTCAACAGTTAGAACCCTTGCACAGCAGTTTCAGACAAGCTCCACGCCCACAGAGTGTGAAGGACTGAATCATAGTGACGCAGGCCCTTCAGAAGGTAAAGGAGGATCATCTGAAACAGTAGACCGAACAGGAACCAAGAGGAATCCCTCGGACGCCACTGAGTATCTGACCGTAGCAGATGAGAAGTATCTGCGGTCTTACAGGTCACAAAGCTGCAACGCCAGCGACAGAAAAGCGAAACCTTTGGTGTTACCAAAGGAGCCGAGAGCCTGCAGCAGCGAGAGGGATCTTACAGGAGCCTGCAGCGCTTCAGCTAATGGACCAGAAGATGAGAGGAGGAAGATGATGGAAGCAGGGAAGACTGAAGACGAAGCACAGAAAGAGAAATGAGTATGCAATCAGTGGAAATAAAAATCAACCCTCTGGTTATAGGATACATTTTCTTTACTTTTGCTACTTTCTGTTGTCAGACGAGTTTACAGAGGATACAAACCACATTACAGCTTCTCCAGTTACTGTATTCATGTAGGTGTAACATGTGTCTGATCGGGCTGCGACTGCTGACGACAAAACAAGAACTCGCGATCATTTTCAAAATGTCCGAAAACATTCGGAATTTTTTACAAATTGAACATTTTTACAAATTGCAAATGAATTAAGACACATTGTGACTAAACAGAATTTATACACATGATTCTGAAGTAGCAGTTTAGTGGAATTTGTGCATTTTCTTAAAATTTTGTCTTCAAAAATCGCGACCCAGTGAGATGCATTCTTAAAGTGAACTTTGGGAATGTCTTCTTACTTCAACAGTGGGAAAAAAATGCATGCAAAACACTATTGTTCTATATATGGATGGCGGTTTTAAATACTTTCTGTAAACGTTTTCTTTTCAGATACTAAAAATCCCGTCAGGGTTTCCTTACTTCATGCAAATACGAACAATTGTGTAACAGTATGTTTTAAATGCAGCCACGGATGAAATAAACACTCCTTCACAGTTTCATTTAAATACAAACACTTGTACAAAATAATAATAAAGAAGAACGTGGTTATACTTTTGTCTGTTTTATAAAACATCTGTAGCTCCTTGGAGGGCGGAGTCATGTTAGTGCAACTGAAGGCTGGAAGCGTGATAAAAAAACATGAATTCACAAATACAATCAGCGCTGATAGATTAATCTTACTGCATCATCATAGAAAATCTGGTAACAGGTAGCGAGTATAAAATGATGCTACAATGTGAAAGAGTAAGACAACAGTGTGCTGTTTATACGACGGAAATGTCAGCAGGGTTCTCGCCCTCTGCGAGCAGGAGCTGCTGAGAGTCTTTTGCATCTTTCTTCATCCTTTGCTCTGCAAATCAGGGTGGCGTCTCCACCACCCACGACCCTGGTGACCTTAAGTGGCGATATAAGGCCTACTGATGATGAGCAGAGCTGCTGCCGCGGTCGGGAGGCCCGACAGGGATCAGTCCTCTAAAAACAGCAAGGTCGCGCAAGAGACGTGAAGATCGCCGGCCGGTGGGCTACAGGAGCGAACACTTGAAGAATCGGATTCTCTTCGACTTTTTATCGGTGATCTTGACGGGCTTCCCCGATCCGTCCCCCCCGCCGTCGGTCTAACGTGGAAGGAGATGACATGAGTTCATAATGACAAAAGCAGGATTAAACAGGGAAGGCGCAGCATCTTCTCCACTTACCGTCTTCGAGCACAGGTTGTGCAGTATGTCTTTCGCTACAGTATAAAACGCCTTGAGGAGCACAAAAAGAAAGGCGACAGTTTCAATTTGATATTTTTCTTGTTGATGTTTTTATGAATAATGAACTTCCAGCTCACCTCTTCTACATTTAGGCCAGACTTTGCACTGGTCTCCAAGAACTTCACTCCATAATCAATAGCCAGCTAAAGGAGAGAAAAACACAGTTATGTGTTGAAATTATTCAAACTCCTGTCAAAATCTGATTTAAAAGTTATTGTAATTAAACCGAGAATATTTTTTATGATTGGAAAAGACACAGGACTCTGACATGTACCAGATGGTTTCACACTGATCTTTAGCTCCTCCACAGAGTCCCGATGGAGTTTGAAAACGTTATTTTTGCCAGCTAACCAAAAACACCAAAAAATGTGTTGCACCTTTAAGTCCCGCCCCCTTGTGTCCGTGCATGCGCGCCACCTTTGTTACGATGGACATTTCATGGTTAAATTACATTTATACAATTTACATGTTTATTTTAGGTGCTGTAAACAACTTGTAAATGGTAGTTCTTCAGGTTACGTGCGCATGCACGCTTGGTTGATTGACAGGTGTACTATGCAGATGAGGAATTCTATTGGCTAAAGCTGAGCGACCGACGCTCAGTGAAAAATTAAATGTACATCTATGGGACAGCGGGGGGCTTTGAGAAAGAAATATGTTGTTTTTCCAACATTATATTAAAGAGGCCCTTCCATTTAAAACGGTTTTTGTGATGTTTCTGTTGAATATTTTAGCTCCATAGCTTCATAGTGGATGTGAAAACAGGTCAAAAACTTCTCTTTAGTTTTAATCTCTCAAACTACGCAGGTGGTGATAAAACCCGAGTTCTCCCGAGTCCGAACAGCCTGTATCTGTTTCATCACAACTCCTTTGTTTGTTAGTATTCATCAGCTCCCGCAGTTGAAAACACGCCTAGCATGCTGCTGGCTAAAAGCTGTAGCATAAGACGTAGCAAACAGGAAGAGACGACGTCTGATGTTGCCATACGCAGTGGGGCAGGAAACAGCATACCTTGCTCTGATAGGCTAGTTTGTTAGCCAATCTGAGTCCAGCAAATTTGAATAATGAATATTAATGAGTTGCAGCACGAAACCAGCTGAATCTTGATGCAGACAGATTGAAAGGTCTGTTAATCAGTGTTTCCTAACAATTAACTTCCTACCACATTCTGGAAACTTAAAAATATTTAGATGGAGCAGGTCCTCACTGAGCTCACAGCACAGAGCTGCTGTTCTTCACCTGCAGACATGTTGAAAACAGCACGGACTATTTGGAATGACATAGAATTGGATTTTTCCAAGGACTGTAACAGGATGCCATCAGTATAAATAATCCGAGTATGAGTCAAACAGCATTTGTCCTAAAGTCTGACCGCAGACACTCACCTTTTCACCTCTGTCTTTAGACACCTGTCTCCTGTCAATCATGTCACATTTGTTCCCCAGGATCATCTTCTCCACATCAGACGAGGCATGCTGGAAAATTTTAAAGATTCATTTTTTAAAAAGTGGTTAAAAATGCTGAATAACATCCTTGTTTTAAAGAAATGTGTCATTTTAGCTGTAAGGTAAAGTCAGAGACTCACCTCTTCAATGTTTCGAATCCAGTTCTTGATGTTGTCAAAGGACTTTTCATTGCAGATGTCATAGACCAGCATGATTCCCTGTATGGGAGGAGAAACATCAGATAATTCCTGAATCCCAATACAAAGGAGCAGAGACAGTCGTGGAAAGGCTGGGACTTACCATCGCTCCTCTGTAGTAAGCTGTAGTGATGGTGCGAAACCTCTCCTGGCCTGCTGTGTCCCTGAATGCATCAATCAAAACACTTTCAAAACAAAAGTCTTTTTTTTGTTTTGTTCTCGTTTTCAATTAGCAGTCATCACACTTTCACTTTTTATTTTGAAAAAGAGGAAAATCCACCCAAATGTACATCTCTTACCAAATTTGGAGTTTGACTCTCTTTCCTTCCAGTTCGATTGTTCGGATCTTGAAGTCTATCCCTGCGTTTTCAAAGCACAAATGTATAAGATCACAACTTATAGCTACTTGACATCATCATCATCCATGACACGCACAGCACGTGAGGTGTTTCTCTAATTAACAGGAGAATTGAATCACCCGGTTCCAAAAATATGTAAATAATCTGAGACAACGAGCATTAATAATGAATATATTAGTGCTAATATTCATAAAACACCATAATAATCCTCTATATAGATAATTAAATGCCTGCTTTGTCTCAGTCCCTCCTTTGTCTGGCTGCAGTTACAGTCCTTTAACAAATAATAATGGATCTCCGTTGTATAAAAAATAAAAACAAAAGCAGTATTACCTCTAAACGATTGAAATAAAAACGTGATAGTTTCATGAGGATTTCTCCTTGGAGAGTCCTCAGGGTTACTCGCCTATTGTGGATATGAAGGTGGTGTTAAAGGAGTCCTCGCTGAACCTGAACAGCAGACATGTCTTTCCCACCCCGCTGTCTCCGATCAGCAACAGCTTGAACAGATAATCGTAAGTTTTCGCCATTTAAACTCCGACGTTTTGATTTCCGAAGGCCGTTCAGCGCCGGCTGAGCTCAGCTGTGAAATCCCCAGCTGTCGGGCTGCCGAATCGGTCAGACAAGCAGTCAGACCCGTGCCGGAGCGGAGTGACGTCACCAGGTCCCGTTGCATCATGGGGGATGTAGTTTCTTGGGAGAACTAGCTTGGTAGAGAACGTAGCTGCTCGATATCGCGACAAGTTAAAGTATAATCTATTATAAATTTGTCCTGTTCTTTAACCCCTTCATTTTAAAATATATTAAATATATCATAATAATAATTTTAATGTTTACGTTATATGATTTATCATTTAATAAATATGATGTTACTAAACTTTGTTTTTTTATAACCTCTTTTGTTGCTGTGTTTTGGGATCAGGGTTCTGTCACGTGACCCAGTTTGGTTCCAGCTTCAGCTGTTGGACACATGGTCTCACATTTGAGTCTAGAGGGGTTCATGGTCAACTCTAAGGCAACAAGTTTCCCCGGTGCTGCTGCAAAATAAGCCCAAATCATCAGCACCACCCTGCTGACAGCTGTATGTTTGTGCTGATACAGTGTGTTTGCTTTCTGCCAAATATAGCGCTTTACATTGTGGGTATAAATAGTCTTGCCTGAACACAAAATTATTTGTATCTAGTGTCTATGTTCTGAGTCTAATAATGTTTAATTGTCTTACATCTGTCTATAAGCACAATAACAAATGTGAACTAGAGCAAAATTCATTGTTTTTAACATCCTGGACTAAATAAGTCAGATATTAATTCATCCTTTATTTTACCAGGAAGCATCTTTTCCTCCAAGGAGTCCAGGTTAAATAATCAGCTGGGTGTATAGTTCATGCAAACAACACAGTATGAAGAGCCAAATAAGAGAGAGGAAAGCTAAACACTAACTAGCAATCCACCTGATCACTAAATCATGTGACCCATTAGATATTCTGCACCTTAAATTCTGTTGCTAGAAGATGTTTCATCAACATTTATTACTAAAATGCTGGAAAAAATGACAAATAATTGCTTTTAAAAAATCTGTTAAACCAAGAAGTATTTAGATTTTTTTATTCATAAAATATATGTTAAGATTTCTGTCCTGTATGGATGTCAATTAACACAGACCTCAAGATGTCTCTGACATTTTTGTTTTTTTGAAGGATCCAGAACTGATATTAGAATTTTTTTTTCCTTTCTTCACTGATGCTACAAAGAAAATGAAGCTAATGAAGATGTTTCTGCATCTTTTAAGCTGGAATTTGATTAAAGAATGTTTTTTTATAAGACTTTGTTTTTTTCCAGATGAGAGAAGATCCATCGGGTCCAGCCTGTGGGTTTGAACCGGTCTTTCAGGGACGATATGGGGACGTTAGAGAAACAGGTCTGTTGCCTGTAAAGAATAGAGATATATTTTGGTAGGACGAGGTGGTCTGTCCTCCATGTCTTCTCCTGACATGGCGGCTTTGTTCAGGCTCTCAGGACCACAAGTCTTTTTCTGAGCCTCAAGAAGTTTCAGTGGTTTCCAAAATCCTTGGCTTAATAGTCAAGACACATTGATCATCATGTCTTATTATCCAGTTGTCTGTTTCAATTTGTCTTCTTGAGTTTCAAGACTGGAACCCCCAAAACATTTGAGTTCAAATTCTGGTATGTTGTATTTTGTCTGTATTTAAATGTTTGAAGTAATTTTACTTTAAATGTCTGGAGTTTAAACTTGTTCTGAGTTCCTTGTTACTCTTTCAAGAGGAAGTATAAAGACCATTTCTGCTTTTAAAAATTAAAAACTCCCTGCTGACTCCACCAAACTAAAAATATACATCTTAAGAAAGCAGTAATGAGACATTCTAGAAGTTTGAGATTCTTTGACTTTATTGGTAGACTCAATAATAGTTTTAGATGTTACCTTCACAGAAAGCATTCAGAAACTGTTCTTTTAGCTTTTCAGCTTTCGAACAGAAATATTTGTGCCCGTTTACAAAAAACAAAATGACAAATCTTTACAAACAAAGTAACACATAAACACGAGTGGACATTTGGGTTGTACGTCTCCATGTCAGATGATTACAAAAATAAAAAAAAATAAAATAAAAACTGGGAATATTTTTTAACTAAAACTGAGTGTAAATATGAATTTGGAACTTTAAGGGCATTGGTCAAAACCAAAGAAAAAACTCTATGTGGTTTACAGAGAATCCACCTGGCTACAATCAGTGTGTCTGACACTGCACTCCTCCTCTGGGACCATCATCCTCCTCCTCATACACCTCTCTGCTGTAGTGTTTCTGTTGGGAACTGAGATCCACGTCACACAGGTCCACCTCCTCCATGTCGTCAGTGATCATCACGTCGTCTCTGGGAGGAAGCAGTCGCTCCAGCTGGAACATCAGATGCTCTGGAAGCCACTGCTGCTCTGGGAACTCCACCTGAACAACAAACTCATTGTTACTAACCAACAGACGTGACAATGACGTGAAACTCTGATTTGTGTTTAACAAACCTGGAAGTGAATGATCAGCTGTCCCTTTTCATATGGATCTCTGTATAGTGGCATGCCCTCATTTTGGATAACTTTGATGTCATTGTGCTTGATGACATCACCTGTAGGACAACAGGTCTGTTTTAGACATATTACAACATGAGTTAAAGAAGCTGGTGTCCAGCGACTGCAGGTGGATGTGTACCTGGCTTTGTGCTGATGATGAGGGTTCTGTTGTCTAATGTCTGAATGGTCTTTCGGAAACCGCACAAGGCCTCTACCAGTTTGATGTCCATCTTCATTATCAGGTTGTTGTCCTGTCTTTGGAACACTGGATGTTCCTTCTGGTCCAGGACAATGACGACGTCTCCTGGCTCCAGTCCAGGTTCTTGGTCTCCCTCTCCATGAAATGTTATTTTCTGTCCATCCTTCATACCTGAAGTAAACTGATCCTTTTAGTAGGTGTTCTTTTTTGTTTCTTGGATATTATTTACACATCTGGTATATTCTGGGTCAACGTCTCACCTTTGTCTATGTGAACTTCTAGAATTTTCTTCTTGCGTTCTACTTTGAGTCCATTGCAGTTCTTGCAGCGGTCCTTGGAGTTAAACTTTTCACCCTGTCCCTGACAGTCAGAACACATAGACTGGATCTGCTGGATCATGCCTGGTCCGATCTGCTGCACTCGGACTTGTACACCTCTCCCTTTGCAAGTGGAGCACTTCTCCAGCGTGCCTTTCTTACCACCATAACCTGCAATCAAAAACCAAATATGTCCATGTTTTACTGCTGAACAGACACCAACATTGCTTTTATTTATTAAATCTTTAACACTTACCTTCACATTTCTCACAGATTACGTTCTTCTGGAGTCCGAGCTTCCTTGTTGAACCATTGTACATCTCCTCCAATGTAACACCAAGTTGATGAACAACATTCTTCCCTACAAGAGAAAGAAAAAGTTTAAAACTATAAATTCACAACAATATAATTTTGACGAACTTATTAGCCTTCAAAGCTCAATCCCACCTCGTCTCTCCCTCTGCATTCGTCCGCCACCTCCAAAGAACATGTCAAATATGTCCATCGGTGAAGCTCCTGAACTCATGCCCCCCTCTTTAATGGCTTGCTCTCCTCCTTGGTCATACAGGTCTCTCTTCTTTGAGTCAGACAGCACCTCATATGCTTGAGATATGAGTTTAAACTGTGAAAACAGAACAAATATAAAGTTGTTTTAAAAATAAAATAATAACAATCGTCTTATGTTCTGCTTATGTCAATTTTTTGAGTGACAAAAATAATACAGAAACTATTGTTGAATGAACATTAGTAAATATGATTGAACTTGTTCTAAATGAGTAACAGAGTGTGTTTGTGCTTTGATCAGGACTCAAAGCTCCCTGAGTAAACGGAGCGTCTGCGGACTCCACGATGCTTCCAGAAACTTCCCAGAATCAGCTAAACATTCTGTTTCCAACGGTCCCTGAACGCACCATTAAGTAAACCACGATAACAATGGAATTATTATTAATAATAAAGGCTCACCTTTTCTCCTTCGGTCGGATTCTTATCAGGATGATATTTAAGGGCGAGTTTTCTGTACGCTTTTTTAATTTCGTCCATCGACGCTTTTGGGCTGACACCCAACAGATCATAGTAACCGGTTTCGTGAACCATGATGCCCAGCCTGCGAAATAATAACGTTTAAAGACACAAACATACATTTAATAACCTCATAATTTAAAAGCGGTTTTAACTCGTCTCAAACTGACAGCGACTTGAAAAAAAACATGACAACCGACACGTGCATAACTCTAAAATATTAGCTCGTTGTGTGTAGAAAGATATATAAACGTTTAAGCTGGATAAAGTTTTAATATTTCAGTAGAAGTTACTCACTTCTGATGTTTATCCGTCTCGAACCTTAGCGAGTATTGTAACCGTCACTGCTCTAAAGCTAGAGGAGCGGGTACAGCTCACTCTTATAGCCGCGCCGCTGTCAAGAACTTTCTGGTAACCTCAGAGAACAGAGACCGGATATTTCATTGGTTGTCAGCACGGAGTCTAGAAAGAACCAGAGCGAAAAAAACTGTAGAAGAAGTAGAGGGGCGGGGCTTTCAAAGAGCATTCTTGACCTGATTCCTCAGTTTCATATGAAGGGCAGTGGGTGAGTTACTGTCCAAGGGTGTTATTTAAAACAGATTAAAATAAAAATAATCAGGTGGATAGTATTACTATTACATAACAGCAACATTAGAAACTGACAGCTATTTCTTTTGCTAGCTATATCGTCCAAGGTTATTTAGCTTCGACAGTATTTTATTTTGAAAAAAATAAGAATTTGACTTTTTGAAGGATTAATGTTAAAACTGTGACTATGTGCAAAAATTGTGAGTCGCTTTCTGTAATGGATTTTGTTTTTATTGTTTACTCAAGTGTAAACTATTTAATAAGGATGTTTAGCAGGTAATTAAAACACATGAATATGTTGTACTTCCGTGTTTATATCGTCTTTCTGCAGAAATGCTGCACAACCTTGACTGAAAAATAACTAAATTCTGGCGCAGTTTTTGCATCATTTCTCACAATAACTGTGTTAACATAATACTGATGTTGCCTTTACTGTGTGAAGACCAGAGACCTTCAAAATAAAAAAAACATCCCAAAATGTTTTTTGTTGTTTTAAAGCAACTCAAGCAATTAGTCGATCTAAACTTTCATGTGCGATATAGGTATATATGAATATTGTTTGCATGAGGGGAGAATTTTCTGAAGGTGGGTTGGAACATATGTGAGAAACATATCTGAAGGTATCTTTAGCAGCCAGGGAGCAGAGCTGTGTCCTAATCTGTCTTGGTCTGTAATCAAAGTACAGATCAGGTGTCAAGTGAACTGCCAGTGAGCGAGACCAGCAGAACCCGCCTCTCAGACCAAATACTGCTCACGTTTATAAATTCAGCACTGGCAGCTTGTTGAGGGAGTTGGTGTCAGAAGAAAACAGCTTTAAAGGGGATTTATTTCCACAAAGTGTAACAACAAACAGTCAGAAGCTAATAATCCTAATGCAGCTGTTGATGTCCAGAACATCTGCTTGTTTGAAGTTTTTTGGCGTCAATAAGTACAAAGTCTTTCATTATGTCAGGTCTGTATGACCTCCTTATAATGCCTGGGCAGTTCCTGATTGATCCTCCCAGACCTGGACTAAAGCATCTACCAACTCCTGGACAGTCTGTGGTGCAATGTGGCGTTGGTGGATGGAGCGGGTCATGATGTCCCAGATGTACTCAATTGGATTCAGGTCTGGGGAAAAGGACGGGCCAGTCCTTAGTATCAATGCCTTTGTCTTGTAGGAACTGCTGACACACTCCAGCTGCATGAGGTCTAGCACTGTCTTGCATTATGAGGAACCCAGGACCTACCACACCAGCATATGAT
>SSNP01000085.1:2058934-2071731 GCA_006937955.1 Pachypanchax playfairii
AAAAAAACTGTAGAAGAAGTAGAGGGGCGGGGCTTTCAAAGAGCATTCTTGACCTGATTCCTCAGTTTCATATGAAGGGCAGTGGGTGAGTTACTGTCCAAGGGTGTTATTTAAAACAGATTAAAATAAAAATAATCAGGTGGATAGTATTACTATTACATAACAGCAACATTAGAAACTGACAGCTATTTCTTTTGCTAGCTATATCGTCCAAGGTTATTTAGCTTCGACAGTATTTTATTTTGAAAAAAATAAGAATTTGACTTTTTGAAGGATTAATGTTAAAACTGTGACTATGTGCAAAAATTGTGAGTCGCTTTCTGTAATGGATTTTGTTTTTATTGTTTACTCAAGTGTAAACTATTTAATAAGGATGTTTAGCAGGTAATTAAAACACATGAATATGTTGTACTTCCGTGTTTATATCGTCTTTCTGCAGAAATGCTGCACAACCTTGACTGAAAAATAACTAAATTCTGGCGCAGTTTTTGCATCATTTCTCACAATAACTGTGTTAACATAATACTGATGTTGCCTTTACTGTGTGAAGACCAGAGACCTTCAAAATAAAAAAAACATCCCAAAATGTTTTTTTGTTGTTTTAAAACAACTCAAGCAATCAGTCGATCTAAACTTTCATGTGCGATATAGGTATATATGAATATTGTTTGCATGAGGGGAGAATTTTCTGAAGGTGGGTTGGAACATACAGTGGGGCAAAAAAGTATTTAGTCAGCCACCAATTGTGTAAGTTCTCCCACTTAAAAAGATCAGAGAGGCCTGTAATTTTCATCATAGGTATACCTCAACTATGAGAGACAAAATGAGGTAAAAAAATCCAGAAAATCACATTGTCTGATTTTTAAAGAATTTATTTGCAAATTATGGTGGAAAATAAGTATTTGGTCACCTACAAACAAGTAAGATTTCTGGCTTTCACAGACCTGTAACTTCTTTAAGAGGCTCCTCGGTCCTCCACTCGTTACCTGTATTAATGGCACCTGTGTGAACTCGTTATCAGTATAAAAGACACCTGTCCACAACCTCAAACAGTCACGCTCCAAACTCCACTATGGCCAAGACCAAAGAGCTGTCAAAGGACACCAGAAACAAAATTGTAGACCTTCACCAGGCTGGGAAGACTGAATCTGCAATAGGTAAGCAGCTTGGTGTGAAGAAATCAACTGTGGGAGCAATTATTAGAAAATGGAAGACATACAAGACCACTGATAATCTCCCTCGATCTGGGGCTCCACGCAAGATCTCACCCCGTGGGGTCAAAATGATCACAAGAACGGTGAGCAAAAATCCCAGAACCACACGGAGGGACCTAGTGAATGACCTGCAGAGAGCTGGGACCAAAGTAACAAAGGCTACCATCAGTAACACACTACGCCGCCAGGGACTCAAATCCTGCAGTGCCAGACGTGTCCCCCTGCTGAAGCCAGGACACGTCCAGGCCCGTCTGCGGTTTGCTAGAGAGCATTTGGATGATCCAGAAGAGGATTGGGAGAACATCATATGGTCAGATGAAACCAAAATAGAACTTTTTGGTAGAAACTCAACTTGTCGTGTTTGGAGTGGAAAGAATGCTGAGTTGGATCCAAAGAACACCATACCTACTGTAAAGCATGGGGGTGGAAACATCATGCTTTGGGGCTGTTTTTCTGCAAGGGGACCAGGACGACTGATCCGTGTAAAGGAAAGAATGAATGGGGCCATGTATCGTAAGATTTTGAGTGAAAACCTCCTTCCATCAGCAAGGGCATTGAAAATGAGACGTGGCTGGGTCTTTCAGCATGACAATGATCCCAAACACACCGCCCGGGCAACGAAGGAGTGGCTTCGTAAGAAGCATTTCAAGGCCCTGGAGTTGCCTAGCCAGTCTCCAGATCTCAACCCTATAGAAAATCTCTGGAGGGAGTTGAAAGTCCGTGTTGCCCAGCGTCAGCCCCAAAACATCACTGCTCTAGAGGAGATCTGCATGGAGGAATGGGCCAAAATACCAGCAACAGTGTGTGAAAACCTTGTGAAGACTTACAGAAAACGTTTGACCTCTGTCATTGCCAACAAAGGCTATATAACAAAGTATTGAGATTAACTTTTGTTATTGACCAAATACTTATTTTCCACCATAATTTGCAAATAAATTCTTTAAAAATCAGACAATGTGATTTTCTGGATTTTTTTTCCTCATTTTGTCTCTCATAGTTGAGGTATACCTATGATGAAAATTACAGGCCTCTCTGATCTTTTTAAGTGGGAGAACTTACACAATTGGTGGCTGACTAAATACTTTTTTGCCCCACTGTATGTGAGAAACATATCTGAAGGTATCTTTAGCAGCCAGGGAGCAGAGCTGTGTCCTAATCTGTCTTGGTCTGTAATCAAAGTACAGATCAGGTGTCAAGTGAACTGCCAGTGAGCGAGACCAGCAGAACCCGCCTCTCAGACCAAATACTGCTCACGTTTATAAATTCAGCACTGGCAGCTTGTTGAGGGAGTTGGTGTCAGAAGAAAACAGCTTTAAAGGGGATTTATTTCCACAAAGTGTAACAACAAACAGTCAGAAGCTAATAATCCTAATGCAGCTGTTGATGTCCAGAACATCTGCTTGTTTGAAGTTTTTTGGCGTCAATAAGTACAAAGTCTTTCATTATGTCAGGTCTGTATGACCTCCTTATAATGCCTGGGCAGTTCCTGATTGATCCTCCCAGACCTGGACTAAAGCATCTACCAACTCCTGGACAGTCTGTGGTGCAATGTGGCGTTGGTGGATGGAGCGGGTCATGATGTCCCAGATGTACTCAATTGGATTCAGGTCTGGGGAAAAGGACGGGCCAGTCCTTAGTATCAATGCCTTTGTCTTGTAGGAACTGCTGACACACTCCAGCTGCATGAGGTCTAGCACTGTCTTGCATTATGAGGAACCCAGGACCTACCACACCAGCATATGATCTCACAAGGGGTCTGCGTATCTCATCTCAGTAACTAATGGCAGTCAGGCTACCTCTGGCGAGCACATGGCGGGATGTGCAGACCCCCCCCAAAAAAATACCCCACACAACATTACTGACCCACTCCAAACTGGCAGAACATTCTCCATGGCGTCTCCAGACTCTGTCACGTCTGTCAAATGTGCTCAGTGTGAACCTGCCTTCATCTGTTAAGAGCAGAGGGCACCAGTGGAGAATTTGCCAGTCTTACTGTTCTCTGGCAAACATCCTGCACAGAGTTGGGCTGTGGATGTCAGGCCTCACACCACCCTGACGCAGTCTGTTTTTGACCGTTTGAGCAAACACATTGCTGGAGGTCATTCTGCAGAGTTCTAGCAGCTCCTCCTGTTCCTCCCTGCAGAGGCAGCGGTGGTTGTCCTGCTGGTGGGTTGTTGCCCTCTTACAGCCTCCACGTCTCCTGGTAGCACCACCATGCCCTGGACACTACACTGACAAACACAAGTGGTTTGTAGTCACCACCTGCAGAACCACCCTTTTACTGGGGATGTCGTGCTAATTACCTATAACTTCCAGCTGTTGTCTGTTTCATTTGCACAACAGCAGGTGAAATTGTTTATCTATCAGTGTTTCTTCCCAAGTGGACAGTTTGATTTCACAGACATGTGATTGACTTGGAGTTGCATCTTGTAGTTTAAGTGTTCCCTTTATTTTTTTGAGCAGTATATTTTCTGACAAACTCACACAACATTGTTGGTAATTACAAACATTTCATGATCTAAAAAACATTAAATAATTGATGTTACATCCACCATTAAAACATAAAGTTTTAAATCTTGATCACATCATGTGAATAAAAACTCAAATTTTGGCTTTTCCCTCTTTATAAATTCAGAATATTTACAAATAAAATAAAATAATGCCTGTGATGGACTGGCGACCTGTCCAGGTGTGACTCCGCCTCTCGCCCAGTGACAGCTGGAGATAGACACTAACTCCCTTTGACCCTGAATAGGAACAAGCGGGTTTAAATAATGACTGATAAAATAACCCAGACTGGTAGCTTTGGTCTCACAAGCTCCTTTCAGTCCAAGTCCCGGACTCGTTGACATATTGCTTCTGTAAATTCGGAACACTTGGAGCTTCCTCCCAGGTCTTTTGTTCGAACCTTAAAGAAAAGCAGCAAAAACATCAATCATAACATGATTATACCCTAAACTTGATTTCATGAAAAGTGAAGTACCTTTTTATCCCGAATAGTGTCAAAACATGCGGTTTGGATCTTCTTGGCGTGGCTGTGGAGGCCCATGTGTCGCAGCATCATGACGGCACTGAGCAGCAAGGCGGTGGGGTTCGCCGTGTCTTTTCCTGCGATGTCTGGTGCCGTTCCATGAACCTGCATGAAGAAACCACCAACAGTCCCGTCTCATTTAACTTAAGCGGAAACCTGTGATGAACGAGACGGACGTACCAACTGAAATTAAAACTTACCGACTCGAAGATCGCCACGCCGTTGGCACCGATGTTTCCACTCGGGGTCACTCCCAAACCTCCGATTAATCCGGCGCAGAGGTCACTGCAGGTTAGAAGACATGCTGATGTGAAAGGGATGACAGAAGAAAGTCTGTGGAGGTCATGTGACTTCTGGAAGTTTGTAGATGCTCAATAAACAACATACTGGATGGGAACGAGGGTGAAGTGATGCCTGTGAGTGTTTTCCTTGTTGTTTATCGCAGTTTTTCTTCTAAAGTTCCTCAAGTTTATACATCCCAGCTGAACTGTTGTTGATTAAATAACGGGAGACATTTACCACCAGTTGTTGTTTACTTGAGGTTTTGTTTACCTAATTACCAGACTCAGCTGTATAGTGTGAGAAGGTGGTGATTACCTCAGGATGTCTCCGTACAGGTTTGGCATCACCAGCACGTCGAACTGAGTTGGATCTTGTACCATCTATAAGTCGTAAACACAATCAAACCGTCAGCGTTTGTTGTTTGTAAGTTTAAAATACATGAGCTGTAACTTACATTAAGACACACGGTATCCAAATACATCTCGGTAAATTTGACATCTCTGTGCTTTTCTGCAGCTTCTCTGCATTTTCGCAGGAAAAGTCCATCCGACATTCGCCTTAAAGAAATGTGAACATCGACACATCATGTTAACACACATTGTTCAGCTCGCACATGGAGGACTTCCTGTTCTGATACGTACATGATGTTGGCCTTGTGAACAGCAGTGACGCTGGATCTCTGGTGGGTTTTTGCGTATTCGAAAGCGTACTCTGCAATGCGTTGACTGGCTCCTTCTGTAATGAGCTTAATGCTCTGCACGACTCCGTCAACAATCTGAAACAGGATTTCAAAATAAAATGCTGAGGTGAAGAACTAGAGATTAAACACTATAACAGAAGAAAGAATGAGTTGTGTTGACGTTACCACGTGTTCTATCCCGCTGTATTCTCCCTCTGTGTTCTCCCTAATGGTAACCAGGTCCACATCCGTATAGGGGGTCTTGTAGCCCTCGATGGACACACAGGGCCGCACATTAGCATAGAGGTCGAAGGTTTTCCTCAGAAGCAAGTTCATAGAGGGGTGGCCAGCTGCTATCGGCGTCTTTAAAGGACCTGTAGGTTAAATTAATCTAAATTATCTGTAAAATACAACATTTTAGAGCAGGATGATGTCATTTATACCTGAAAATGAATTTCTGATCAGATAAATGATCACAAATCAGGCTCCAGATGTTACTATAAGCAAACACTAATCAGGTTACCTTTCAGCCCTATTTTGTTCTTTTCCATTGATTCTTTGGCATCTGGAGGAATCACCCACTTGCCACCAGGTCCTTGAATAGCTGTAACGTTCCTTTCCTCCCACTTAATAGGAGCCTAGTTTAAAAACAAACCCAGCTTAAGTGTTATATTGCTCTGTTTTACATAGAAATAATTATTAAACATGACTTGTGTTTCTCATAACTGTCACATCAAAACTCACTTTAGCTGCTTCGAATATCTTCATGACAGCAGCAGAGATCTCTGGACCGATTCCATCGCCGGGGATTAAAGTGACAGTTTTCATCTGCGAGGCCAAATAAATAAATAAATAACAAGAAAAATACAAAGGCTGGTGAAGAACTGGCTTCTGCCATGAAAAATCAGAAGAAAAATAACTGGTTTAAATACCCCTCGGATGAAACTCCTGGAGTGCAGAGTTTCATTCTTCAAGGTGCCGACGGCCCACAACACCTGCCAATCACAAAACACCATGTTACAAAATAAAAGACGACACTTTATCAGCGTGATGTGATCTTTCTAGGAATTGTTTTGCATGCAGAGTTTGAAAACAGCATTTCCCCTTAAACTCCAACCAAACAGAAAGCCCCCTCCACCTGCACTGTTAGATCAAACCTGAATCCCAGAATGCAACTGTTCTGATGCAGCTACTGCAATGATGGGTGGAGCAATAGAAACCCAAATATGGGGCCCAATCAAGGGGCCCCAACAGAGGGAACTGAGTTCTGTGATAAGGGAAAGACAAGACACCCATTTTCAAATTACACCACAGAGATAAATTAAACCGTTTCCTCTTTTGCCTGTGTGTAGCAGGGACAGTCAACATGTTAACGGTCATGTATGTTGAACTTACTTCCTGTGGTTTGTCCCTGCCTCTGACGGAAAAACCCAACTTTGTCAGCAGATTAATAATCTGTAGGTGATAGAAATGTTTTGCTGAAGCTCAAAATGTTCAGCTCCAGCAAAATGAGCAACAATGGAGATAAAACACGTAGTTAGCTTAGTGGCTAATTCATATGTAATAAAGTCATGTTACTATAGCAACAAATAAAAGTAGTTGGTGTGACCGCGGTTTCAGTAGCAAAGTCAGAAGGCTATACGTTTATGTCCTGTGTGCGTGTGTGTGTGTGTGGGGGGGGGGTCGTCAGCTATATATTTTACAGAACATACCAAACCGCTGGTGCCATGTAGACGATACATTTAAACCGAACTTACCGCCGACCTCCAAGCCTTCCCCGCCATCCTCAGATAGCCAAGGTCGAGAAGATACTGCACTTGTTATCCTGAGAGCGGACTTCCGTTTTTCAAAATAAACGTCCGAATTCAACATCTAGCTATCAAATAAAACTATTTTATCTTATAAACACCTGAATAATGTGTAATGTTTTGATTTTGTTTTTTGAGCCCACAGGAGTTTATTTATTCTCACACTTTTCAAAATAACACCAAGCTTGAAAATAACAACTTTTAATTTGATAAACAAGATCAACAATGGATGTTTAATTCTCTAAATAAGGTTGTATTATTTAAAAACACAAAGGAAAATTTTACTCATTTATATTGCCCTACCCCTTCTAAACCAGGGCATATAAGACTGAATCAGCCATTTTCCATCACTCATAATAATTACATTTAAAAAGAGCCACAAAATTACTTTGATCCCTAAAATGAAGATAACAGTTTATACAATAAGTCACCCACCTATAGTTGAAGAATGAAGTTCCACCTTTATGTTTATAAATATCAGATTGTTTTTCATGCTGCTGAAGATAAACACCAGCCTCCACCGGGATCCTGCAGGAACAAGCTGTTATAAAACTGGTTGATGGATGCAGTTTATTAATTATATGTGGTAGTTGGTCTGACAAAACAAAACTAGTTTTGGGGATTCCAGCATTCAGATGAACATATCTTCTTTAAATGTATTCAGATTTCTATGTGTTAGACATCCTTGGAGAGCTTAGACACATTCAGAATCTGTTAACTAAAAAAAGACTCTCGAGAGATTTGTTCTTGGTTTTCTCACGGCCGGTCACAAATGTCCAGAACGTTTATGTTGTTAAAGTGTCTAAGGTTAGGTCTTTAATCAGAAGCAAATTTTGATACCTTAAATTGTTGATAAACTTTCCAACAGTTTCATTTATTTGCGTCTTTAATGTCATTTTGGGACATTATTTCTAGTTCTCAGTCATGACCAGCAGGTGGCGCCAAATGACAACATGCTACATGCTCACTGCCAGGATTTAACATCATTCTGATAAAGTCAGGAAATCCTTAACAAAACCCGTGATTTATAAAAAGAATACTAAGTGTGTGATTTGTGTGAAATACAACAAACTTTAAAAAAGAAAATGTAAGAATTAAACTCGACTTTTACAGGTTTACAAAGGCTGTATTTTGTTTGCACACATGAAACACTTTATGGTAGAAAACAGCCAACACAATCATTCAGTCACTTTTTAGGCAAAAAACACAAATTACAAGAGAAGCATACAGCATGAGATACACTGACTCTGAGCCAGTCAGCAATGGAAACTAAACATTTAGAAAAATATTTAAAGCAGCAACGCTGGAAGGAAAATAGCAGGTTACAGCATTTAAAATGCACACTGTGCAAGTTCAGCCATCTTTCAGCCAGTCTGACGGGAATCAGAAAAGGGTTTCAAGCCTCCCACCTGTTCACCCTGATAACCAATGCATAGGCTGCAAACAGTTACAGCAAATGTCAGGCAATGCTAGTTATCAAGCATTTGGATAGTTATTAGCATAGTGAATAGAAGCTACCGCATCAAAGCTGCAAAAACAACAAAAACTGCACAGGCAGAGTCCCAATCAGCTCAGGTTAGATTGCATATTGCTTTGGCTGCTTTTTCAAGCTCATGGATCTTTCAGTTTGTGAAATCACATGGGTGGCTCTGTTGTTGAGGAGTCTGCATTCATGAAGAACATCTGCAAAAAAGAAATACAGAAAGACGTTAAGTTACACATGTAGAACAGCTGACTGGTAAAATCAGCTAATTAAACACAGTGTTTGTGAACCTGTTGATAAAATCTCACCGTTAAATTGTTTATAAGCCTCTTCGATAATGGCGTTGTTGGATCTCTTGATCTCCCAGTAACTGTCGTCAACCCACGGCTTAAAATCCGAACGTTCTACCAGCTGTCCGTTCTTATAAGAACCAGCTAGTCGTGTAGGAGAACGGGTTCAGAAAAGGCAAAAAGATCCACGAATCAGCACGAAAGCAACTACAAATGTTGGCTGTATGTATGTGATGCATGATAACATGTTAATAAATAAAATACCTTTAATCGTCTCATCAATGTCTTTACACAGCTGGTACAAGTCACTTCCCCGTCCCACGACTCTTTCTCCTATAATTTAAAACACATCAAATAAACAAATAGAACCAGAGCAACACTGTTACATATAAACGTCTCGTAAAATAAATCCAAGGATTTCTCACCGTCCAACACTTTGATGTTGGGAAACATCTCAAGCACTGCAGAGCGATACACCGAGTTCCTGCAGACTTGTTACAAAATAAAAAAATTAGCTTTTTTCCCATCTGATATAATGTTAAAAACAATTCACTAAAACCTACCTGGGTTACTGTAATTATATGTGTTGTCTTTCAGACGAATGTTTTCCAGCTTTTTTAAAGAAACAAGGCAGTGAAGGTTTTCGATACTGTTAAAAAACAAAACAAGTCAGAGAGGAAACTGTTTTTACTGAGCTCGACTGACTACGAGAAGCAAAATATTGTACAATAAAAGCTGGATCTTTTTTTTAATTGACATTATTTCTTTAAAATACTTTAAAATAAAACTGGCTGACAAAAACCAAACAAACAAAAAAAGACTTGGATGTTAATCCCAAATTAAAAGCCTCTCAGAAACATCCTGTAGATTTCAGAAAATAAACATATCCCAGTTTATTCATCAGTTTCAATAACATACCTGGAAATTATATTACCAGCAAGATTTAGAGTCTGTAAATTTTCACAACTCCGCAGGGGCTCTGAAGACACAAAAACTGATATATTCAGTTTCTATTTTTCACATATTTGACAACATGGAAATAAAGACTGATAAAAATCTTTCTTGAACCTCACCTAAACTGGATATCTTGTTAGCAGACAAATTTAGCACAGAAAGAAGCCGAAGAGTTGCTAAAGGTGCTAAACTTGAAATATTATTCCCAGATAAATCCAGTCGCTCCAAGTTCATACATTCTCCAATGCATCCCAGGTCGTGTATCCCTAAAAACAACAACCAGCTAAATCAAACACATTCATAAACAACAACCCATCAACATTAAACACTCATTATTTGATCTTACCGAGACTTCTTAATTTGAGAAACAAGATTGATTCCAGATCAAACTCTCCTGTCCGTGATTTCAGCAGCAGTGCAGTGATCTTCTCACAGTCTGCATCTGGAAGACAAACACAGACTCTATCTGTGAGTCAGCACTGGCACAATAAACAGCTGGAAGCCTGAAAACTGACAGATTATCTGTGGCTTTTGAGGCGGGTCACAGAGGAGCCAGATGTGTGCGCTGATGTGTGATGTTATGGTTTTAACTGCATGAATAACAGCTGTAGTTGTGCTTGAGGCAGTAATAAACATGATTTTCGTGGTTTCATTAGTTCACCTGAATGCAAACTGTTGAACTAATAGGGTTTGGAATCTTAATAGAAAGTATAATATAGGATGGGAGGAAGCGGGAGGACTATAAATATCCCACATTTGGGGGTGACGTCAAGTTTCTTCACGGTCAGCTAACAGTAGCGTTAAATGTTGTTAGCTACCTGAATGTTAGCAATGAGCGTCGTTCCTATGGCAGCAGCTGTGTGTGGATTCATGAGGATGATTCAGCCGGATGAAAGTGGGTGGGTTGTTTGATAAAATGGCAGCGGTTCCCCTGTTTTTTTCGCCTCTCTTGTGATGACACACGCACAGGACACGTCCCAACCAACAGGCTGTTAGCTTCGTCTGATCCCAGAAGCGCGAGCCGCTAACGGTTAGCACAGCAACAAGCTACCATCACAACTTACCCTGCTCTTTCTCTCGCTTCGACTCCATCACGGACAAGTTTTCTCATTAAAAAGCAGCTAAATAGTGAAAATTTAGGCGGTGTAAAGAAATGTAGCGGTTATGTATGAGGTGTGAAATTATAATCTATCCAGGGGGGCGGTAGGGACCAGCTCATTGTACCAGCGGTGCAGGTGGATTAGAGACGGACATGAAGCTCCGCAGCACAGCGGGGGGAGGGATGGAGGGGAGCCTGGAACAGCCAGTCTGTTTGGGTTTACTTCAGGTGCAACAGGTTTTCAGTTATTTTTGTTTTCTTTTATATTTTGCTTTAATCAGATATGTCTGAATTAAATATGTTACACAATAATAATAAAGGGAGGCATGTTTTAAAAGCTAAATGTGGCCTGAACCACCTCAGCTGACTCCTTTTGATGAGGAGGAGCAGCAGCTCAACTTCAAGCTCCTCCCGGATGATGGAAATGGAGCTCCTCCTCATCAAAACGAGTCTGCTGAGGTGGTTCGGGCTTCTGATCCAGATGCCTCCTGGTCTCCCCCCCAGTGGAGGTTTTCTTGTCTTAGCACGTCTTACTGGGAGGAAACCGCCTGGCAGACCCAGAATTCACTGGATAGAATATATAATCGTCTTTGGTCGGAGAACGTCTTGAGATCCCCCAGGAGAAGCCGGAGAGTGTGGGGTTGAGGGATGTCTGGGTTTCCCCTCTGAACCTGTTGCCCCTGCAGCCCAACTAGGACAAGAGGAAGAAGATGGATCTATTACTGAACATAAGAGTTACTTTATTTAATTAACAGATTTGGATATATCAAAAAGGTTTTATTTTACTATTTGCTTGTCAGCTGATAATATTAAAATGAGGAGTATAGATGATCTTTTCACTGCCTACTTATGCAAATTGCAGTAATTCCATTTCAAAAAATCAAAATGCAACATAAATAAGAACAACACATATTAGGAGAATTAGACATGAATAAAGAGCTCCAAAAAAGCTTTTAAAGTTTATTACAAAACCAGTAATTTATGGAAATAGGTCAAATAACATGTAATTTTTTTCATGTAATATTTTTAAATGTTTCACAATTTTTAGAATAAAAAACAGTGTAAACAACTAACTAAGGTGTAGTTTTAAAAAGCCGCTGGAGCTTGTGATTACTACCCTTTTTGTAAATAAATTGATACTTTAAAATAAACTAACAATACATTTACAAAATCTACATCAAGCAGTCGGGAACTAACCCACCAAAGCAGACTGACAGCTGTCAGTGATGCAGTTAAGATTTATATAGTTCAACACATTATTTGTAAATACTCAGCTGATGTTTTATAGACTGAAACATTGTTTAACTGATCCTGATCTGAGTTTTTATGGCATCACTTTGATTGGTTCCATCTAATGTGTCAGGCTGTAACTGTTATCACTGTAATTAGAGTTTTATAAGTTTGCAGTTACATCAGCTTCACTGCCAGCACCTTCTAGTTCCTCTTTATTTATTTACTTGCTGTTGTCTGATTGGTTTATCAGCTCTCCAGTGGAAACGCCACCTGGTTTCTTAAAGAGACGCAGCTCAGTTTGTTCAGCATCTTCAGGCAGCATGCACTGCTACGGCTCCATGGTCACTGAATACAACTTCTTTTTATATTCTTTAATTTGTTCGATCGGTTTTTTGCTGTCATGGCAGGCGTCTCCAGGAAAAACTTCAGCTGCAAGCTTTTCTAATTATTTGCAGTAACGCTGACTCTTCCTGCGTGGAAACTCCAGACACTATAAATGCCTTTGACTGAGGAAAAGGTTGGGACATTCTTTGTTCTGACTGTGTACAGGCAGCAGATTACTTGATAAAGATGGGCAATAAGCAAACAATCTTCACCGATGAGCAGCTTGATGCTTACCAGGTATGCACACATGTCTGCTTCCAATGCCTTAGAGGGTGGTAAGAGATTTTGAACCTTTTTTTAAAAATGAAAATCACTTATAAAGCTCCTTTCTTACTCATAT
>SSNP01000085.1:2071741-2117462 GCA_006937955.1 Pachypanchax playfairii
GGGGGGGGGGGGGGGGGGGTCACCTGACAGCGCGCTGTCTTCTTACACCCCTGAGCACGGCTTAGACGGCAAACACAAAGGGACAAATGTAAACCGAGGTGGCTCCCGTTGGGCCATTGGACAACACGTGTGCCAGCGTCTGCGTGTCAGACAACAGTGGATCATGTTGCTGCGTGTACTCACACACATCATCGTTTGAAGGGAAACCAGACTCCTCAATTATCTTTTTATAGGAACAGTGAGACTAGAAAGTATCTGATGTGGGTTATTATTAATGTCATACCTCAAATACTTTGTCATTAGAATTCAAAACATAACAGGTTTGTTTGTTTGTTTCACATTTTTTCCCCTCTTTTTGCAGGACTGCACCTTTTTCACTCGCAAAGAGATTTTGCGGTAAGTCATTTAATCGCTGCATCCTTTTTCAAATGACACTGATTATTGACTTGTAAATTATTACAACTTCCCAATGTTTCCTTTGATAACTCTCTGTGCAGAAGATGTTGTCATGTTATGTGAACAAATCTGAAATGCAAATAGAACCAGAAGTGGAACACAGATGCACTAAACATAGTCCTTTGAGGATTAGTGTTCGGACTCTGCTGCTATTTATTGCTCAGTGGGTGTTTTATGTGCACGCAGATGTGCCTACATTTGTTTAAAAACCATTACAGCTCGTTATTAAAGCAATGCTTTATTTGTCCTGAAATGCAATTCAGTCACAAGCAATTGCCTTCGTGCCTTGATTTTGAATTATTTTTTTGTTTATTTTATAAATGAATGTACAAAAAATATAAACAGATTAGTTTGATCCCATAAAGAAACTTGTAATTTGGTCATTCTTTAAAGGTTTGTTGTCTTTCTTTAGTCTCACATGTGCACTCAATAAGGTTCCTGGGTTTGGTATCACTTCCTGCACCACACTGAACATGGACCAGATAAAGCAAAGAGCTCAGAGAGAAGATTTTAGATGTTAAAGATAAAGACTACTTGACCATCTCCAAGCAGCTTCATGTTCCTGTGACCACAGCTAACAATACTATTAGAAAGTATAAGGTTCATGGGACTGTAGCTTCCGGGGACATTGGCACAAGAGGAAATACAAGAGATTGATCAGACAGATAGAGCAGAGGGTAAAACAGAGTCAAACAAACCATCCGTACGTACTCAAGCTGATCTCTGAGATCAAAGTACATCCCTTTATGATCACATTAGTCTTGTTTTGAAGCATAATTCTTACTTCTACCAGCAAAAAACACAGATTAATTAAACAAATTCCTTGTTGACAAGCCCTAGGTTACTGGTCAGAGATAGTTGTATTACTTTAGTTTAATGGGGTTAGGTACCATCTACTTCGAGTATTTCTTTATCTACTTACGTGTGTGTATATATACAAATATCTGTAATGATATTTTATTTCACTTCCTCCTCTGTCTGCTCCTGAATATTTTGACTCACACATCTTAGTCTCATTTACTTTTCACTTCTTCCTCTGAATGCATGTGGTGTTAAATGTTTATCACATACTGTTGTACTGAACTGAAGTTTCAGCAAATAAAATCAGCAGATAGAAATTATAGTTGCACAATGCGTGCATTCAAGTGAAAAGTTTGTAGATTGAAAATCCAGAAGGTTCTGTTGTTTGAAGGTCATGGATTGGTAAACCTTTGACTTCAGTGTTACTGGGTCTAAGTTCACCGTTCTACCTCTTTCAAAGAACTTTTTACTCTCGCTGCTCTCTTCCTCTCACTGATCTAAATCCTGACATTTAAAAACAACCAGTATTTCATTTGAATGACCTGCTGTTGTTTCAGCATCTGTAGCCAGATGTTACAGAAGCTAGAAGAATGCGACTTAAATGAAATCTAGAGCAGAGCCCATAAAAACGTTGTGCACTTTTTCACCTTAAAATACTCGTAGGAACTATTGAGCTCTCAATCTGGAGTGACTGAACTCTCATTTCCCAGTAAAAATTATCTTTTTAGGGTTAAAGGTGGTAAAGAGGATTTTGCCCCAAATGAGAAGCTCAACAGTTGTTTGCCAAATTTTTCGAGTAGTGCGCCTGCATTGTAGCCCTCCCCTCCCTTCTTCCAACACCAGAAACACCTCCATTAAAAAAATTGTGAAGAAATCCCCCTTGTTTGTTTACTATTGGCATCGCTGGAGTTTCTTCTGGAACTACTACAACTTTGTTTCTTCGAATATGTCATACTCTTAGCAGTACAAGTGTGATTGACAATCCAGTAGCCAATAGATAACAAAACGGGTTTGTTATCTATTGGCTACTTTATTTCAAGCCCCACCTGGTCTATGATTTGTGAATATTTTAACTTTTTCTTTTGGAAACCATAAGTACAAGACCACTACAAGTTGATAAAATGATTTTAAAGTAAATTTGACATCTAAATTTGCTACAAAATCTGCTTTACCACCTTTAGCAAACAGTAAAATAAGTTGTTTTTAGTTTCTCCTTTGAGACCAGAGCCCTGGATCTTCATGTGCCCTCAGTCAAGAAACAAAAGGAGGAAAATAACTTTACATTCCACACACAATTGCCATTGTTCACAGAGAAATGCAATATTTAAATAGGTCATTTCATGCAAATTTCAGGACTTTGTAGTTATTTCTTTAGTATTAACTGGTAATATGAATCATTTTATATCTATAAAACGTTAGGAAACACTTATTAACAGACCTTTTAATATGTCTGCATCAAAATTCAACTGGTTTCGTCAGGCTTCGTCAGCAGCTCGGTCAATATTCATTTTTCGAATTTGCTAGATTCTGATTGGCTAACAAACTAGCCTATGAGAGCAAGGTATACTGTTTCCTGCCCCGCTGTGCATGGCACCTGTGGAGCTAAAATATTCAACAGAAACCTCAGAAAAACCGTTTTGAATGGAAGGGCCTCTTTAATGTTGAACAGCCCCAAGCTTTAGTACAGAGGTAACATTTGCATACTTTCCCTAAAATGTTCCCCCTGGTGGCCATATTCAACAGACATGCTAAGAATGTTCAGGATTGTACTGCTAAATGATGAATTATTCATTAGCTACGTTTACATGGGCACATTTAATCGGAATAAACACCCAATCGGATAAAAAAGACGTCATGTAAACATGTCAATCAGAATGTTTTGATCCGATGCAGCCTGAGCCGAAAGAAATTTACTTCCGATCGAGAGGGGTGGTTTTGTCCGATCTTCATTCGGATAGACGTGCATGTATACACCCATTCGGAAAGAAAGGGTGAAAAAAGCCCAATGCGCACGCGTACAACTTCAGCGTGACGTCTTTCTGCTTTCGCAGACCCAAGTAGAAAACATAGCGGGAAGTAAACAGAAGTAGTCTGCTGGTGCAGTCATCCTGCCATCCTGCTCTCCTCTCCTGTGGTGGAGGAGCAGTAGCAATATGTATTCTGCCTCTAGCTTGGTTAATGCGACCAGTAAAAACCCAAACATAATGATAATCACCCGCAGAGGGTCCATATTGGGGATAACGTGAGTCAGATCGAGCACACGATGGGGCGGGAAAGACGTGCAGAAAGGACGGAGTTTGTTTACTTTTTTTTCTTCCCCCGGAAAGACAACTCGCTGTGCGCATGCTCAACTCATTTAACCTGATTGAGTGCTTGGTGCATGTGTACTCATGGCATGATCAGATCATTTCAGTTAGTGTCCATGTAAACAGGGATTTGGGAATTCAGATCGACCAAGATTTTAATCAGATTGGGGAAATTTGGCGCATGTAAACGTAGCTAGTGTTTCTTTTCCAAAAATGGAAAAAAAAAGTTTGTAAGATGTGAAGGAGTCATCCAAATCTGTTTCCATGCTTAATTCCAGATTGCACAGCAGGTACCATGAGTTGGCGCCGCATCTCGTACCGATGGACTACACCGAAGAACCTGACTGTAAACTGCCGTTAGCGCTTATAGTCGATATGCCAGAATTAAAGGTAAAAACGGTAAATCCTAGCTGAAGTTGTGTTTCTAGCAATATTCAGATCTGTTTTTTTAATTCATTTTTATGTTTTATGGCTATACTAATGCTTATCATTACATCGTTAATTTGATTGTTCAACTTTAAAGTTTGAGATTTTTGTAATCAGAAATTTACAATGAGGGGAACATCAGGCAGATCTAAACTAAAAAAAGATGATAGAACATTACACAGAAGAGAATACAAACAGAATCGCTGGAAACCAGGAACGCAGTGTATAGAGAAGTAGGCCAAGAGTTAGACTTGACAATGAGTCTGAAAAAAACAGGGAGAATGAATCCTGGGGCAGGTGATTACTGAATGTGATGCAGGTGAGCTGATGAGCAGCTGATAAACAGGTGTGTGAACATGACAGCAGGGGAACTGAGGGGAAAATGGCTGGGTGAAAGATACTGAAATGCCTTCTGCAGCAATATATTTAATTTTGCCTTTCAGGAAAATCCATTCCGCAACAGGATAGTGGAGTCATTCTCAGAGAACGGGATGGGAAACCTGAGCTTCAACGAGTTTGTGGATATGTTCTCAGTGCTCAGTGAAACGGCTCCCAGAGAGCTTAAAGCAATTTATGCCTTCAAGATATACGGTAATAAAATTTTTTAAAAATAAATACTGAAAAGATTCTCTACTTTTTATTGAACAAAGCTGGTAATAATGACATTTTCATTCCATCTTAGATTTTAATGTTGATAATTATCTGTGCAAAGAGGACCTCCAGAAGACTCTGAACAAGCTGACGAAGGAGGAGCTGACTCCCGAGGAGGTCGACCTGGTGTGCGATAAAACCATCGAGGAGGCAGATCTTGATGGAGACAATAAATTGTCTTATTCTGACTTTGAAAATATGATAACGAGAGCTCCAGATTTTTTAAGGTAAAAAAGAAAGGTTTATGATTTTAAAGATTTACTGCTGGTTCCTCATGCTGTTTCATTTTTCCATGCAGTACCTTCCATATCCGTATCTGATGGACTTCAGGACTCAGCCTGATCCATATCCTGGTTTGAAGAACAGTTCTGATTTAGTACTCAGAAGAAGACTCCAGCGATCTTTTGCAGCTTCTTGTAAATGTCTTCTTACAAACGACAAGTTTGTCAAGAGATTTTTCAGAACTTGATTTCATTTACCAGCGTACTTCTAAAAGGCCTTAAGCTAAAGCTTTGGTCCCAAAGGTGATGCATTCATATGAATCTCCTGGTTCCTTTGAAAAGTGGAGTTTGCAGACATTAATGGAGGAGGACATAGTTTCCTAAGGTATTTTTTAGGAAGTTAGTACAGCTGCCCATCAATTTGCAAGAGCAACTTGAGACATTCTTTAGAAAATGAGATGATCTTCTGCCAAAATCCAGAAATTTGGAAGCTGTTTTCTCCTTGAAAACCCTGTGTAAAGTGAGGATTCATACAACATGCGGTTGTATATATAAATAATTCACAAATGCAAGTGTTGTTTTTAGGCGGTTTGAAGGGCATTCAGCATGACGCAGAGGGACCATCGACCTGGCCACAAACCTTTGAATGGGCTACAGACAGTGGATTCTTACAAGGATGCCTTAAAGAGGCCGTAGGAAATGATCCAAAACTTGTTCATAGCGCATTCACAGCGGTTCATATGGGTCATTGTAACTGAGTCTTAAATCAGACCATTGTTCTTTAAATTGAAAAGCTGTATATGTACTCTGTACTGTAACAACTGAACACATACACACTAGACATTCAGTATTTAAAAAAAAATCTGGACAAAGCTTGAACTGACAAAAACCACAGCAATGCATTTAAAGGAATGTGCTTATTCTCTGTGGCACGTCTTTGTAAAAATATCTGTTAACTATATGCAGTTAACGATACAGTATGTAAGAATTCGATTTTGTCGTCAAATCCGAGTCCCGCAGTCAATGTAGAAAAAAAACGTCCACTCTCAGCCACTCACCCCCTCCCCTCCCTGATTTTTCTGCAGGGTTGCCACTTCCAGTGTTGATCGTTGTTTGAAGGCCTATTTGTTCAGCACTGAGTTTTCCTTAGTGCGTTTGAACACCCCATCAAGTGAACTACGGGTGCAGTTCAGCTGCTCAGTTGGAAGGATGTGGTGGTTTCTTATTTTTTGCGGCTGCTCGTTGTGGAGTTAAAGCTGCTTGTGTTGAAGACTTGGCAGCCTTGCAGACTTACATCTGATTCACTACGGAACCAGGAAGTCTGGACGTGTAAATAATGATTTCAGTCCAGACCAGCATTTTTAAAATGACAGAAACTAGCGACCAACCAGCTGGCTGAGATCGAGATCTGTTACAATGTGACTTTATTTTCAACATCGGTGGGACTTTCGGCTGTTGTGTGACTATTTCACTGTAAAATTCTTACATATTGTATCTTTTATATAAACAAGAAGCAAATGAACTGACTGGCATGCTGGTTGGTGATCAGCTGGTGGTGGCTGTAAGCTACATCTGAGTTTCTGTGTTCACTTTTTTTTGATCAACCCCTGAAGAGGGAGTTCTGACGTGAAAACTCAAACGTTTCTCACCGACCTCAGAATCCAAAACAGATTCCTCAAACATGAAAAGTGATGCAATCTTGTATCTGTGTCTTATTAAAACTGCCTAAAAATCAGAATTAAACATTGTTATCAGCTTGTGTTGCTAATAGTAGCTAGCTTTGTCACTGAGCTGGTAGCAAATAGTCAAGTGTGACGTAATTTTTTATCAGACTTTAAAGATACTAAGTCATTGCATTTTTAGACTTTAAAGGGGTCATTTAATAAATGGCTACATTAAACAGAAGGGATGCTGTAGTTTTAAAAATATACAAATTAGGCTGTAATATCTCAGAGGTTTGTTTGAACCCCTTGAACACTGAACAGTCATTAAAGCAGTTCTTGCTTCTGTTATCTCAAGTAGCTTTAATGAGGGCAGTATGAAACATTCAGAGCAACAGACTGCTGATTATGTAGCCTCATTAATTACCGGTCTCACCGGGAACATTATGCTAACTGAGATTCCAGCTGAGAAGCGTCTGGTGCTACATGATACTGGAGCTGTAAGTAACTGTTTTTGGCATTGAAAAGGGAGAAAGTGGGTCAAAATCCTTCTTTTTAAAATATTTATTGAGATATTGTACCTTTTTTTACAGCAGCAGGGTCTTTACAAACTGCACAACAGCTAATAAAATGACTAATATGGACATGTGCTGCTTATTTTATCAAATAAAACTGTTTCTAAAAATGTGTTTAGATGCCTGCCATAATGAATGTAAGTGTTGCATAAGCCTACATTCATTATGGCAGCACCTATTATTCTCCACCTCTAAACTGGCTTCTGTATAGACAGATTTATTATTCTTCAAGATATGAAATATCAGATCAATCAGTTTGGTCACGAAAAGTGTTGTATCTTGTTTACATGAAATTTTAGGTAACCATGGCAATGCAGCTCGCTCGAGATGCCCCACAGCACTAACTGCCACATGTCATCACAAGTATGACACATCAAACCAGATGTAACCTTACATGGTTCTGTGACATTTTAAGTTTCTATGGCAACGGCTTTAACAAAAACACGCCCCAACTTGAACCCCTATGTAAAAAGGACTCTGATTATCCTTAAAATTGACTTTTTTGAGAGATTATTGTGTAAACACATTTTGACCTGTTGATGTAATTTCAGCTTTTGTCAAATATCTGTGAATAAATATAATATTAACTTGTCCTTGTTTATTAGAGTCAAAGGGTGTCTATGGATTAATTTTTAAATATGTCCAGTCCAACAAAGGATTCTTGAACAAGTTCAGAGGTACCACTGTCACTAACCTGCTACAAGGTTACATCACTTTGTTTTCCACTGACACTTTATCAGAAGAAATCTTAGTTGTGAAATTTTAGATTGCAGAAATGTCACAAAGTTGCTTCCGTAGATGACTGAGACTTTTAAGTGTTCAGCATGCCCTGATATAAACATGGCTTGCAGGGGAAACACCTGATGTTCAGCTTGTAATGACTGTTTTTGAATGTTTTTAACTGAGTGAGAAGAAAACTACTTATCGTAGTTTTACTGTCAACATTAAAACTATTGCAAGGTATGTAAAACAAAGAGGAAGATGACAAAAAATAATAAATGACCTTTTAGCAACTTCAGCTTATTTCATCATCACCGCTTCATATCGTTTGAAAAATGCATGCAAATAAAACTTCCTGTGAATGGAGTGCAGATGAAACCAAAAATAAAGAAGTTCTTCAAAATCTATGTGGCTTTCAAAGAATTTCCACAGCGAGCGTGCTTTATTTTTCCAAATGCGCCAGTTTGTCCTTACGTTTATGGGAACATCCCTGAGGTCTGTCATGGAAACCGTAGTGACAGCAAACAGGAGATATTTGCATTTTGAGATCTGAGTATAGAAATGTTGCTGTCATTTCACAACAGCATTGCATTTGCAATCTGCATTTCCTCACTGGGAAACTGAAGCTATCTGACTGAATTTAATCACTTTTTTATTACACTAAAACTTCTCTGCATTTAAAACCTCTCCTTTTTAAAGAGGCATCAGCAGAGCATTAGACTTTCTCACAGAAAACCCTGTTGTTGCTTTTGTCCTAAAAGGAGTTGACATGGGGTAAGACTACTGTCAAAAAGATGTGTTTTATTAATTATCAATCTGTGCATAACTAGTAATTTATAAACTATTGTTTCTACCATTGAAAACTATAACAATTTACGAGTCTAACAGAAAACCCACACATGCACGAGGAAAACATGCAAACGCCATGCCGAAAGATACTGGCTGGTTTAAAACCCTGGACCTTCTCACTGCAATGCAACAATGCTATCAAACGCTCCACAGTGCAGCCCCCCCCCCCCAAAAAAAAAAAAGATAAAAATCTTTTTTAAAGATAATATCTTTAATAAAAACAGCTTGTTTACCTCCTACAGCGACGTTAATCATTAATCTGTTGTTTGTTGGTTGATCATCCTGGTGTTATTCATTTGAAAAGACTTGTAAACCCAATTATTGGCATCAATGTATCTGTGCTCCATTAATAATCCTGTGACCTGTCATAGTTTTCAATCCATATTCTTAAAGAATAGATTTCTATTGACAGCCTCAAACTGCTTGTTGTGTTTGTAAAGAAGAAGCCACAACTGTAAATTTAGACTTTATGAACTCTTGAAGTTGTAACTTTGGAACTTGTATCTCACAGAGAAAAGATAGATGACGTGTTCATTTATGATTTTCACAAATAGCTAGTTATGCACGAACTGTCGATTGGTTGAATTTTGACAGTAATCTTACTCCATTAGTTGATATGACATGATTCAACGATGTTGAGTTCAGAAATACCATCAAACAGTTTGCATCATGTACAGTTTTGTTACAAAATGCTGATGAAATGTTTTGCATTTTTTCATACAGTTTGAATATTTTAAACTTTTTCAAATCACTAAGAAAAACAGCAGAATTTTAACAGAAGCTGGAAGAGGATCTGTCACAAAAATAAGAACCCGAATAAAAAGTAGATTAAAAAGCTTCAGTTTGATATTAAGAATGTATTTTTTCACAGATATAATGTGTTTTTTAAATATATCATAGAACCATGCCAGTTGTAAAGGTAAGGGAAAAACAGTCAGCCATGTTATGATGTCATCATATGAATGCGTCTCGGATTGGTCGGTGTTAGTGGGTGTAAACAAACACTGAGAGTGATCAAGACAGAGATTATACAGCAAAGAATTAAACAATAATTCTGAACAAAGTGAAGAAAATGAGTTTCAGTATTTCAGATTGCTGGTTTAATAATATTTGGTCAATTTAGTTCCCAGTATAAACAATTTTCAATGTGATTATTACTAATTAGCTCCATGCAGCAAATGACACAAGTTTGTTTTTTTTGGATAAAACAATAGACAAACAGTGTAAACAAAAAAGGGATGTTTGAGTGGTTAATCTGATGACATCACGCATCGTTTTAGGCAAAAGGCAAAAAGATATTGCAATTTTTTTGTTAAAATATGTGATTAAGGATTCCTAAAGTGTAAAAGATTTTTTTTTAGCTTTAATATCATAGATTTTATCGAAATCGCATCAGATACACTGTAAAAACAATGTAAGTAGAAAAAAATTCCAATTAAAAATCTGCTTCAGATTAAAGCTGCATCTTTAAATCCTGCGTGTGATAATAATAATAATAATAATAATAATAATAATAATAATAATAAAGAACTTAAACTTATTTACACGGAGTCATTGTTCGGGCTCAAGGAGGATATTTCCTCTTCTTGGATTTACCTGAATGCTGTTGGAAAACTAAAACCCAGATCTTCCTCTTTTCCTTGGTACATGGTTGGAGGCTTTAAACCCCTCTGATTCATCTTGGTCACCCAGTTTCACTCCAAAACAAGCAAAGTCTGACTTTTTAACAAAATCCATTGTGTTTTGTGGCTGTTTGGATGTGGTGAAGCATCAACAGATGTAGTAGAAAAATCTGGATCATGTTTACAGTCTCTCCAGTTATCTGAAAACCTATAAACATTACAAAGAACTGACCCTGGTGGGTCAACCTGAACCAGAACTGGACAAAAACCTAATCTGACAGACTTCTACACCCGAACAAGACTTGATTAATGCAAAATCTAACGTGAAATGTGAAAAGGTGAAGCAAAATGGAAAATCTTCTTGAAATCAGCACCCCAGTGTTTGATTTCATTCGATAAACAGGATGCAGGGCTTTTATTCTGAAAGGAGATATCTGAAAACCTCTCACTCTCTTTAACACGTTTAATCACAAGGATTCAAAATCTTAGACACAATGATTTACATAGAAAACAGAATCATGGAAGCATTTCAGCCATTTTAAATAAATACATATACAGATAAATATGATGCTGAAATGAAAACACAGCTGTTTTTCAGTGTTTCTTAGTGTCAGATGAGTAGAGTAAACATTTCCTTTGTTTTCTCGTGAGGACACGTTAACTTCTACTTCCTCTTTGCTTCAGGGAAGAGCCATTTCCATTTGTCATTCTGCTGGAGGAAAAAACACCAGATTAGACTTTTTATGCAACAACAAAACACAAGAATCAGGTGTTTCAGCACTGAAGCGTATCACTGACCTTTTTCCCCCAGGATGAAAATACACATTTGCTTTTCTTTTCTTCCACAGGCCCGTGGATATTGTTGTGTTTGGCTTTAGCCGACTCTTGGTACCCGGAGAGAAGCTCGTAAGTGCCGTCGTTGTTGTTGAAGGCGGGTTCCAAGCCCACCTCTGCGTACAAAGCATCGCTCTGCTGCTCTGATTCCATGTTAAAAGGTGACTGTCCTGCCAGGTGATACACTGGACTGTCTGTTATTCTGTCCAGGCTGTGGCTGTTTTTCGAGTCGGTGGTCTGTCTGACTGGTTTGGGTGAAAGTCTTGGGGGGGTGTCGGGGGGCAAGCTATGCCTGTAATGCTTCTCACCGTCCAGCAGAGGCAGAGACTTGCTTTTACTGTCCAAAGGGGTGAGTTCTGAGTAAACGGACTCTGGTCCTGATGGAGGACTACACCTGCCGTTGATCTTCTCCTTAACTGCAGATCTTTCTGCCTTCTTTTGGTTATTTGCAGGTAAACAGTCTGCTGAGTTGTGTTTAAGAGCCTCTTTGGGTGTTTGCTTGTTGAGCTGAGCATAAATAACCTTGTCTTCATCGCTGAGGACGCAGCTGTCCATGTGTCTACTCCTCCGCGGTAAAGGTGGTACCTCCTCGGCTATGCTGCTTCTCGTCGTTTGATGCTCTGCCACCGACGTCGCTTGATGTTTTTGGACACTCCTGGCGGCTCTGAGAACAACTTTTGGTTTGATCTGGATTGTGTCATAAACGTCTTCGCTGCATTCCTGCGAGAGCAGAAGCACCAGTTAGTTTACAATTACATCAGGTTTTCTATAAGGAAAATTCATTTAAAAAGCTGTAGCTTACATTAAAGCAGGGATGTGTCAAATATTCTCCAAAGGGCTGGATGGGCTGTGTTTTGTAGTACTCTATGAGATGGAGCAGAGTGTCGTGTCCCTCGGTGTCCCCACACACCACAAACTGTCCCGTCTCACTCTGACTGATTACAAAGTGTCGACATCGATCTTTGCCTCTGCAGAAACACAAAGATGAACTTACTAAACTATCATGCAACAGCTGTAACAGCTGGAGTGTTCCCAGATCAGAATTCTATTAAACAAACAAAATAGAGTTTGAAAGTTATTTTTATAAAAATCCTCATTACTTTGCTTTTTTCCAATAACATAATATAATAAAAACTGTAGAAAAGTAATCAAAATACTAAGAAGTATTCGAATATTTAATTTTATTCCATTAATAATTATCAGTTAAAAAAAAAGCTTACTCACCTATATGACAGTATGTATCCGATGGCTTTATCGCTTAAACGGATCAAGAAACATCCCAGTTCCTTTTCTGTCAGGATGTTTTCAGCTGCCCTGGAAAGAAGTCAAAATTAAAAATATTTTAAAAACATGTTGATAGAAGCTGATTTTTCATAAGAAAGCTCGAGCCGCCATGTGGATTCTACGTGTTCATAAAGAAATAGAACAAAAGTCCCTTCCATCAGACGTATGTGGGTGTATTTTTGTTCCACAGGACAGGTAGAAGAGGTGGATGTGGACATTCTGTGTAACTTCTTCTCACTTGTTCCAGTAAATCTCCTCTTCGTTTTTGAAAAAAGACTACTTGGTCAAACACATTTTTTGACTTCCGTCCTATAATATTTCATCTGCCTCTGGTTGAAGTACTCAGGCTAAAACAGCCATTAAACCATTTTTAATTCACAACTGCATTTTTTAATCAAAACAGAAACATCCCATTTATGTTGCTATTTCAGCACCGCACATTTGGTTTATCTCGACTCACTGTGGGGACTCGACCCTTACTTTGGAAACCCATGTGTGACGGAAATTCTGTTTTCTACTCAGACAGTTAAATAAAATAAAAGATGTTGAAATCTCCCTGGATAAAAACGTACTTTCTGCTGATGAAACCCAAGAACCAGGAGGGAAAGAGGCCGTTGTTGACGATAAGTGGAACCTGAGTGTCGAGGAACCACTTGGAGGCTAAGTCCCTGAGCGTGCTGTCGTTTCCTTCCACCGCCAGATCCTCCGTCGGCTCCATCCTCGTCCTCTCCTGATCAAAAACAACACAGGTGTGCAGTGAATATAAGCAGCTTTTACTCCCTGATGCATGTAGCGAGTCTGTATTTTAACAGTCTAATTTGTTTATTTTCCAGGAGGCGTCATCCCGAGCCTAAAAGCAGCTCAGTGTTCTCATTGTATTTAAAAAAACTGGTATTACAGGAAAACCCTCCACTCTAATCCATGTGACATAGTGTTTTATGGCATTTGAAATTATTAAAAAACAAACAAACTAGTCTATAAAGCTGCGAGGAACTGGACGAGCTCTTACCTTGAAGCAAACCTTTACCCGGGTCTTAAAGCAGGGGGATTTCGGGTGGCTGGAATCCTTCGGTCTTGAATGTGAAAAGTAGCAGATATGGTCTGATCTGGTTTTTTGCTGTCTGCACAGCAAGCAGCAGTTCCTCTCAACCCCTAAAGAAGAAGTAACGTTAACTATAAAGCTCAGATGATGTTTTAAAGTGCAGCATCTTCCAGCAGAGAGACCATGTACCTGTCCTTGTGATCACCACCGTGTGGTTTGAACCTGGTGTCATTGTAGTAAACATTGAAATCCTTCTCTTCACCTCTGAACTGTCTGTAATCTCCAACTGAAAGTGTTTCGAGTGTGACCCAACGGGGAGATATAGACTGATGACATTTACATTACACACATTTTTCCACCCTTCTGGAAAGCAGAGAGACTCAGCAGACGACACGGCAGACTTCACATGACTTATTTGCATAACAAAGGCAGCTGAAGGCTGTTGAACAAAGCGAGAACTTCCTGAAGAGAAATGGAAAGTAAGATACAGACACAGTGGTTTATGTGCATGAGATGCTGAACCCACGGAGCATCTGATTACCGTATGGCAGGAGAGCTGTTGCGTCAGCAGCTGATGTTTTTTTTTTTTTTTTTCGGATCTGGTTGTGAAATAAATTCAGATCAGTGTTTGTTGGACCAAACAGGTGGAAAACGTCTGGAAGATTTGTTTACTCTTGGTTTAGGAGGATAACTCATTCCCTCCATGGGTTGAGCTGCTGTCATGAATCATTTAGTTTTAGTTTAGAAGAAGACATCAAGAACTTCCTGTGTATGTGTGAGTGTGTGTGTGGGGGGGGGGGAGTGGGGGGACGATAACCAGAAAAGATCTTTGTTACAGTAATGAATATAAAACAGGAGTTTGAATCTTCCGACGTCTCCAGGATGTTTACTTAATCCAGAAAGGAACTGATGTCTCAGATGATAAAATTACGGAGGTAGAGGTGATGAACTGTACTGCTGTGTTCCATGTATGACTAAAAGTTGCTACAGTAACATGACCTAAGATTTCAACATGTTCGCTGCCTTCTTTACAGAACTTTGTGAGTCATAACGTGCTCCTCTGGGGGAGAACTGAGGTTTGAGGTCAATCGTTATCGCTGGTTCCACATCTGTAAAGAACAGTGTTCGTGAACATGCAGATTAACCATGTACTCAGATTAAAAACAAGCTGCTCCTACGCCGCAGGCTCATTCTGCTGATATTTTTATTTCAGGCGCTCTGATATTGCACTTCTAAAGGTTGTTTTAAAAAGGTCACGCATCAGTTGACACCTACAAAATGTCATTACAGTTTAACAGCCTTTGTGTCCACTTTCCAAACGTGGAGGTAAAACAACCAGATGTGATAATTAAACACCAGGTGAGATTATTAAATAAAGAAGTCATTGCTTATTGATGGCAGTTGGGGTTTTACTCTTTTGTTTTTTTACTCTGATTAAAATTAATTTGTGTTTTTACAGCTGGGAAATTTGACAAGTGTATTTCCGAGCATAACCCTAGTCTTATACTTGTTACTCACAGTACGGGGGCCCAAAGACACCAGGAGAGACCTGGTTACAGGCCCAACAATCAAAAACTCAAACATGTTTCCCTTCGCCTTCAGAGTCGGCTCAAAATGTTCCAGCGGGTTCAGCTCCAGCGATCTCAGTGATTTTACTTTGTGACTCACGCTTTAAAGACACTTTTATGTACATTTGATGTGAATACGTGAGGCTCAGCTTCACGTTTTTGAACAGCTGACTTCAAGTGGAAAAGTGTTGCCAGTATATTTCTCCTGTTCTTTTTGTATTAGCACGTTTATTTTCAGTTATTTTAGTAGAATTTTTAAAATGCAATGTGTGTGCGCGTTTTTATATTGTCTTTGCCATATTTGGTGAGATGAAAATGCAGGTGCAGCAGAAGCGTGGGGGGGGGGGGACTATGACATTTAGAGGAGTTGGCAGTTGGCACGTAAACATTTTATTCAGAGAGTTCAGTCACATCTTTTATTTTTAAAAATATCTTTATTTATAGCTGCACAGTCACTTTCAATTCAAGATTATACTGTAGTTGTAATTTTATGTGGAATATTTTCACATGATAGTAAAGTAAAAGCACGTTGCGTTTAAAGAAAATCTTTATTATAAGCCAACAAGGAGACCTTTATAAATAATATAATACAAAACACAAGTCATAACAACAAATAGATTAAATCTTAAAATCATATTGCAGTATGAAAAAATATTATTTATTGAGTTTTGTGATTTTATTTTTCAAGATGCTCTGTTCAGATAAGATTTCACATGGATTTGCCTCATTTGTTGGAAATTAGTTTATTCTCTGACTATTAGAGAGTTAGTTCACGTTACTTGTGGTTTATTTTAAGTGTTATGTCGTTGCGCGTGAGATTCACCGGGTGCTATCACGTTCAAGAACATATAATGTCCGTTTCAGAAACACAAAAACATAAACAAACAAAAAACAAAATATTAACAAATTTCCCCTTGTCAAACAGCACCACCTAGCGGCAGTTCCCGGTAACACGATTTCACCAAAAACACGCCCACTCGTCAATTCGCGCCGTTCCTCGCGTGAACTACATTTCCCGTCGCCCCCTGTCCCGAGGAAGGCAGTCATGCGGATGAAAACAGGAGTTGCCATCAGCTCCACTGCACGAAAGGGAAACTTCAAAGAAAAATGAACGAAGAGGAGGATGGCAGCCGCGCGAACTCCTGCACACCCCAACGGCTGACGTCCGTTAAGTCCCTGGACGTGGTCCAGGCCGACGCACCAAAGGAGCAGACCTCCAAACTGTGCGGCTACTTGAACAAACTGTCCGGCAAGGGGCCTCTCAGGGGCTACAAGCTGCGCTGGTTCGTTTACGATTCGAGGAAATGTTACTTGTATTACTTTAAGACTCCTCAAGATGCGCTGCCGCTCGGACACATCGATATCGGCGATGCCTGCTTCATGTACGATGTGGAGGGGGACGAGGGCCAGTTCGAGATCCGCACAGCTGGGAAGGAGTTCCTCTTAAAGGTAGGAAGAACTCAGATTTTGTGTTGCTGTCACTTCCTTTCTGCTTGTGAAACGGCAGCAGAAACTCTTTGTAACATGTATTTTTGCTCAGACCACCGAGATCTGACAATTCTGGATCTCTGTATTAGAGATGAGTCCTGAAACCGAACCAGCTGTTTGTGTTCTGTTACAGTATGAGCTCATCGTGGGTCACAGAGTCTCATGTGATGCAGTAAAAAAAAATCTTATCTGCTGTCACATGACTGTAACTCAGACAGGTGACCTGGTTCATGCTGAAGTCTGTGTGTTTTGGAGGCTGATGGTCTGAATCAGGGCTCTGAGGATCCAGAGCCACATGTGGCCCTTCGGTTCCTCTGAAGTGGTTCCCTATATATTTGAGTAAAACCAGAGTAACAGGAAGTGGATCTTATTTGTTGCACTTTGCGCAGCAGAATGACACTAATATTACAAACAGGTTGTTCTGCCTGTACGAACTGGTTCCAGAACCAGAACTGAACAAACACGATGTGTGAAATCAGAAACAAAGACCCGAATCTGATAACAGACTGATACCTGAATCTTCATTTTAAGGATGAAAGTGACTTTATGGCTCTTTACAAATTCAATTTAATATGATTGATAGAAAATGAGTGTTTCGGTGTTAAAGGTTTCAGACTCCAGGTTTGGAACCGAGACCCCTCTGATCCGAACAGCAGCCCGTCTGTAGCAGAGACACAGCTGGACTGTTTACATCCTTTTGAGCAGAATTTCTTTGGTAAATGAAACTGAAAAGTGAGTTTAATGTGTCAAAAACAGTGTTCTGAAACTTTGGAAAGAGGAAGTTCTTGTGAGTCTATCCAAGTGGGAAAACCCTGAGTGTGTGTGTTTGTGTGTGTAAAGGCTCCCAACAGGCAGGTGATGCATTACTGGCTGCAGCAGCTGCAGCAGAAACGATGGGAGTACAGCAGCACACGAGGCAGCGGTCAGAGGGACAGCTGGAACTCTCCGACGCTGCCTTATCCTCCCACAGGCCTCGTGGGCAAAGAGAATGGTAGGCACACATACACACTCACACACACACTGTGCAGAGAAGGGGGAATATCACTTTAATCCTCAGCCTTATCATTTCCTCTGTTGGTTCAGTTGAGTACTGATAAGAACATCATCAGCTTTTTCAGATGCATCTTTTAGGAGGAAACATAAAACACGACTCTAACCCAGATGCTTAATCTGACAGATGAGTTTCTTCTGAGTGGAAATCAGATTCTTTGGGGTCTTTGTTTATCACACTGAGCTGTGAGGAGTTTTTCAGTGTGACATTTATTTTTAAAGACCCACTCTGATCATCTTTTGATCAATTTTAAAGCGTCTCAGTGGTCTTTAAATTACGATTATGGAGTTTTTACCCAAAATCCCAAAACCTGTGCCGTTTTCTAGGAAGTCGTTTCTGCACAGCAGCAGTAGCCCTGTAACAATTTGCCTAGGCTGTGGCGGTGGAACTGTTGGCGTGGAGGACCTCCCCACCCCTCCTTGTTGCTGAGAGCTCTCTGTTTACGCTAGCTCTAGTAGGAGCTTGTAGCCCCGCCCAGTGGATTTTCTACATCACAAATCCAGTCTATTTTTGATGCATATATGCATCTGCTACTGATTCACTGTGATTTGAATGCAGAAATACTCAGAAATGCAATTTTGAGCTTCCTTTTCTTAAAGAGGCCATTTCACACAAATTTCATGACTTTGTGGTTATTTCATAAGTATTAACCTGTAATATAAAACATTTTATATCTAAAAAAATATTAGGAAACACTGATTAACAGACCTTTCAATCTGTCTGCATCAAAATTCGGCTCATTCTGTCAGGCTTCGGCAACAACTCGTTCATATTCATTATTCGAATTTGGACACATCCGTAGTCTCTTCCTGTTTGCTATGTCTTATGCCACAGCTTTTAGCCAGCAGCATGCTAGGTGTGGTTTCAACTGCGGGAGCTGATGAATACTAATGAACAAAGGAGTTGTGACGAAACAGATACAGGCCATTCGAACTCAGGAGAACTCAGGTTTTATCACCACCTGCGTAGTTTGAGAGGTAAAAACTGAAAGAGAAGTTGTTGACCTGTTTTCACACCCACTATGAAGGTAAGAACACCTGTGGAGCTAAAATATTTAACAGAAACCTCAGAAAAACCATTTTAAATGGAATGAACTCTTTAAGATACAGTACATTGTTTAGCATCAGAAAAATGCCACAAAAACATGTTTACAACACAAAAGCATGATTTTCATCTGTGTGGGTCTTTAACGTGCACACACACACACACACTCTCTCAGGTCATGCCTGTCTTTAAATAGCTGAAATACCTGAGATATCGTTCCTGATCTCTGACAGTAAATACGGATGTTTGACAAAACTTGAATCTTTATTCATAGAGATAAGTCTTCAGCCTGTGCTAGTTGACTTTCTCGTCAGTATGAGTTCTACTGTATTTTTGTGAGGTTGAAGACATAAACAGCAAATAAAAGGAAAAGATTTTCTGTAAAGTCGATGCTTATTTTAAAAAATAGGTAGAAAAAACAGAGAAATTATCGATCAACAACAGGAAGTTGTGTAAACGTTTTAGTTCATGCAGTGGGAGTTTCATCTTTTAAATAACGTGACCAACGAAAAGAAATCTTGCAAACGCATTGATGCTTTTATTGAAGTGAGCTTAACAAAGGAAATGCAGCTCTGCTGTTAGACACACAGAGCCTTGAACACAGACGGAAGAAACACAGCTCGTTGTTTATTTGTATTTATGGAACTTTGTTTTTTTGACACATCAGATGGGGAACTGCAGAAAACCAGCAGAGAAGGTGATGCTGAAAAATAGATATATAGATAAAAGTTGCATCAAAAAATCAGTTATCTGACTGCTGCATGTGTTTAATGTTTGATAGAATGAACGAAAAACATAAAAAGATTGAATTAGTTGTTTAATTTATTAATATATTCTAAAATAATATGAATAGAGTTGTCGGTGTGCTTAAAGAGACTAATATTCCTGCATTATGGTTCATGTTTCAAAGTCAGTGTTTATTTTTAAGTAGCATTAAATGTCCTTCAAGCAGGTTCATGGGTTGTTTGGTATCACTGTCTGCACCACCCTGAACATGGACCAGATAAAGCTAAAAGAGCTCAGAGAGAATATTTTAGATGTTTAAGATAAAAAGTCTTCAAGCAGTTTATGTTCCTGTGACTGTAGCATCATTTAAACAAAATTTTAAGCTCAAGGTACGCGACTTTCTGATTACCATCTGTTAACTTTTGAACGAGAGATGAGAGTTTGTGTTAACGAACCCAAAGTTTCCTGGAGACGAGCTTTCAGACTGATGAGAGAAAACCTGCGCTTTTTCACTAAAGACAGTTATTGGTTTTTATATTTGTGGAAAGTTTCCAACAAATTTGGTCTGAAATGTTTTTACAGACTCTTGGTTTCTGTTAAATCAGAATATAGAACGTAACTGATGTGTCTCTCTGTCTCTGGTCCCGTCCTGCGTTCGCTCTCTGGTGAAAGACCTTGACCACAATCAGGATATAGAAGAAACAATGTTTCTCTTTCGATGTGCAGCTCGGCGCTGACGGCTGTGGAATGTTTTTCAGATCCCATCTTCAGCGAGAAGCTGAGTGAGAACATGGAGAAGGTCCGCAGCGACCTGTCCATGGAGACGGAGTCGAACGCCAGAGGAATGGTGGGGATCCAGACAGCCAGAGGAGCTGCGCCGCTCAACTTCTCCCTGAAAAACTTTGGAACAGAACTCAGGTAGAACCTCAGCTGCACCCACAGTTCTTTAACTAAGGAAGTTATTTGTTGAATCCAGGTGTTTCTCTGAATGTTGGTAACAGAGGAAGTAGTTCCGTTTATAGTTCACCACGAGCTTTGCAATCCAGCTGTCATGAGTTCCTCTTTTAGGACAAATTTACTTCAGCATGTGACCTGCTGAAAATGCACCACTGTTGATGTAAAAGCAGCTCGAGGAGTTTGTGTTTATTCCTGCTATCCTCGGCTGAAATATTTACGGTATTGATGTTTATAAAGTTGTCGGTTTCACTCATTTCTTTCCCTCCAGAAACACCATGTCGTATCTGCGGCCCGGCAGAGCGGGTGAGAACAGGCGCAGCGTGTTTTACACCCCCAATAGCAACTCGGAGGAGTGGGAGATTGTTGATCCTCCATCCAAGGACTTCTCAGAGCAGAAGTCTCACCTGGACCAGCACAGACGTGAGACCTCAGAGCTCTAACGCTTTAATGCTCCGCCTCCCGACGATCACACTCATGCTTTTCTCTCTCCTCCCTTCAGATTCCTTCGGGTCGGCTTTTACTTTTGATTTCGTGCGCAACCCCTCTCGACCTAAACGGTCCTCGCTGCGAGATGTGAAGGGATCCGGAAGGTCGGGACGCAGATCCGAGAGTCCGACGATGGAATGTAACGGCAGTAAATCATCTGATGTTCAGCTTCAGCTCCAAAACCAGCAAGACGAGCTGATCCAGATGCAGCAGGATCAAGTCAAACTGCGAGAGGAGCTGGCCAGTCAGAAGGCACGCCTACTTGTCTTTGATGTCACAAATTAAGCTGGTCTGCTGTCTGGTTCATGATTTGAGTTTAAGCTAATGGGCCGAGTGGGTTTTTCAGTTTAATAGATTAGTCATGCTCTAACTCTAAACGAGGAAACAGTATTTCTGCACTAAACAATCACAATGTGCCACTTCCTGTTTTCTCTCTATTTTGATTCTTTCTGTGAATTTCCACGAGCTGATCGGACGAGTGTTTCTAGAAAGGGTCTCTGAACTTGTGTTTTCTGTTGAATTCCTCAGCATGTGATGCAACAAACTCAGAGCAGCGCTTGTGCACGCTCGTGCACGCTCATGTCAGTGTTGCATCATCATATTTCAGACTTAGTTGTAAAACAAAGACATTTTCTTCTCCGTGTAGGAGCTGGTGAGACTTCTGCAGCAGACTCTGAGAACCTCTCAGTGCGACAGGCCTACCGTCCTCCGACCTGCATCTTCAGAACCGAGTCAGACTCCAGGTGTTACCCAGGAGGACGTGGCTCAGCTGGAGATGCTGCTTCAGGACAGAGATGGACAGATTGAGTCTCTGTGTGGACACATGGAGCGTCTGTCCCTGGAGAAGGAGAGTCTGCAGCAGGAGCTGAAGGGACTAAAGGTCAAGGTGGGGGAGATGAACGAGCAGCTGGGGATGCTGATGGAGACCATCCAGGCCAAGGACGAAGTCATCATGAAGCTGTCGCAGCAGAGCTCGGATCAGGGCGGGAATCCAACCGACGCCGGTTCACCGGGTCCAAACAGAGAGCAGCCGGAGCTGGACATCCTCAAGGTACCGAAACGAACCCGAGTTCAGAACTTCATCACCTGTTTGGATTGATTTATCAATGTGTCGTATGTCTTCACAGGACAGTCTTCAGGGTTATAAATCCCAGAACAAGTTCCTGAACAAAGAGATCCTTGAGCTGACGGTGCTGCGCAGAAACGCAGAGAGCAGGGAAAAGGCTATCGATGCAAAGGTAACAAGTCCAAACAAAACAAGACCTGAACCTAAACGCAGAGTAGAACAGAAACCCGATCTCCTTCCCCCTGACTGTCGCAGTGCACGGCGCTGGAGGCCAAGCTGTGTCAAGTGGAGAGTAAATACCTGGTGCTGCTTCAGGAGGTCAGGACGCCGGTGTGTTCGTCTTTAGAGCAGAGTCCCGCTCGAGAGGTCATCTCCAGACTACTGGAGGACGCTCTGCAGGCGGAGAGCCCGGATCAGCACGAACACCAGATCTTCAAACCAAATACCGTCAGGTACGTAAAGATACGCCACAAACTCTGGATTATAAACTCTTCAGATTACGATTATTCACATTTAAACTGAGCGTGGGGGGAGGAGTCAGTCACATGGTCTCACTGGACCTGTTCTACTTTCATTAATAGCTACATGCAGTTTGAACTTTGAAACAAGTTTTGACGTGTTTCTGTGAACGAGTTGTTGGATGTTCAGGAAATTCTTGATCAGTGATTTGTTAGTGACATCATCACCACCTGAACGTCACCTGTTCATATCTCCCCCTCTCTGTTAGTGAGTATGACGTGTACGGCTTTAAGACGGTCCCAGAGGAGGAGGAAGACGAGGAGAGGCTGGTTGCGAAGGTCAGAGCTCTGGAGCTGAAGTCCCTGTCCATGACGGACCAGGAGGTGTCGGTCGGGGTCAAGTGGGAGAACTTCCTGGCCAGCACCATGAACAGAGACCTGGTGCGATCCCCCGAAGTGAAGGCTCTGATTCGCTGCGGCGTGCCCCACGAACACCGCTCCCACGTGTGGCGCTGGTGCGTCTCCTTCCACGTCAAGAAGTTCCGGGACCACCTGGCGCCGGACTATTACGAGACCTTACTGAACGTGGCTCGGGACAAGCCCAATCCGGCCTCGAAGCAGATCGAGCTGGACCTGCTGCGGACGTTGCCCAACAACAAGCACTACGCCTCGCCGAGTGCAGGCGGCATCCACAAACTCAGGAACGTCCTGCTGGCCTTCTCCTGGAGGAACCCAGACATCGGATACTGTCAGGGACTAAACAGGTACCGGACGGACCCACTTTCTGTCCTTCTTATCTTGTAACCATCCCTCCTGTAACTACATGTCATGTCTTCAGACTAGCAGCCATCGCCTTGCTCTACTTGGACCAGGAAGACGCCTTCTGGACCCTCGTGGCCATCGTGGAGGTCTTCATGCCTCGAGACTATTACACCAAGACTCTGCTCGGCTCTCAGGTAAATATAATCCATCACAGACTAAATAAAAGACCCGAGTGGCCTTAAAGACGTAAACGTATCTGCAGGTCGACCAGCGCGTGTTCAAGGACCTGATGAGCGAGAAGCTTCCTCGTCTTCATTCACACTTCGAACAGCATAAAGTGGATTTCTCACTCATCACCTTCAACTGGTTCCTGGTGGTGTTTGTGGACAGCGTGGTGAGCGACATCCTCTTTAAGATCTGGGACGCCTTCCTGTTCGAAGGTCCGAAGGTAAGAAGCCGAGGAACGTAAAGAACTGTTTTAGGATCAGGAAATGTTTCTAATAATATACGTCTAGTGTTGATTTATTTTACTCTCGCCAGAGGAAATCAGACGGTGAGTTTCACCTCTCTCTATTTTTACTCCACAGATCATATTTCGATTTGCTCTCGCTCTCTTCAAGTACAAAGAAGACGACTTTTTAAAGCTGCAGGACTCCACGGCCATCTTCAAATACCTGCGGTACTTCACACGGACGATCCTCGACTCCAGGTGCGTTAGCTGTCGTTGAAACAGTCACACAAACATCTGCAGTGTAACGTTTCCTCCAAGGACGCCGTCAGAGTCTGAGCCTCAGATTCATGGCGGTTAGAAACAGTTTGGATTTGATGGCGGTCTTTGTTTTACAGGAAGCTGATCAACATCGCGTTTGTGGACATGAACCCGTTCCCCATGAGGCAGATCCAGAACCGCCGCTCGTTCCACCTGGAGAAGGTCCGTCTGGAGCTGACGGAGCTGGAGGCCATCAGACAGACGTTCCTGAAGGAGAGGGAGACAAGTCAGGATGGGCGGAGCTTTGTCAGCGACGACGAGGAGGATTCCTGAGGACGAGGGTTGTGGATTTTGCTTTAAAATGAAAACGAGGAGCTGCAGCTGCTGACGGACTTTGGACAGAGGAGGTCTCTGCGTCAGAGCCGGAGCGAAGTCGCATCAGAAAACCAAAAATCCATCCATCAGTATTCCTGCCATCATGCTTTTATTTTGTAAATGCTTCCTGATTTAGTGCTGCAGAATATTCTCCTTATATCCTGTCAAACAGTTTCTATTTACTCCCAAACAGTATTTTCAAATATTTTCATGCTGTTTTATATTTTGAAGGAATTTTCTTTTTGTAACATTTTTATTACTTTTCATTTTGTTTATTTACTTGATAAATATCTTTATTTTACCACATATATATATATATTTTTTCTTTTATTTCTAAATGTCCAATTCTACATCTCTTTTATTTTTCTTATCTTGTAATGCACTTATATTTTCGATGCTGGAATTGAAAATTTGCTGAAACTTCTAGACAGAAAAAAAGATTTAAGTGTGATTGAAAAAAAAAGAGAATTACAGAGAGGCATGAAACATTTAATGTTTAAACAAATATGTTTATTTGTTTGTGACAAGTGTCAAAATTTACATTTCTGTGAGCCCAAATGTAGTTTTATTTGGGTATTTTCTCCAATATTTCTACTAGATTATTTTAGAAATAGCCATTCAGGAAGAAATTTGCTGTTTTTATTGACTATAAACAGACACATTCAGACCTGACTCTTCTTCTGGCCTGGTAACACTTTCTCAAGACTTTTTTAAGTTCTTTAAAGATCCAGATTTGTTCAGTTTTTTAAGGCTGTTTTTCCTCTGAGCCCAAACTGATAAATACTGAAGTCTTTACACACGTTGTCCTCATGGTGGCAGTGCAACATCTGTCATGTGTTTACACGAGTTCACAGGCTCTCTGCTCACACACAAACACACAGACTGTCTGTTTGATGTGTAAAAACTGACTTATGATCTGTGAGGTTTAGAAATCCTCCTGTTTGTGGAGTGATGTGAAAAAAAAACCCAAACAAGACAGACAGATGATTGTTTTCCTCTCAGCTGATGCTTCGTTTACAGCATTTCATTTTGTACTCCAGCTGTTTTTGAGATTTCCTCCCTGTTCTTGCAGTTTCAGAGGAACCTCATCTTTAGATCGATTCTTCTTAGATAATTTGATTCCTGATTTGACCCTGTTTGTGAGAGCAGGTCTCTCATCATCTCTATTTTCCTTTAAATAAAACATTTTATTCTATCTGTAAATGTCTCATTCATTAAGTTTACTCAGCCTCTTCTCCAAAGTGACCTTTACAAGGATCATCTATCTCTTTTTATAAATAATTTAATGCTCAGGAGCGACACTGAACGCAGTGGACTTTGCTCAACTTTTTTTTTCAGCAGTTTGATGCACAAATGTAACGATAAGATGAACGTGTTCATCTTTATTCTGTTCCATTTAATAAAACAATTCAAATCATTTTATTCTACATCTTTTTTTGTAAACATGTGACAGAAGGAAAATAAATGGCGTGCTTTAAAGGTTTGTGGTGAAACAAGCAGATCTCAGCTAGGAAGCGTGTCTCGCTGCTGTACTTTCATAATGGAGCCATCAGGGGGGGAGGGGCTTCTGCAGAGACAAAAAGCCTGACGGGTCGACCTCTTTTGTGACAGAGAGCAACAGACGCGGACAGACAGAGCAGGACTCAGCTGCTGCAGACATGAGAAGGTCCCTCCAGCTGTAGGAGAACACATGATCTGCTCCACGTCTCACATCAGGTACGTTTAGTCTGAAATCAGCTGATCTGTGTTATTTTAATAAAGATCTTTTTGTAACTTTTGTAAGTTTGTGACATTTCGGTTTGCTGAAACCAGTTTTAATCTTATTTGCATTTGCTGATCTGCTCACACTTTCGTTCCAGATGAGATGTTTCACTCTGCTCTAATTACCCAGAAAATCCTCTTTACATCTGAATTCCTGTTTTAATCACATTCTCACCCAGTTTGATTGTGTTGTGTGAATCAATTGAGACATTTGAACATGTTTTTTTTGGTATATTTTGTGTGTGTTTGCTGGTCAAGTTGAAGTGCTGTGAGGATTTTCTCAGCAGTGAAAGTAGGTGCAGGCAACAAGCTGAAACATGTGGTTAAAAAATGTCATGCCTTCAGTCAGAAACCAACAGGAACTCCTTTTTGTGCATCAACAGGAGATAAAAGAAGACTGCTCCCTGGAGGAGGAGGAGGGGGTAAGAGATCAGGACCAGGATCAGTGTTGGGAGAACTGCTACATCCATGAGGACGCCAGGCATGGCAGGATTCAAGAACCAGAATGTGGAGAATTTCTATGACATGGAAGAAGAACTGGGGAGGTGAGGAATCTTCTGGTTTCCTGGAGCGAGCTGACGCAGCGGTTACTCCTGAGCGAGAAGCCGTTCAAACAGCTGACCTGTTTCAGCTTGAACTGGGGAGTGTCACTGTGCTGTAGTAGTTTACTGGCGGGGATAAAGTTTCAAATGCGAACACTCTTTTAAACAAACATGCCACGTTCGAGTGGTTTTAAATGTCCGTATCATTTAGATTTACAGCCTTTGTTGAAAACGTTGCAGACTGTGGAACCCTTACAGGAGCAGACATCAAGAAAACAGAGTCTCTTAGGGAAATACATTTAAGGAAGTGTACAGAGAACAATATAGTTTGAGGAAGTTGTGCAACCATTTTACACTAGACAACCAAAGGCATGTGTAGCAGCTGATAGAGTATTAAAAAGAAGGTTTCGCTGACCTTTGACCCCTTTCCACTGTAAATCCAAAACATGCTTTACATCCACACGCCGTTTCCTGTGGACCCTCTTTGTCTCCGCTTGTATTTGGACACAGGAAGGGGAAGAATTTCCAACATAACATCTTATATTTGATGGAAATAACTCAGTTTTACTTGGTAAAATAAACAGTTTGATGGTGGAGACCCCAAACTGAGCAACTTTTAGAAAAATGAAAGAGAAATTTACAGTTTAACAACTGCAACATGAGTGTATATTTAATGTGTTTTAGGATTTTTTGCTTGAGATGCAAGTAGAGTTGATGAACTGTTTGTCTAGTTGTGAAATCAGTTGTGGAATCGCCGATGATATCACCGTTTCTCGAGCTTAAAAACTTGCTGAGAGCTTCTCTAGTTTAGATGTTCCATGGTGTGAGAATGTGAAACCTTCAGCTTGTGGTGACAAACCACAGGAGTTTCACAGGTTTTCACACAGAAAGTGACAAAAACGATTTAGTCAGAAGTGACTGGGGCTGTCTGGTCCCGCTGCGACGTCTTTTCCACCACGCAGAAACTGTTAGTTTTGTGGAAATTAAATCAACGGGGGGCAAAAATGAACATGTGGAAGTCAAACATTCAAACCTTCCCGATGGCGGGGATTTAACGTGTTCACACAGAAGATCTCTTCTTTCCATTAGTGACTCACGGTTTGGGGTGAGGCCTTTCTGCTGAGCGGCCCTCAGCTTGAGACGAGGTGTTTACTGACAGCCGGGGCTTTTTGACCATCCGAGTAATAACACGCTAACATCCAGCAGAATGTGTGACAGTGTGAGCTCACAGCTGCTACCTCGCATGAGGTCGGTCAGGTGCACAAACATAAACACCGACACAAGAAGGAGAAACAGAGCTGGTGTGCAGGAAGCCTGACTGATTCAGACTAAATAAAAAAAGCTTTTTTAAGCCACTTGTCAGTAAAAATATAAAGGGAGTGCCATTTTCTTTTCATGTCTGAACTGGAATCAGTGTGGAACTTGAGTTGACGTCATTCTGGATGTGACAGTTGCAGCGTGATGATATAACAACATGTTTACATGGTTTGGATTGTTCTGAGTCAGGAAGAGTCTGTGGTTCTCACTGATTTAATGACGTGTGACAAACTGAAAGGAAAAATCCATCAAGTGTTTCTTAATAAAATGTTGGGCCGCTCCACGCAACCTCAGAGATGATGAAACGCCGTTCTGAGAGATTCTGTGTTTTTGTTAGAATGATTGAGAGCAGAGTTTGGTGGAATCATCAAGTTCGATTAAACATTAACAACTTCCAGACAAGATATTTTAATGACCTTGACGACCTTTTCACTGTAAATCTATTGTGAAGCCTCGTTTTCTACAATTTTCACTCGAACAACAGAAATAAACAGTTCAAACAGTTTCACACGTGTCAGACTGTAGATGACTGAGCTGTCCCAAACGTCTCGAGTTCTGAGCATCATCAGCACCAAACATCTCACACTCACATTCGTTCAGGATGGAAAAAAAGAATCTCGTTCATCTGAAACTAGAGTGTCTAACAGTTTCAGGGAGCTGTTAGTGACTCGGATTGTTCCATTTAATCACAAGTCCATGTTCACTAGAACACAGGAATGTTAAAACATGTCACATGTCACTGTGGTTTATGTTCAGAGTGTTTCCTAATTGGTGTTTCTGTCTTGCATCAGCAGTTTTTATGAAAACTGAAGACGAGGCCGGGCAAAAAGAAACTAATTAGAGATTTTCAGTTTGAAGAAGTTGCAGAGGACGTTGCAGAGACAGCGACACTTCTTTTTTAGCCGCGGTGATCGCCACACTTGATGTGTTAGGGTGAGACGAGCCGCCTCTCTGCAGGCTGCTGCTGCTGCAGAGGAGCTCAGCTCCTTCACAGGTTTTGACTGCACATGAGGTATCTGCTGCACAGACAGCAGGCAGCAGCTGGATACAGATGTTTCAGCCTGTTTATTGAAGGAAACTCCACGCTGACCTGTCGAGCATTCCTAAAGTTCCTGTTTGACAGAATTCATTTATTTAATAAGTTTTGGGAGAGAGTGCAGCTCCGCCTCCTCCGCAGATGATTAACAAACAGAGTGAGGTTACTTTGAAGTCAGTCAACGGATTCTCTCTGGGCAGAAATTAAGAAATGCCCTTCTGATGGCAGATATTTTAACTGTCAATGATTTTCAGACACAACAGATCAGGATTTTTTTTGTTTGTTTTCTGTGAAATGATGAGTGTCGCTAAAGCTTCACCACCATCCTGTTTTCAGATTACAGAGATGTTCTTGTCCCGTTCCAGATCTGTCCAGATCACTCAGTTGACAAGTGTGTGGAGATATTTGCCGGGCGCCGCTTGTCCGAGCATTCTTCCAACCTTGTCTGTGGGTAATGACCTTCAGCTGTTGGAAGTGGAAACTCTGTGGAGAGATGCAGCCGCACCGATGAGCTTAAGAGCTAAGACAGACGGCACGTTTGGCCCGTTGTGGAACACCGCTCCCAGCATCACTCCTCTCTGTTTAGGTGTTACTCTACGCTTTGCTGCAGTCGTCGCCTCAGGGTGATTATAACGGGAGAAACCGAGGACAATTCTTCATCCTTGGGCTTGTTTTTACAAGATAAATTCTCCTCATTTCACACATGATAATAGTCATCAGGGTCAGTCTTCTAGGAACAACTCAAGGAGGGGGAGATGAACAGATACTGTCCAACCATCTCTTGTGTTTCTGCAGCTTTTCATTGGACGTATTTCTAAAAACTATAAAATTTCATTCCTCGCCTGCATCTTCTGCTCAAACATGTTCAAACACAGAATAAATATCTTCGTAACCTCCTTCAGGGTTGAGAAGATCTGTCTCCCCAAGGCTCACTAAGAAAGAAAAACAATTGTTCAAAGACATTCCTGTTTATTGGACACACAGGTGAAACCACCTGTCTGGGTTAACACCACTCAGGGTCTTCAGTCCCACTTTGATTTCACTCCTTCAGTGTGACAATAATTAAAAAGCCACGTTTACAGCATTCTAATGAACATTTTGTGATCTATTATTGCTGAATTAAGAGAATTGAGTGTGTCTTTAAAGGAATGTGGCATATTATTGTCTGCATATTGTGGTTTACAGAGTTTGTAGCTTTGAATCACATTACATGGCTTTGTTTTGTAATGTGTTTCCATGTAGCACCAAGTGCATAAACTGCTCTTCTAGCAGCTCCTCATCACTCCTCCTGCTGCTGGGAGACGTTCCTGTTCCCTTTACAGCAGCACTGAGGTGGCTTGTGAGTGGAGTTATTATTAGCCCACTAACGACAGGCAGCTTCTCATCACCTCACTGGAATCTCTGTGGGATGTTTTGTCCGGAGTGGATCAAATTCCTGACAGATTTGGTTGTTTTTTCCTTTTTTTCCTAAGCTTTTCGTGTCTGTGTTTTATTATACTGTGTGAACCTGAGTTTCTATTTCCAACGGAGGAGCTGGAGAGGCGGGGTCACACCTGGACAGGTCGCCAATCCATCCCAGGGCCACATAGAGACAAACCAGCATGTACATATGCAGTGGTTTCATCAGTGGGGGACCAGAGGGGGCCACGCCCATCCTGATACATTTCCCCCTGAATGCAAAGCCCTTGTATTTTTATTCACAAAAATACAAACAGCTGCTAAATATAACAGTATAAAACAATTATTGGAGGTCTCTGTGTTCAAAACATGTATAAAATCAGGATTGTTGTGGAACTCAACATGTTCATCATGCAGGTGCACGTACGACGTGTGCATCAGCAACATTAACTGTAACATAAGAAACCAGAGTATATCCGTAGGATGTTCCTTAACTCTCATCTTTTCAGAGTTTTAGACTCATATAAATGTTACAGTAGCATAATTGAATTTCCGAAATTCAGCTATGGCTTTTAGTTTTGGTGACATCCCCATTTGGCACAGCTATGAAACAGTTCTGGACACATGCACACCCCAAAAATTAAAAGGCGAGAATATGCAGCAGGGAGTCGAACCCAGGACATTCTTGCTGCAAGGCAACAGTGATACTAACTGTTCCTGCAGAAAAGACAAGTAAAGCAGTGCAAAATGGATGAATGATTCATCTTCTGCAGAAGATCAGCAGAAGGATGATGCATCTCTCATATAGTGGTTCCATTATTTATACCAAATGTTTCAATTTCTTCAGTAAATTAAATTCAACCCTCAAACCCTGTTTTTTTAAAATATTGCTTAGAATGATCCTTTATAATAAAATGTGAATTCGCTCCATCTGTTGAATGAATAAACATGTTTACATGGTACGTTCATAGTCCTGAACGTGGAGAGTGGGCAGGTCAGTCTGCAGCAGCAGGAAATGAACACAGCAACACGCTGTCTGAGAAGACGTGTGCAGCTCTGATAACAAAGACTTCCTATTGTTAACGGGGTGTTGGGTTCTCACTTACATCTCTGACACATTCGTGACTTAAAAGACTTTGGGAACGTGGCAACACAGGAAGGTGTTCCGCTGAGAGAAGCGCGTTCATTACACAAGTATTTATTGGCTGTTACTAAACAAGAACACAATAACCCAGTTGTACAGCAGGGAGCTGCACCTCTGTTGTGAAATAGTCAGAGGTTTTGGGATTCTTTCACTGGACTTAATTTTGGAAGATGGGTTGGAAATTGGCAGGAAGTTGGATGGAGTGGGAGGACAGAGGGTCTGTCCACACTATCAGCCTGATTGTTCTCTGTCTCAATGGGAAACAGGAAGTAAAGGACTCTACCAAAATATTTCAAACCTTTCTGACACACGACTTCCTCTCCAGTGTATGTTGTCTCATTTCCTGTTACAAACGGTACTTTCAATCCCCTTTTCAAGACTTGATTCACGTTAAATTCAACTTAATAAAATCATTAAATGTTTATCAGTATTTGTCTTTTCTTTGATGTCAACAGCGGGCAGTTTGCGGTTGTCAAGCGTTGCAAAGAGAAGAGCAGCGGCATCGAATTCGCAGCAAAGTTCATCAAGAAGCGTCCTAGTCGGATCAGCAGACGTGGTGTGAAGAGAGAGGAGATCGAGAGGGAGGTGGACATCCTGCAGCAGATCCAACACCCAAACATCGTAGAGCTGCACGACGTGTACGAAAACCGCACAGATGTGGTGCTCATCCTGGAACTGTGAGTGCCTAAAATCAACATTTATACCAACTGAGTGCCCCCTAGTGGCTGGTTCCAGCATGCATTAAGTCATTCAGGGACTTTTAGCCACACTCTGGTTCCAAACATACGACATTGTGATGTTTGTAATCAGGATATTACGGCTTTAAGTTTACACTGGAGGTAGAAAGAGACGCATCATTTATCTTTATATACGTTAGTAGTCCCTCAACGATTCAACAACTTACAAAAAAATATAAGTGTCATCACATTCAACAAAACGAGGCATGTTAGCGGTCCTGTATCCTGCTATTTTACAGCTTTCAGGCACATATTTTTTTATTTTATTTATTTTCCTTTATTAATCTTTTGTGGGGAAATTCGGCCCTGCATTTAACCCATCCTCACCTCACGGTGAGGAGCAGACGGCAGCCATCTTGAACAGCGCCCAGGGGGCAGCGGCAGGGTGCAGTATCTTGCCCACGGATACTTTGATGTTGTTTGCCGGCACCGGGGATCGAACCTGCCATCTTTCGAACGAACCCCCACTAGACTGCGCTGTCCAGCATGCATTAAGTCATTCAGGGACTTTTAGCCACACTCTGGTTCCAAACATACGACATTGTGATGTTTGTAATCAGGATATTACGGCTTTAAGTTTACACTGGAGGTAGAAAGAGACGCATCATTTATCTTTATATACGTTAGTAGTCCCTCAACGATTCAACAACTTACAAAAAAATATAAGTGTCATCACATTCAACAAAACGAGGCATGTTAGCGGTCCTGTGTCCTGCTATTTTACAGCTTTCAGGCACATATTTTTTTATTTTATTTATTTTCCTTTATTAATCTTTTGTGGGGAAATTCGGCCCTGCATTTAACCCATCCTCACCTCACGGTGAGGAGCAGAGGGCAGCCATCTTGAACAGCGCCCAGGGGGCAGCGGCAGGGTGCAGTATCTTGCCCACGGATACTTTGATGTTGTTTGCCGGCACCGGGGATCGAACCTGCCATCTTTCGAACGAACCCCCACTAGACTGTGCTGATTCACTGAGACATTTTTAGAAAGTAAGATACTAAAAAACGATGGTGCTTCTTGCTTCAGACTCTCACAGCTTGCGCCTGCTAAGAAGGGGGCGTGTGTGTTTAATTTGCAGGGGTGGCACAACCACGTTGGGCACTTCCTGGTTTAACATTGTTACATCACTATGTTACAAGTCAGTTGTTGAGAGAGTGGATCAGCTGCTCAGAGCACAGGATTCACTGAGAAATGTGTTGATTAAGGCAAAAATCAGCATTTTCTTTAATAAGGAAATAACATCACAACATGGTTACAACCTCCAAAAAGTTGATTTTGTATGATACAAGACCTTTAATTGGTAAAAGCCTTGAACACTGTTCGTGTCTGTTAGTTGGTTTCTGTGTACATGAACTGTTTGTCGAAGCAGTGTTTGCTCAAGACCTTTGGTGGGACTGTGTCTCACACAGAACTAAATGTTTCTCACAAAGTAAATAAAGCTTGTGCCTCGGCGGGCCCCCGTTTCTGTCCCGGGAATGCCTGGGAAAATCAAAGGTCTAATTAGGTTGAGTAAAAATGAAATATTGTTAAATTGGCTGTTATTTTCTGGATGAATCCTTGTTTATTATTCATGTTCTGTTTTTGTGCACTCTAAGTGATTAATATGTGGGTGAAACATCTCTGAAGAGGCCTGAGGGGGGGGGTTGAACAAAAACACTGTATCTGAGTCATCCAGGACGTTTTCATCTATAGAACACACTTTAGATAAAGGAGTCCAGAGACAGAGCTGTAAATGATATTAGTGTTTATGTGTGTGTTTGCAGGGTCTCCGGAGGAGAGCTGTTTGATTTCTTGGCTCGGAAAGAATCTCTGTGTGAAGAGGAGGCCACTGAGTTTATCAAACAGATCCTAGATGGGGTCCACTACCTCCATTCAAGGAACATCGCACATTTCGATTTGAAGGTAAAACAGATTTGATCATTTTTGACTCAAGATCAAAACGCAAAGCTCTTAGTTCAACAATATCTGATATAAATAATGTTTGAAATGTATTTAGCAGCTGTCGGATGATTTGAAAGGTTGATTCTGATTCACACATCCTTCCTGTTGTTTTGACAAACATTCAGACCGTCAGATAAAAACAGGTTATCGCTTCCCGTTCAGCGTCGTCTGCTCAACTCTGTGAAACATTGTTCTGCAGCTCATTGGCACTCCCAACAGAACCCAGAACTGCTGCTTATAATGACTGATCTCAGCTGTGATAAGAACTTTAAATGAACTAACCAGTGCAGTAACTACAGATACTTTTACATTCCAATGATACATAAAGGTAGAAGTTAGATTTTTGGAGAATTTATTATTCGGTCATCTTTTATTCTCTCTTTAACAGCAGATTTGGGAACTTGGATCATGTGTGAGATAGCACACCCTATTTATTGTTTCATTTTATGCTAAAAGGTTTATTTGATTTACATTGATGTTTAGATATAAGTCACAACACGTCTTACCTTGGTTATAGAGCCTTCACAAACTCACATCTCTCAGAAAGAAACCCTCTTTAAAGATTTTTGGTTATAAACAGCTGATGTCTCACCTGTTTTGGAAAATTCTTTGATCAACCTCAGTTGGAGAAACAGATTCATTCTTAAAGAGGCCATTTCATACAAATTTCAGGACTTTGTGGTTATTTCTTAAGTATTAACCAGTAATATGAAACATTTTTTATCTAAAAAATGTCAGGAAACACTGATTAACAGACCTTTCAATCTGTCTGTATTAAAATTTGGGTGTTTCCATTCCTTCCGTCAGGCTGCTTCGGCAGCAGCTCGTTCATATTCATTATTCGAATTTGCTGGACTCTGATTGGCTAACAAACTAGCCTATGAGAGCAAGGTATACTGTTTCCTGCCCCACTGCGCATGGTAACATCAGACGCCGTGTCTTCCTGTTTGCTATGTCTTATGCTAACAGCTTTTAGCCAGCAGCATGCTAGGCGTGGTTTCAACTGTGGGAGCTGCCGAATACTAACGAACAAAGGAGTTGTGATGAAACAGATACAGGCCATTCGTACTCAGGAGAACTCGGGTGTTATCACCACCTGCGTAGTTTGAGAGATTAAAACTGAAAGAGAAGTTGTTGATCTGTTTTCACACCCGCTATGAAGGTAAGAACACCTGTGGAGCTAAAATATTTAACAGAAACCTCAGAAAAAACATTTTTAATGGAAGGGCCTCTTTAAGGTGTGTCAAACTCCTGTCCTCGAGGGCTGCAATCCTGCATGGTTCAGGTGTTTTTCAGCTCTAAAAAACGTGATTGAAACTATTTAATTACTTCCTCACCATCAATGAGTTCTGCCTGTTAATGACCTGCTCATTCAAACCAGGTGTGTTGAAACAGAGGAACCTGCAGCATAGCGGCCTTCGAAGACTGGAGTTTGACACCCCTGATACTCTGCCATTGTAACACAACTTAAATCTGAAAAGTTTTATAGAAGTTCATGCAATAACTATTTTTAAACTTTTACATTACCAACAATTTTGCATTACATGCAGTTATTTAGAGAGATTTATACTCATTTATGAGCTAAAATAGCATTAGCAGCTCCAGCTATAGCTGTAATGTGACTGTAACCCTACCAGCAGCTGCAATCAGGTTCAATCTGGCCAGAATTAACCCGGATTTCTCCAAAATGCTGCTCAGGGTTTGTTTATCACTTTTTATGTCATGAAGTCGGCCTGTTTCTCTAATATTACGTCACGTCACTTCCAAAACAGCCAAATAACTCCAGTGTTTTTCTCCCTCTAATAAAAGAGTCTCTTAACTTTTCTCTTGCTCAACATGTTTTAGAATTTATATACTGTAGTTGTCCTGATGTTGGCTACAGAAATAAAGTTGTTCTGAACCACTTTGGACTTTTCCCTCAGATTCAGAACTGTGACGAAACAGTAAAAAAATTCCACACTGGCCACCAAGAAGCTGGTTCTGGAACACAAGACCATATTTGCAGATTTTAACCAAAAACTGCATCAAATGACGATGTTTTGGTTAAAAATTACTGACATTCAGTGGAAAAGCAGTAAACTTTGAGGTCCACATGTTTCTTTTTCCCTGTTTATTGAAAGCATGATGAGGTCATTCAGCGTACAAAGCAAAGCTTTCTTAATGTTCTATTAAATCTGTACATTAAAAAGCCGTTTTTCCTCCTAAATGCACTCAAAGGCATCTTTATCCAGGTAACCTACATTACCTGCTTCTCATCCAATCTCTGTTTTTAGTCAATATTAACTGATTAATTTGCTTCTTAGCTGTCATTTTGTTTGTCCCACAGCCTGAAAATATCATGCTGCTTGACAGGAGCGTCCCTCTGCCTCGAATTAAGATCATAGATTTTGGACTGGCACACAAAATCGAACCTGGGGCAGATTTCAAGAACATTTTTGGCACTCCTGAATTTGTTGGTGAGTTTTTTTCTATCCAGTCTGGAGGCTTGATGTTTGGCCTGGTGTTTTCGGTGATGTTAGATTTTGCTATTTTCAGCTCCGGAGATAGTCAACTATGAACAACTGGGATTGGAAGCGGACATGTGGTAAGAGCCTTTAATTGCCTCTGACTTTACAAAAAACCGCAGGGATGAACTGTTGGTTAAACCTTGTGCTGTTTATCACAGGAGCATCGGAGTCATCACTTACATACTGTAAGTTGGTATTAAGCACAACATCTGTGGAAACACTCAGAGGCTTTCAGTCAATATGTTTGTACTATTGTTTTCTTTTTCCAGTTTGAGTGGTGCGTCTCCTTTTCTTGGTGACACAAAGCAGGAAACATTGGCAAATATCTCAGCTGTGAACTACGAGTTCGATGAAGAATTCTTTCATAATACCAGCGAGCTGGCGAAGAGCTTCATCAGACAGCTGCTGGAAAAGGACACCAGGTAAAAAAACTGACAAGCAGCTGACGGACAAAGATCAGAACTCAGAAAATCTTCACATGCAAAAACAAGAGAATCCATAAAATGTTACTTAAAATAAGTAAAGAAGAAATAAAGAACACGTGTGACATGTCTTCTTTCATGTCAGGGATTTAAAATAAGGTCTCACTTTGGTCAAATCTTGAAAATAACTCTAAGAAAAATCTCAAGGAGCGATCTGTCAAATTTTAGCCCAATATCCATGAAACTAATTGCGTTTGAGTCATTTTAGGTTTGTAAATGTTAATTAGCTGTGGCGGCCATCATTAAAGGAGCTAACTCCAAGAGAAAATCAGTTGTAGAAATAAAACCAGTGATTTTTATCCGGAGACACACAAATATAGTTCCCATTATTCGACTTGAAATGGCAAGAAATAAGAGTTATTTCTACCTAAAGCTAATCGTCGTAGACAAAACAGAGCACGTCTTTGTTTATACTATGTCTTTTCTCTTTTTACACATGTTTCCATTTAAATTCACCTCTGAGAAACTGAATATTCCTGGGATTGTTTTGTCTGACTGAATTCCTCCGAGATTCACATTATAATACATGACAGACCAACGTGCTCTGAGTGGAGTGAGTTTTCTCAGCTGCGTTCTCCTGTTGTTTTTTAGGAAAAGGATGAAGATAGAAGATGCCCTGAATCACCCGTGGATTAAGGTATGTGCTTAATGTTGCATGTTCTGTGTTGTTCTAATTAAAGTGGTCAGAAACACGGCGGTAACACGCTGTATGAGGCCATTTCCTCTAGGAGATGAACATTTTTCTTTAAATATAAAATGTTATTTGAGACTGCAAGTCCCAGTTTACGCCCAACAGCCTTGTACGTTTCTGGACGACATCTTCCCACTGGGAATATTTCTTTCACAGTTCATTATCTACACCCTCAGGATGTGAGTGAAAAATATGAAGCAAGATCGGACTAGTTTAGTTTTGAAGGGCCCGGACTTGTAACAGTCTGTTGAGGAAGTCTGCTCACGATGGCGGCTCTAATGCATGTGAAAGGTGTTTTTGCTGTGAAGTCCTCTTCCTGTTTGGATCCGAGCATGAAGCCAGGAAACATTACCCACTCATTGAGAATGTTTGCTGTGTTTTTGGCGTCTTCACCGGCGTTGGCTCTTTAGGGTCACACACTAATCCCCACAGTTCCTCATCAGCTGGGATTTTCACCTCAGTGTGTGTTTTCAAGATGCAACAATGGCTCTCACACAGTGTCCCCTTCCTCCCCCCTTCTCCACCTTCACCCTCCTGTCTGAAGTCCTGCGACCACGCCCGGGAAGATGCAGCTGTGTTCAGTAGTGAGGAGACAAAACAACACGCAGTCCGCTCCGGCGTGCACAACAACACCCGCATTAACTTTGAGCGTTTCCCCCTAATGGTGGAGCACATCAGCTTCATGGAAGCAGCGTTATCAGAGGTGGCAGGAGCTAACCACGCCGTGCAATGTGACATCGAAGCCATTCTCGCCATCTTCAGTAAGAAGGAAGCGTGGTACAAGGAAGAGAGCGACGATGCGAGGAAACAGCTCTCTCAGGCCTGCTACGAGTTTTATAAAGTTGAGGCCACCAGGCGGCTTCTGCAGGAGGACGTCAAGGCTATAGGTGCCTGTCAAGCCACCGTCAGCAGGAAGTACAACCAAAGGCAGAGGCAGCTTGACGCCATGAGGAGGGAGCTGAACTCAGAGCTGCAGTGGCTGCAGGAACTGATGAGTTTACTGCATCGAGATGAAGCCAACAGCAGCATCCAGAGCAGCATCCAGAGCAACGGCGAGGGAGCTGCTGCATCAGTCCTGCAGAGCTGAACCATAACAGGCTCACAGAGTCCGGATGAAAATACATATTTCAGTAATATTTGTTTGTGTAAATGTTCAGGTGCTTTAAGAAAAGGAACAAACAGGGAAAAAAACACTGATTTTTTTTGTCAACTTAAAAAAGGTGGTGAAAAGATTTTTGTGTCTCTAAAATACAAGCAGTTCACTCAACTAGAAGCAGGAGTAATATTAATAATAATAAATTATATTAAAAGGGGGTTTCTAACCCATTATATTGAAGAAAACAACAAATAGTTCTCACTTGATTTGCACAATTTACTTCTGCTATTAGTGATAATAATCTGCCAGGTTGAACTTCTGGAGACAAATATATTATATCTTATAAGTTTTATATAAATTATTGTGCCACATAAGAGAAAAAGGAGCATCAATCATCAAGTTTATTGTTTGTTCTTGTTAGTTTTTAACACTGTGAGGGAACTTTGATTTATATTTTCTTGGTATGTGTTGTATGAAACTCAGTTACTAATGTGTTTTTTTTTTGTTAAGAGCAAAACTTCTTGACAGAAACAGGATTAAAGTAAAATGTTTGTGCATGTGCAGACGTATGTGCTGATGAGGAGGACTCAGATGAAGAGCAGATAAATGAGACCAAAAAGACGATTTATTTAATTTTTTATGCCTCCAGTTTCTTGTCAAACTTTTCATCAAGCAGCCCGATGTTTGGAAATTATTCTCAATGCAACGCTAATCAAATTGGATTTGTTCTACTAGATGTTTCTGACTTTTATTTTGAATCCTTTTTTAGTCTTTTAAAAAGTCACATAATGAAGGAGGCTCTTATTTTGAAGGTTTTGATTGTGTCACAGCAAGAAGACACAAAGTTTTGCACTTTTTTATTTACAAATTTGAGAAAATTCATAATTTTGATTTCTTTTCTTTCCATTCCAGGTAATTTTTGCAACTTTTTATTGATGGTTTTGTTGAAATCTTTTTTTTTTTTGTGATAGCAGTGGTCACGCCTCTGTGAGACTGGATTACTCTAAAACCAGATTTAAATAAGCACTTTAAAATTTGGAATTTACTTATTTAGCCTTTGTCGACTACTTTTGAAACTTGATGTGTTTTGAAGCTAATGATAACCAGAAAAGAAACTGTCAAATGATAAGATCACTTCCTTTTTTCTTGCTTTAACATCAAAACAGATCCTTCCTGTTTGCTGTAACTTTCATGTCCAACAAAATAAACTTTATTAATTTATTTCATTAATACAGATAGTTTCAGATTCATGTTTTTGTCATTTCAGTGTATTTAATTTGTTTTATTGTCTAATTTAGACTTAATTTTGACTAAAAATGTATTTAATAGTTAAAATATGGAACTTTTACAGGTCTGATTTTTTCTTTGTGATGTCACATTTCCTTGTGTATCTACAGCCTCTGAACTCCAGACAGGCCATGGTAAAAAGGCTCTCAGTGGTCAACTTGGAGAACTTTAAGAGGCAGTATGCCAGACGCAGGTGGAAGGTAAAATACACCAGCTCAGTTTGTGTATATTTATAAAAAAAATTACTTGTATCAAACTGTTCGTTTCTCTTTGTCTGTTTCTGCAGCTGTCGTTCAGAATTGTGGCTTTGTGTAACCACTTAACGAGAATCATGAAGAAGAACCAGAAGCTTCCTGAAGAGAACGGGGTAAGAAAAACTACAAGTTAAGACTGCTGCCCCTGCGGCGGCTGCTGCTGTCCTGTCTGGGTGGTAAACACACAGCCTGCAGCTGGAAAGCTCCCATTCTCAGAAAAACTAGGAACAAGGATGTAAAATGTTCATGCCTCTGCTTGAAATGCTGACAAGTTAAAGTCATAAATAAATAAATAAATAAATCCATCTATATAAAAAAGCTCTGCTCATAAGCGCTACTGTTTTAACTGATGAAGGATTTTTGTTTGTTTAATCATCGTGCAAGTTTGTTGAAAAGAAACCAGGAAAAATAATATCAGTTTTAAGAAATGATCTGATATATTGGAGGTGCAGCTGGATGGATTTTCTTTCTTTATGTTCCACTTTTTATCTTTCAGTCTTTAGAATAATAACTTCTCATTTTAGCCCTTTATTAAAACAATAAGCATCTTTTTCTTATTTGAAGAGGTTGTTTGCATCTTCTGATGTGACGAATAGTTACGAACAGTTAATCAGATCGGGTGGATTAACTCTGAAGGCTAATCCAGCAGGGATTAAGATGACGAAATCTGAAAACTGTCTCAGCAGTTTATGTGATGCTAAATTTACAATAAAAAATTAGCTACATTCGGTTTAACCCTTTCAGGTCTGCAGGTGACAAATGCAGCTGGATTTTTATAGTATTTTGGTTGAAATAAGATTTCTTTAAGATTAGAGTTGTTTTATGGTGGCAGCAGTTCGCTCTGGCTGCTCTGTCAGCTCATCAGAATTCTCTCTGTTTCTCTACAGGCTCATTGTTAATTGGTAATCTCACAACAAAAGATGTGACCAATCACTTTAAGTAAATGCAAATCAATTAGCTGGTAATTGTGAAATATTCCAGATGTTACGATGAGTTTTGTTGAACTTGTGAGCTGCAAAAACTAAATTACAAATTGGGATTTAATAGTATTTTTGCATTTTTCTTGCATCTTTGGTTCTTTAGATGTGTTGCATTATAATAACAGCATCCTGACTTTGTTGTTTTTCTTTTTCAGAGGGAGTGTGAAAGCGATCAAGAGGAGGAAATTCTGAAGAGAAGGCCACGAACCAGAAAGAGAAGCAGCACTTCCTGAGAGAGGATCAGACTGTTGATTGGCACCATTTCAAGTGCAAACCAGTGACTCAGCGCCTTCTCAGGCCGCATTTCACAGCTGTGACACGAGTCTTTTTAGAGCCGCTATCGCACCGCATGTACGTGAGCTGCAGCTGTTGAGGCAGCTCCGGTTATTAAAAGTTAAAGTCAGCGCAACATATGTCAACGAGCGTTCAGCCATTTCCAAATTCAAGCCATGTTCAGAAGATAGAATCAGATTGCTGTTGACAGGATCACCGTGTGTGTGTGTGTTCACACACGTGCACGAGAATGTAGACAGCTTCCTCTCATGACAAGTTCTCCAGCTGCTGTTTGACATGTGACTCAGAGTCAGACTCAGTTTTTTATTCTACATCATTGTCCACGCATTCGGATTGGCGGAGGTGTTATTGTCTAGAAAACATTGAGGTTTACATGTTTTTTTGTTAGTTTTTTATCATTTTGACTCGAGAAAAAGTAACTTGAGCCTGTAAATAAACAGAAGAATCTGTTTATTCTATGAATCTGTAAAATAACTATTAACCACTTTTCATTGCATGTGTACACAAAGTTATTAACTCTTTCTGTGCATGTTTTGCGGTTGTATTAATGTGTTGGTTTACGCTGATTATTCTGTGATGTATTTATGGTGTAAAAAGAATTAACGTCTTAAGTTTTCTTTCATCTGAGCTCAACAAACTTTTATTGTTTAAAATTGATATTTTTAATGTAAAACTTCTGATCATGAGTTTAATAAATTAAGTAACATGAAGGTTATTTGGATTTTAATCATTTTTTTAAATGAATGATCACTCTGCTGCTGACCTTTGACCTCCTAAATGAACGAGCGCCATAAAATCAAATCCATGTTTTCTTCCAGTTTACTGTTTATTCTCTCAATAATAATTCTGTTTGGACTGAAAGAGATTTGACCTGAACTAAATACAAGCTGGCACTCGCTGATGTAGGTCAGTTTGCACAAATGGTGAAAAGTGGATTAGCAATAAACAAGTGGGTCAGGCTGCAGTAGACCATTTTTACATTTAATCAACCACACTTCCCTCTAATTAGTTTGTTAGACGTCATAAAAAAATCTCTGAGTCTGAACGACATTTTTACAGCTCATGTTGGATTTTTGCAAGTCATTGTTTAAATGAGTATGTTTATGTTGAAAATGATGAATCTTAAGCAGAAATCAAAGAAAAACAAACATTGGTGTAATTAAATACCCGCAGGTCAGATTCCACAGAAAACCCCCAAAACACACTGAAAAGTCTAAAAACTAAAGAAAGGAAGAACCAGTTTGTGTTTGAGGAAGAAGCAGGAGGAAGCGAAGACTTGTTTAATGTTCAGTCCCACGTCTATTTAAAGGTTGAATATGGATCGTTTTATTAAAAAACAATATTTTGACAATATAATACCTCCAGGGGGTGTTTAGAGAATATTTATTCTGACGGCACAACGTTGGTATTTTGTTTACATCTACCAGCCAATAGAGGGCAGAGTAGTGGGCGCCATTGCAGGTTGCTTAATGTAATAGTTCTTAATAGCAAGGCTGGTTCTGTGGAGGGCGGCGGAGTCGGCGGTCAAGAAGCTGCTTTCGCGTGCCGGGGATTTTGTTGTCTTTCTCAGGAGGGGAACAACCGGAGAGGATCAGGGGCCAGAGGGGGTTTTGGTGAGGAATTTTCACCACATCGGAACACACGCGGGTGTTTGTGCTCCATATTGCACCTTTAACTCGTCCCATTAAAGGTCCAGTATGTGAGAATTGGACCTTCTTGTCAAATCAGAGTTCTGCAGTTCATGTAGAAAAACAAACATCTGCTCTCAGCCACTCACCCCCTCCCCTCACTGATTTTTCTGCTGGGTTGCCAGTTCCAATGTTGATCCTCGTTTTGTTTCTCTTGTATTTGTTGAGTTTTTGGGAAGGATGTCGTGGTTACATAGGTTTACTACAAGTTACCTCAGGGCTGCTTCTTTTACTTTTTGCTGCTGGTCATTGAGGAATTACAGTTGCTTGTGTTGAAGACTTGGCAGCCTTGCAGACTCACATGTGATTCACTACAGAACCAGGAAGTCTGGACGTGCAAATAATGATTCCGGTCCGGACCAGCGTTTTTAAAATGACAGAAACTAGCGACCACCCAGCCGGTTGAGATCGAGATCTGTTACAATGTAACTTTATTTTCAACATCAGTGGGACATTAGACTGTTGAGTTAATATTTGACTGTTAAATTCTTACATATCGTACCTTTAACAGCAAGAATAATTCAGATTTCGTGTAAAGATTTTCATTTGGAGACTCATGCTTGAAACATGTTAAAAGTGTTTTGTTAAATCTGAAATAAAATGAATTCTGAATCATGTCTTGAGAGATTTTGTCTATTTTATAATAAATCTGCTTCCTGTAGAGGCTGAAGTCTGTATTAATATATAATTAGAGCGTCTTCAGTGGGATTTTATTGTGAAATTCTAAAAAGTAAAGACAAAATAAAGGGGTTTAATTCCTTAGAGATTTGAATACCTTTTTGTTGTTGTTTTTTATTGGAGTTTTAATAACATAAACAAACACAATTAATGAATTCAATTTCAAGATATTTAATAACAAATTCAATTAATTAGAATTAGCTACTTGTAAAAAGTATGTTTATTTTTTCACCTTTAATAAAATAAATATAGTTGTTTTTAGATTTTTTTTGGCCAAATAAACAAATTTAGCACATCCAATTCTACAAATCTCAGTAGAAAATCCACCAAGACTGAATTCAAGCTCAGTCTAATTATACAATATTCAGCATGTGCAGGAAGTTTTTAGTGTCACTGTTTCCTGATCATATAACAAAAGATTACTCTTGTTTTTAATATCCTTCCAGAAATAAAAAATACAAAACCAGCATTCAAACAAATAAACGTGCGTCTGTTGACATTAGCTTATATTTCACGTATTTCTTTGTAATTTCACTTATGTTGCAACAAGCTGCGGTTCAGCAGAGAAGTCTGGGTGGAGTCTCTTCATGTGGAAACAAAGGAAGCGCGTGAGGAAACAGGTGTGTAAAACCGAAATGAAATTCACCCTAACTGAGTGTGTTTTGGCTCTAGATGGTCCCTGTTCAGGGTTTCACCTGCTGACAGCTGGGGAAGCTTCCAGCCCTCCTCGAACGGGGACACTGTGTGTTTATTGGCTTAAAAATGTCTTTTTTTGAGAATATAATCAAATCTCCAACATATGTAACACATCCAAGCAGTCATGAAAGCAACTGGCAACTGGCTGAAATATAAAAATGATTTATTGAAGTGAGTAAAGAAATCTGACACCATCTGTTATCCATCACCTTTTGGAACGTGTTTATTGCCTTGGACAAATTAGCTTAAGCCATTTTGACACATAAACAGATCGTTTTTGGAGAACGACTCCTCGTTTAGTCACAAATTATCTCACATTGTACTTTGAATGACTTTATATGTCTTTCTAGAAGCAAAACACGTCTTAGTTTCAACTATTTTCAAATCTCAAACGGTATAAGCTGATGATCAACCCTCTCTCGGATGACTGCATCAGTACAGTATTTCTTTGTAATGACAGCTTATGAGTTACTGGCAATGATGAGACAAGAGAAAACATTTAGTGCATGCTTGGTTTTGGGTCACTGGTCTGTCTGTACTCGGCCCCCTGAACCAGACTGTCAAATGCAAATTGTTCCTGCTATGTCTCGCTGTTATATGAGCCCGGTCTTTTGAAGTTCTGTTATTGGTGGAGGGCGAGAGACGTTAGGCCCTCCGGTCAGTCGCTGCAGTTCAGTCTGAAGCATGTAACAGGAGTCACAGCTGGTGTAGTCGGCTCAGTTCTGTGGGATCACCGGATTCCAGACGATATGTATCACCGTGCATTCACACAGACAAATAAAGCATGTTGTCTGAAAGTGTACGTAACTCTAAACCATGTCCTTCAGGACGTCTTTACCGCAGTGTTGGACTCAGTGGTGAGTCAGGACTCCAGTATGTGATGCTCTCGGCAAGAGGCCAAAAAAATCAATAACATTTTACAGTAAATGAACTGCAAGTCCATTGTAACTGTAAACATTTCTTTTTTAAATGCTGGACAGGATGTGTTGTTGTAATTGACTCTGATTTAACTGTGAAATATAAGGATTATTAAATGTCACAAGAATTAAAGTT
>SSNP01000085.1:2117629-2165058 GCA_006937955.1 Pachypanchax playfairii
AGGCAGAAAGATTTTGTCTCTAGTCGTTTTTTTGTTTTTGTTTTGTTGCTTTATTGTGTTTCGTGTCTTTGACAACAGTGACATCTAGTGGTTAAAGCCAGAATGACTGCTGTGAATATGGGAGTGCACGTGAATATGTTAATAAAATAAAATAAAATAAAATAAAATAAAATAAAATAAAATAAAATAAAATAAAATAAAATAAAATAAAATAAAATAAAATAAAATAAAATAAAATAAAATAAAATAAAATAAAATAAAATAAAATAAATGTCACATGAATATTGTATGAATTTGCGTCTTATGTAGCCACAGTATTTTTTATTTAATATTTTATTTCAAATTAGTGATAGATATGAACTTCTGCTGAGTCCAGTGATTCTGACTGTATGTTATTTTTCTGGATGCATCAGAGGATCTGACAGCAGAGGTTGTGTACAGCGCTGGAAACAGACTGGAGGATATAAATCATGTATGCCAGCCTCTCACTTTATCTGTGTGATCATTAGGTCTTACTTTAGTGTGATGATCACTCACTGAAAATGAGCTCCTGGAGGCTGCTTCCATTATTCATACCTTCCAGAGTACAGGCTGCCCACTTATTCCTGGAAATAAGACTTGATGGGAGTGGACGAACACGGGTGGGGGCGCTGGATGAGGGGTGGGAAGGACTCTTCTGTTCTCGATGTCCCTTTTGTGGTGTTTCTTTGTTAGTGATCTCATCTCCCTGCTGTGCTTCATCCCCTGTGATCTGCATCCCCGGTACCTGCACAGTTAGACCTGCGGGAGGAGACAAGTGCTGCTCATTATTAAACTGAGGATGACTATTGCTCACCTTTGAGGCAGATTCTGTGATTTGATGGACTGACCTCCTCATCAGAGTTGAGATTTTGCTAGAGGAATATCTGATTATGTCATTTTTATATAGGGACTTTATTTTGAAAGGAATTCTGTTAATTATTCTGGGATGATATGTTAGAAAAACACTTTCTTGACAGTTAATGCTCCAATTTGGTTGTATGAAGTCAGGACCAATTTAAAAACAACAACAAAATATTTTATGATTGTAACAGCATTTATGTCATGTGGTGCATTAGTAACCTGAACCAGTTTAGCACATTTATAAGACGATCTGTATCAACAAGGAAACAAGGAAACAACCCAGGTCTGAGCTCATGCTCACTGTGTGTGTTGTCATGAACTGTCTGGCTGAATTCTGCAGAATTCAAATCAATACAAGAACATCAAAAGACAAATCCTGCAGAACAGAAAGAAATGATACTAAACCAAAAGAACACAGATTACAGAAGTGAGGTGTCATACTGTGATCCTGTTATGACAAGACAATTGTTCATGACCTCAGGGAACCGAGAACGTGTGAAGGAACAGAGTTCGAACATGCACCCTTTAGTTCAAATCCTTTGATGTGGGTGTCTCTGCAGATGTTTGGAAAATACGTGCAGATGTTTGGAGTGAAAGAGAAGAATAGAGTGAGATGGACTCAGATGTGATATTTTTTTAAGATGGTTATATTGTTAGGGCTTAACGAGGCTTTATGTACGTGAGTAGTTTGTTTTTGTCCACGTCCTGGAGAGGACGAAGCTTCAGTCACACATCGAGTGGAGAAGTGAGATCGATGAAGCTCAGCCACACGAGGAGAAAGTAATGAACTGGAACGTCTTTAAATAAACACTGTGAAACGTTCGTCACCTGATATGATCCCAGCGGTTGTAGCATCATGTGATTCTTTTCACACAAGATGTGTGAAATTTACTGCTCAGTATTTCCTGTTTGGAAGGACTTATTTCCAAATGGACAGTGTTTGTTTATGCTGCTCATAAACCCACATAGAAAATGTGGTATTGCTCTTTCAGCATTGTTCTTTCTTCTGAAAGAGCTGTGAATAACCTTTTGGAGACGGCAAAATCAATGGCAGTCCATTGACTGGCAGAGGTCCCTCCTAGGTGGACTCAATGATCACTTGGCTCCGGAAACCAGAGTATTCCCAGAACAGGCTGTTTCTGTGGTGATCCGTACAGAGACAAACCTGCAGAGCAAATTTTAATTAGCAAATTGAAGAGCAGCATTGGATTGCCACAGCTAGTTCATCATTTGTATAACCCGCTTCTCTGATAATTCGGCGTGGTGTTATTTTTGGTTCACGGGCCTCTTAATTAAAGGTGCTGAGTTCTCTGACAGAAGAGAGCGTTATCTCTGTGGAGAGGCGATGAATCACTTGCAGCTCATAATAACATAATGAGTCCATTCCTTGGTTTTTTGGTGAGGCTCAGACTAAAATGTGTGACAATCTAATGGGAAGTCGCAGAGAGTTTGGGTGTTTCTTGGACGTGGACTCCAGCAGGACACACCTGATACGATGGGATCTGCATCTTATTGTACAACTCATATAAACGACCCCATATTAGCTGTTATTCAAGCGAGCGCTCCTCTCTTTTCATCCTCAAATGCAAGCCAATTAACAAAAAGCAACTAGAGAGGAGGCCTGATTTATTCTTCTTCTTTACACTGTTTTGCACCTGAAACCCTGAACCTGTCCTCCCCCTTCTCTCTCTCTCTCTCTCTCTCTCTCTCTCTCCCACTTGCCTTTGAATGCTTTTAACAAGAGACTCTCATTCATGTCGCTCCACTAATGATTAGTCTTTGTAGTTTTGCCCACATGCTGTAGTCCAGACAAAAGAAACTCAGACATCAATCAGTTTTCTAAAGCAAAACCTCTGTGAAGCTGCAAAAATGGAAAGCAATATAATTTTTCACCGGTGTCGATAACGTCAGCCGGTAAATCTGGTGCTGTGCAGCTGAACACGATTGAACAAATAACAACCTCGTTTATCATCAATTCACCAGCTTTCATTAATTATTTCTTTGCACTCAGGTATTTCTTTTTTTTTAGGATTTAAACACATCGTATCTGATACTTTTATGATAATGTGCAGAAACAAAACACAAGTCATTGTGTTTTTTCATGCCAGCTGCTGCTACACAGCAACGTTAGAGGCTCATCTGTGCACGTGAGTCCAGACCATTAGTCTCACCCTGGGAGATGAGATCTGGGACAGCGTCACTAAAACAATGCATTGTGGGTTATCGACCCAATCAGGCTCCTTTTAATCTGGAAAACTGATGCACGTGACTGTGCGGTGTAATTCGGGGAAGCCAATTGCGTCTTTTTTTCAGAGTATTTTGACTCAGCAGGTCAGAACGCTCTCACAAACATGGTGTTTCCTCCCCTTGATGGATACAGGCTGGTTTTCTTTTCCAGCTGGGAATCAGCAGCTTCAAGGAACCCACAAGTCAGTGGTTTCACATGGAATTTACAAAAAGTTTCAAAATAAAAGCTGGAGTTGAATTAAAGTTACTTGAAAGTTTTTTAAAATAGCACCTATTCTTTACAGCTGGTGCAGGTCACATCTCCACGCAGCAGGAGATGAAAGTTACACCTAGAATCGAATTTCTGAAAATGATTTAACAGCTTCTGTTAACTAGTTAAGAAAACTTTAATTTTTTAGATGCATTTCAAACTACTTTTACTATATCTGAATAATATATTTGATGCTAATTTTTTGCTATTTGTTTGATATTTCAGGTTAAAAGTTTAGGATGGAAATCTCACTGGTTTATAAAAAACAAATTTGGTACATTCTGAGTTTGAAAATTTTCTTTCTGTTTTTTCTTTCTGATAATATTATGCATGACTTGTTTTTGCTGTTGTATAAACTTCTATCTTTTAAAACAGCCTTTCTCTTTAAATATCAGGATTTTTTTCTGATGAATAAAAATAAAAAAGACAAAATAAATATTTGATTTTTGCTATTTACTCCTGAACCCCTTCATTTGTAATATTTTACTAGCCTTTCACACTGAGTTCTGGTGTCTGATTTTACTTTTTTTTAAAAATCAGAATCTTTTACTTTGAAAAGCAGGAATGAAGTGACAGATGATGACACCCCACGTTAGAATCTGTAAAACCTTATTGTTTCCTCTGAAGGTCTCATTTGACTGTTCACTGTTGAGTCCTCAAATAATCGCTCCATCTGTCATGCAAATCAGACAGCACGCGCTCCGGAATATAATTTGACTCGTAACGAGCTTCGGCGAGACAACTGAGGACTTCATGGGTTGATTTTTACAAACGCAGGACAGAAAGATATGTTACGTCTTTCAGAAATTTTTCAGAAATTCAAAAAAAACAACTCAAGCTGTTTTTGCATCAAACAAATATAACCACATTTATTTTGAAAGTATAAAATTTCACACTGTAAAAGGCCACTTTTCAGGGTAAATTGACAACGTTTCAGTAAGATTTACACAAACAAACACCTCGTCCCTCTCTGGTGGTCTAAATCTCTGTCCGGTTCTGCGGCAAAACAAGATCACAATTGTTCCAACTCCACCACAGAAAGCAGTTGGCAAATCTGAATAATTTAATCGACACAGGAACATGGCAGGAGAGTGAAATTTCCTGACTCTTACATCCCACAGAGGAGCAGGTACTCTAAAACACTTCTCTCTTTATTTAAGTGGCTTACAGGCACAGCTTGACTTTGCAGGCACTGTTTGCCTTCTACTGGGAGACTCAAAAATAAGAAAGGAATTCAAAATTCAACGTAAAATCTGCAGCTGACATTCTTTACAGTGGCACCAGTCAGGCACCAGAGAGAGAGCCTCCTGTGTGCTGCACGCGTCTGCTGGTCCGAGGCCGACCGGCTCGCCGCGGATCTTCTCAGACCTCTAGTGTTCACATTCCTACTCGCTATCCATGACGTGGTGCTCAATGAGGTAGAACAGTTGTACCAAGAATAGAAATGAATAACAGTCACATCAATAAACTAATGAGTGGAGTCAATGGGAAAGAAGTAAAGGTGGTGTGTGTGTGTGGGGGGGGGAAGGAGGAGGGGGAGGCGGGGTCACATTTTATCCACGTTTAATAATATGCAGAGTGTGAAAGATGCTTCCTTCCAGCTCAAACCGTCTCCACTTTTGTTTTTTTACGCCACAGCTGCTTGAAAGTGAATGTGGGACAAGCCGACAGGAATGATTCACTTCTGATAAACACTCGCTGTGGTTATCTGGCTGTGTGAAGTCTGTCCGTCCAACACTCACACATTCGAGAGACACTAACCAAGAAGAGTTCATCAAAAATAATAATAATAAAGAGAGAGAAACAAAGGCGGAGGCTCTGATTCGTCAGCGGCGGCACAACATGTTCATCGACACTCGTTCCACGCTGAAGAGGAATCCGTGACATCCCTTTTGTTTTTTTTTCAGGTGGGGGGGGAACACTTCTGTGTCTCCTGAAGGCTGGAATGAAGTAAGCGAGCTGACTGGCTCCCAGCAGGGCACGCTAGGTGAGGCTGGGCGGGGCTGAGCGCCGACTCCCAGCCTGATTTTATGGACTACGACCAGCTGCCGCCCATCAAACCTCGAGTCTCCTTGCGTGTGATGATGCTGTCTGTGGATTTGAGGAGCCTCTCCAAGCAAGGTGCGCTGATTTTACCTGGCGGAGGGCCTCGGGGGACAGAGTCCATCTTAGTGTCTGTGCTGGAGGACACGGCGTTGTCCTGCGTTAGGTCTCTATCTCTGGGGAACAGCAGGTGCCTGGGACCAGCCTGGGCCTCCTCTGCTGCTGTGGGGGAGCAGATGGGTGACGTGTGGAGCCACTTCAGGTTACTGGCGGAGTACGCGCCGGGAGGAGTCAGGTCTGTGAGTCTGAGGGCTTTGGCGCCAGCTGGAAGATCGCCGATAGCGACGGGGCTCACCGCTGCAGTCGAAGCCACCGGATTTACCTGTTATCGAAAAACAGAAGCCTTTAGCAATTTATCTGTCAGCGACTTCAAAGATGGAGCAAAGACTTAGTCTCATTTTCACTTCACACCTGCTTGATGACGAAAAAAACCTCAACATTCCCGATAAAATCTTAAGCAGATGTAATTTTCTACAGGTCATGTTGAATCGGAGCTGCTTGTTCAGAGTTGTTTCCTGTCAGTCAACGCAGGAGCTTCCTGCACAATCTCCCAAGATAATTAGGTAAGCTTATTATCTTTAAACTGACGTCACTCCAAGCAGCGCGGTACATTGAGTGAAATGTCAGCTTTTTGTTTTGTTTTTTACAGACAGGTAAAGCAGGTTGATATGAGTCTCCTTCTAGTCTGTGACTCATCTGTTTTTAGAGGTGCCTTTTAGGATGCAGGAGTCGAAACGTCCACGTCACACTTTTAAAGAGGTCATTTCATTCAAATTTCAGGACTTTGTGGTTATTTCTTAAGTATTAACCAGTAATATGAAACATTTTATATCTAAAAAACATCAGGAAACACTGATTAACAGACCTTTCAATCTGTCTACGTTAAAATACGGGTGGTTCGGGCTCCTTCGGTCAGACTGCTTCGTCAGCAGCTCGTTCATATTCATTACTCTAATTTGCTGGACTCTGATTGGCTAACAAACTAGCCTATGAGAGCAAGGTATACTGTTTCCTGCCCCGCTGCGCATGGCAACATCAGACGTCGTGTCTTCCTGTTAGCTAAGCCAGCTAAGCTAACAGCTTTTAGCCAGCAGGCGTGGTTTCAACTGCGGGAGCTGATGAAAACTAACGAACAAAGGAGTTGTGATGAAACAAGTACAGGCCATTCGGACTCGGGTGTTATCACCACCTGCGTAGTTTGAGAGATTAAAACTGAAAGAGAAGTTGTTGACCTGTTTTCACACCCACTATGAAGGTAAGAACAACTGTGGAGCTAAAATATTCAACAGAGACCTCAGAAAAACCGTTTTTAATGGAAGGGCCTCTTTAATCCATCAATTTGACTAATTAACAGAAAAAGGATTAAATATTAAGATTAACACGACAAACTAGATTTTTATAATCACTGAAACAAAACTGCAACACGACCCTCCAGTTGATTAGCATCCGAAATGAATCCAATTAAATAGAAAGGAAATGTTCCAGGTTGCCGTGACCTTTGCTCAGCCGTTAAAGGGCACTCGTCCAGAATTACCTTTTATTTTTTCCTGGGTCATTGTTCTTAGAAAACCTGAGACTCTGTAAAAATAGCTTTTAATCCTCCTTTTCTCGTCTCAGAGCTGTGATTAAATAACAAAGAGTATTTCTGTCGCTCTCTCGCTGTCACTTTATGTTCTTGGCAGCAGCCTGAAGAGCTTTGAAAACAACAGATCTGCTTTCATTTATTTATTCTGACATATTTACCTTGAGCCTCTTGCTGGGAACGGCTCCGTCTGTTTGAGTGGCAGCGCGCTGGTCCTGGAGTTTCACATGAGGGAACCAGCTCTTTAACATTTCCTCCATTTTGAGAATGATATCAATGTATTTCTCCCTGGTGGGAAAAAAAAGGGGGGGGGGGCACAAAGTGGGAGGAAAGAACGTTTAGTGCAAGAACCTTAATCTTACTTCACAGAATCGTTATCTCTCCATCAAACGCAGCCAGAAAATACACAATCGAGAAACAGCAAGCAGAGGGGTGTGCTTCCATGTGTGTGTGTGTGTGTGTGTGTGTGTGTGGAGGAAGCAGTCTTGAGCACATTTCTCACATGTTTGGAGCTCACACGTGGCTCAGCGTGTAATAGCTCTGCTCGCGTCTAAATATAAACACCGAAGCCACAATGGTGTCCGACAGCGTCATTGTGGAAATAAACTAGATGATGCTGTTGGAGGAAGGGAAGAGATGGAGGGGTGGTGTGTGTGTGTGTGTGTGGAGGGGGGGGAGTCAGAGGAGTCCTGACGAAACCAGATGGTGTGCGGGGATTAGACTGTGCCATATGATCGGGACTGTCATGCTATATTCCATTCAGATCATGTCGAATTCATGCCAAAGATTATCTGCAACAGTGACTGCTAAAAAAGTCACTTTGATCCGATCTGCCATTGTGCTGCCGGAGGGCGCTGCCAGCTGGCGACACGGAGCAGAAAGAAGGGGAGGGGCTTAGTCCACCTTCCAGCCTCGGCTGTCTGTGGGAGGCAGCCACACCCACTCTTTGTCTGGTTTATAAAGGCCGCAGCTGGTGGGAGAGATCTCCAATTAGCCCGAGCTCGAACAGCAGCAGCGTACTTTGATGCTCCACACAGACATTTACACAATTCACAAAAAAAACTGCAGCAGAATTTCTGGGACTGGCTCCTATTTTCACAAATAACCTCAAAATGTTTTAAGATGAGCACATCACCATCATCTGTAAACGGTATTAAACGACTATTACGCCATCTGACCAGCGGTACGCTAATCAAGCAGACATGAGCGCCGTTTCTTCCACAGCGGAGCGTGATGCATGCCCAGCTAAAGCGCAACGCTCTGGACCTCTCTTCCTGAGTGTATGTTGGGGAGGGGGAGGGGCTTCTCCATCAAAAGCTGATTTATGTGTCCATTGATAGAAAGGCACATGTGGGCTACACTTACCCCATGAAGGGGTTCTGCAGGACACCCATGATCCTTTGAATCCTGTCCATGGCCACACTCTCCTGGAAACTGCTGAGTCCTGGAAAACAGAAGAAGAAGAAAGCTGCAGCACTGAAGTGTGTCGAGCCCGAGCAGCAGATGGATGGAGCAACAAACTGTCTGTGCAACAGGAACGGACTCCCTGCTCCTGTGAGCAGGAAGTGTTGGGTCACACGGTGTTTGGGTTTGACCAAGATCCCGTTAAACAGCCCGTCTGGACAAAACTCGTATCTTTCACAGACACATAACGTGTATCTGAGAACAAGGCAAACAGCAGCTGCTTCTCTGCAGAGCGCGGTACAGTATGTTCCCACTCACCTCTGCCAAGTTTTACCAGGAAGTGCAAAGTGTGAAGTTTCGTGCACTTGTTGGTGCTTTCTTTATCTCTTAAAATAGTGTTGCTGCTAACCAGAACGATCGCCGTTACAAAACACCCACACAGAGAGGGGGAGTATCTGTGTTTGACCCGACAAAAATGGAAACATCTCAGATCTCTCTACTTTACAATGAGCCTGTTCACGCTGTTGTTTTGTTCTCTCCAATTTAAAGGCGTGAGTCAGAGTCACTCAAGGCTCGTGTACGTCATAAATAAACAACCAGCAGGTTTCAGACGTGATGAGATCAGGTTGTATCATCATCAAAAAAAAAAAGACAGGATGTACGAAACACAACGTTAACCTCATGTTTCTGCTTCCAAAAAAAAAAAAAAAAAAAACAGAAGATAAACCAAAAGATTGACTTACTTTCTTTGTATCTCCCTGAACGAAGGCCATTCAAGATCGATGACAGCGGGTGAATGTAGCATTGTAGCTCCATGCACTGAAAATGATAATAGATTGATTTGTACCCAGGTGACAAAACATGCTTGAGCAAGTTCGACTGTTTTTCTTTTCCAGGATTGAGTAAAGGTAATGGTGACTAGCAGGACTTGACATATTATGTAATGACCCCGTTTCCTCAGAAAAGCATGACAAACATTCCTCCGGCAGCTACGGAGGAGGGTCATCTTTACTGGAAACGGCTGCGAGAGCAGCGGCGGGGGTCGATCTGGGTGATAGGGCGCGCTCTACTTTTCTGCTGACACTGTCAACCACCTCGTGTACGAGCCAAACATTAGTCACGGGAGAGCTCACCTTGCTGCGGAACATCTGATCTTTCTCCGAAGCGTTTGAGATTAGCTGCCGTTCTCTGCGCTGCTCCTCCGCCGAGCTGTGAGGTCTCTTCGCCGCCTGAGCGTTTTTGAAGTTCGCTTTTTCTCCACGCTGATTTTTACACAGTCCAATGGCGTCTAACTCCTCCAAGCGGGCTGGAGATCCCCGGGAGGAGACCTCCGACAGACCCGGACGGGATGGAGAAGCTTCTGTCTGCTTGGAGGCGCAGTCGGGTTCTTGCTCGCTCTCGCTTTCCTCATTGTCGCTAGCCAGCCAGTCAATGGAGTTGTCCGAATCTGTAGCAGACATCCTCAGCTGCAAGACTCTAACCAGCACTGACCATCACTGACCTGAGGGGAGAGAGACTGACTTTAGTGCAACAACTGGAAACAATAAAAGAAGAAGAAGAGCTGCGATCACAGACGTGAAGCCTAAATAACGGCTGGAGTGTCCTTGATGAAACAAGGTGGGCTTGTCTGAATTACAAAAGCAATAATAAAGACTTGAACAACACGGCGACATCAGAGAACACTGGGCAGATGGTAGCACTGAGACCACAATGACCTGTTTGTTTTTGCAGATGCAACACCTGAGCCCAGAAACACGGGCTAACCGCCATCACAGGTCAACGCAGAACGAGACCCGTATTTCTCATTTCTGTAAAACTCCAAACCGATTCAGAGAAGTGGAGTCTTCCTCACACGTGGTGTTGCAGCCTCTCAGCTGCCACCACACTCATCCACAGACACTGTGAGCTTGTTTTTCAGGGAGGTGGGGGGGGGTTAGTAGGGGTCGGCCATCGTGGACTGCTGACACTTGATGGGTGGTTAAAGAGAGAGAGAGAGACTCGTGGATAAAAGATAAATAAACCCTCAGATGATCTTGACGGATGCTTCATCGCTTGCTGGAGCTTCAGCGTGTTTCCTTGGCGATTTGGGGAGCAGAAGGGAAGTGAGAACGTTTTCAGCTCAGGGATTATTTTTAGCGTTCGAATGGTTAACGTCTGGCGTGTCTCTGGTTTCCTGTGAGATCCGAGGGTAGCAGAGGTAACGGCTCGCTGCTCCTTTGTTTCAGGACGGACACTTTCTGGTCTCGCTGGTAAAGACGAGGGTGGAGCAGAGATTTAGTCACTGACGCAACCTAATGCAGGTCTAACAGAGACAGATTTATATATGAAGAGGGGTTTGTTTACAGATTAAAATAAATTGTGTGTGTTTAATCTGATCTAAACATAATAAACTCTGTTTTAATGAACTTTTCTGTTTTATAGGTTTACAAAGAGAATCTCAGCAGTTTTTATAGCAAGTTAAAACACTGTATATAAAAGGGAGTTTTTGTAAAACCACTAAATAAAAACATCCACTTCCTCTTTTAATTTGACATAAAGAGACAGATTAGCTGAACAGATTTAGCACCAGTCGGTGCCGTGACTTGTTTTCACGTAGATTGAATTTATTTGCGTAATAAACAAAACACACCAGGTTTGTTCAAAGATTATTTTGCCCTGGGCCTTTCCACAGCACATCAACACCTCTCAGTCCTCACAAGCAGCTTCTTCTGCTGCTTTTTAACAGATCAAACAGAAATCTGACCTTTTAGGGAAATAAATAAAGAGGAATATTTTCACAATCCAGAGGTTTTACATCGATGGGGGGGTGTAAAGTGAATGATCTATCCGCCTATCAGATCAGCTGAGTAAAAGACACAATAGACTTCCTCGTTGGTGAATTTGGCAGCATGTTTTTATATTATATATAAAAAGAAAGAGCAGAAAATATTCCACCTTAATAAACTTCACATCGACAATCAGATTCATCCGGATAGATTTTAAAACAGCAATTAGGTTCCATCGCCTACTCGAACACGCGCGCACACGCACACATACACAGGCTCAGGTTTGTCAGTGTGCGAGACGCGGAGGTCTCTCTCGTACCTTCACAGGATGCGGCGCCTGGTCGTCCTCCTCCTTTGTTCGGCGGTGACTCCGGCAGGACTGTCGGTTTGGGAGCAGCTGATGTGTGCAGTACGTGAGGCGTGTGCGCGGTGAGGCAGGAGCCACAGTGATCGGCCCGTGTTGCTTCTCCCAAGGCAACGTGTCTGAGGGGGCGGGACCAGCGGAATCCGACTCTCCCATTGGCTCCTCGAGCGAAACCCGACCGACGAATCGCCGTCCGCGCTCGGTGCAGCCGCGGAGCGATAGGCGCGGCCGGTTTACATATGCAGATGAGATGGAAATGACACAAACACGTGGACACGCGGATCGGTTTCCATCTCAGCAGCTGGGCGAAAAGTCAGGCCACGACTGGCCCTGGTCTGTCGGTCCACAGGCATCTCGCTCCCCCCCCTTATCATCTGGATGATGATGCCTGGCCCGGAACACGTAGGTATGCTGATGGGGGGGTTGCTTAAGGACACTTCAGCTGAGCACGTTTCATAGGTCTTGATCTGGGCTGTTACTTCCACTTAAAATAAAATAATAGATTTTTTTAAAAAGTTGCATCTCCACTCAAGGAAGATAAATGATGCAGAATAAACAGAAATATTCAGTTTCCAGCGGTTCCTCATGTTTGAAGGTTTTATTGTAATAATCAGCTTCATTTATAAAAGATCCCAAAGTGTTGATGAATGTCCCAGTGATGTCACAGCTGGACAAAATCAATATCCATTAATCTGTCAGCAGTTTATGCACCAAAACTGAGAAACTACTTTGCAATCATTCTTTAAATCGTTCCTGAACAATTTTTGGGAAAAAAAAAACAAAACAGGAATGTGTATTTCTCTGTAAAGTGTGTAAGTTTACATGGAAATCTCAGTCCATCCAATCCAATCTCATCTCCACTCTTTGTTTGACCTTAAAAAAACAGCTTGGATTAAATCTCATGTTTCAATTTTGTTTGTTAGACAAAAAAAAAATGTGTTTCTGCTTCCGATTTGAATATTAGTCATAACGTTAAGGTTGCAGTTATGATGGAAACCTTGTTTGTTTATGCAACATGTGACACTGCAGGCACATTCTGTGTCGTTCGTGCATTTTCAGGATCCCCGTGTGCTGTTTGATGTCTGAGAAAGACATGCAAACTGGTTTGGGTAAAAGTTCAGAGCAGTGCGTCATGCCTTGACAGTGTTTAGTAAACCAGAGATGTTCCGTCACAGTCCACTCAAACGTAACGCCAGAACTTCTGCTTATCGTACCAGGAAACTCTGACATCACTCAAACCTTCTAGTATGTGATAAATCAGATTGTTACTGCAGTCAACATTCACGTAGATTTTTCGTACCTGCTGAAGGGCCACTGATGGTATTTGTGACACGCAGGACCTGTTTGATAGGGTGGGATGAGGAGGTGCACTCTATCTGTCGGAGGCCTGACGAGAGTCTCGAGTCTCTGTCGAGTCAGTGAGTCACAGAAACCCCTTCACAGCAAACGGAATCACGTTTTCTCGGAAGACACCCACTCCGAAGGCTCAACCTCTTCTCGTCGCCCTCGATTGACAGTGAGGATGAACTGGATTTAAAAAGACATCTCTCTTTTCGCTCTACCGCCAGCAACAACGAGTCACATGTGAGGGGGAAGGAAAAAAAAAAAGAAGCCAAGGACGCTGCTCTGCCCAGATGGTTGTAACAACCGGTTGCAAATCTGTCTGACTTAAAATGCATAAAATGACTTCTTGGCTCGTCTTCCGTGCTTTCTGTAATGAGATTGTACCATGCTAATTAGATTTGAGGAGTAATTTGTGGGCAAGTGATCATAAGGGAACGTATGTGAATACTTTTGTTTTATGTGCTGCCGTCTAAGCGAGGAGCAGACAGGACAAGGGCACCGGCAGTCCTGAATTTAAACTCAGGTTGCTTTTAATCACATCCTGCTGCGAAGGAGGAACTCCACACACACCGGAGCACCAGAAACACGGAGGAGATGACGTATCTGCTCGTACAGTCAGACATTCATGTTGAATATCTTTATAAAATGTCTTTATTCGTGTTCTCAGATCCTCAAGTGACCCCGGGACTTTGTGACGTCAGAGCGCTTCCTGCTGCTTCCCAGTAAACTTTCATTTCCCTTTGTTGTCTTCAAGTCGTCCATGTCACTGATGAATGCATCTCATTCACTTCAAAGCACAGGAAACACACATCTAGGAGTGTTTTAGGATCAAAGAAACATTTTAAATTATACACACACCGAGCAAAATCGTGCAGAGAAGCCCATGGTCTGTACTTATATGAGTAAAAGTTACTCAATCGTCTTTTTTTTTTCTTTGTCCGAAGTGTTTTAGTAAACATTTTCCTGCATGCATCAGTAAATCTTCTTCGTCTCCTGCAGCGTTTAAGTTTCAGCCAATCATCCGACTCTATTTAGTTGTTCCACAGTTTGTCAATGTGTCATTTGCATAAAGAAACAAGCATCAACAACAATTGTCGGTCTCCCCGCAAAGCCAGTTCTATTGTCTGTGTGTTCTCCTGTCAGGATCCGAGATGAGTCACACGACTCAAACTGGTGCTGGAGTCTGTATCCCACAGAGACAGGATGACTCCCGCTCTCATTCACCAAGAAATTAAATCTTAATCAGACACTTACAGCCATATTATTACAGGGTAAATGCTGAACATCTTTTCTTTTTCTTAAATAAATAAACAAAAAAACAAAGAAAAAAACAGCAGTGCCACACGTCATCCTGCAGAGGAAAAAATGGAAACCATGTGGCCATTAAAGAGTTTACAGTAAAACACTTGTAGCTTGGAGTACATTTAGTTTTACATCACCATGTGATAAGCGTGATTCGAGGTCCATCATGGCGCGAGGCTCATCTCAAAGAAGGGTGAATACAGGGAACATGGATTCTAAACAAGAGATGTGAATGTGATGATGTCACCAACGCAGCGCTGAAGCTGTGAAGATGCCTCTGATCAATCTGAATGAACACGACTGACGAAACAAGCGGACTCTGCAATCGAATTAGGGAAAATGCCAAGATAAAGATCCACTCTTAAAGTGTCGCAGTGGTCTTTAAATTATGATTGTGGTGTTTTAAACCAAAATCATAAAACGTGCCGTTTTCTAGGAAGTTGTTTTGGCAGTAGCTCATTAACAATTCACCTCTGTGCTGTGGGCGGAGCCATTGGCACGGAGGATCCCCCCCACCTCTCCCGCTTGCTGAAAGATCTCTGTTTATGCTAGCGGTAGCAGGAGCTTGTGACCCACCCGTCACTAACGCGCTCTTTATTAGACGCATTTCTGCATCTGTTACTGATTCACAGTGATTTGAATGCATAAATACTCAGAAATGCAATTTTGAGATTTTTTTTTTTTATTATACGTCCCCTAGCATCAGAAAAATGCCACAAGAACATTAACAACACGAAAAACATGATTTTCATTGAGTGGGTCTTTAAAGTATAAGAGTTTGCTCAAAGAGACGAGAAGCAATAAAAGTTTTGAATTCCTTGTAAGAGCTCCAACTATTTTTTTCCTTTCGTCCTCACTAGCGCCACCTGTTGATCTGGAATGTAAAACTACAGACCTGTAATGACGCAGCGGACTCCAAAATAGTCTAAATCCAAGCATGTGTGCATGCTTGCGCGCGTAAATAGGGAAACCATGTTGAAACCTTAAGTGTCCTTATGTGCGAGTTGATTTGAGCGTCTATGTGAGTGTTTAGACGCAATTAGAAGTGGAGTGTCTTTCTAGCAGCTGTCGCCCGCTATGAGCTGTGTATGAGTCAGCTAGCTTTGGGCCAGAAGCTGTACCGCTACTTGACTTGGACTTTTGGGAAACATGTGGAGCATGTGTGGGTTTGGTGGTGTGAGTATCTAAAATCAAACACACTTAGGCAGGTTTTTCACAGCATTGTTCACATTATTGTTGCACAAGGTTTCACTGGCTCTCAGGTAGAGACCGGAAAGTTTAAAGTTTTATTAATAGCAACTAAAGCTACAAGCAGAAACATGACAATGAGCATCAGAACATGGAGACATTTGTTCGCTGGACAAAACTCTTTCAACAGAATATTCCATCCTCGCGGCAGCTTAGAGCCGTGTAAAAACAGGATTACATAACTTAGTTCTGTCATGTTTGCAAAGCCTTTGACCAGCTGCTTCGAGGCTCCTTCTATCTTTAGATATAAACTGATCAAATCTGTCTCCATGAAGGATTGAGTTGACTGAATGAAGCAAAGCTTTGCAAAGGTTTTTGTTTCTTATACAGAAAAAAAAAAATCATGGACATTTCCTGCAAACCTTTCTTGGCTAAAAGTAACATCTCTTTCCACATCGCACCAGCTTACTCCTCCAGAGATGTCATTCCATTAAAATAAATGCTAGTTCCGCAAGTTAACCCCACCCGCACACAAAAAATGTGACCTCATGTAGTGTAGGCATGCTGCTGCAGCAGTGTGTTTTCAGCCAATCGCATTTGGAGCTGATGTCCAAACTTATGCAGTCAGTGAAGACGTGATACTGTGTGTATTTTTGCGACTTGAAGGGCTGGACTTCCGGCACCCTGTCATGTATCCTCCCCTCTCCTTTTGTGTTCCTTCTTCCTGGTCCGGCTTCACTCAGTCACATGTGCTTCACCCAGACAGAAATCTCCTGACCATTTCTACACAGACATTTCACATGCAAGCAGTTGAGAATATCTGGCATCTAATGACTGTCAGATCTTTTATGACTTTGTCTTTATACTCCTTCTCATGTCTGAACGGCTGCCAGAGGAGCTCAGACGACAGTGGGATATCTATCTGCAGGGCTGAATGTTACATGTGACCGGGATATATTTTAACTAGATTATGTAAGTGCTCCAGCCTGCGCTCTCCACGCACAGATGAGGAGGACTACGCATGATGCAGAGGGCTGGGAGCGTACCACAAGCATTGCCTTTGCAGCACATTGAATAATTCCTGCAGTAGGCTGTAACTTGAGCCGATCCTCACTTCACAGAAAGGAGCTTCTCTGTGTTGCTTTCCACTTCAAAAAAAAAAAAAAAAAAGACCTTTAATGATAGTCTCTTGTGGGCCAGCTTATCTTTTTCCATCAGCAAATGTGTTCCTATTGATTCCAGATGATGTAACGCACAGCACTACAGTATAATCTTAATGTGAAGGTTAGGGTTACATAAAGGGATTTATGAAGGGTGAAAAAAGCTCTGCTCACACTTGTCTGCAGCTGCTGAGCAGAAATCCATCTGCCATCGCGCCGCGTGAAATAAGCTGATAATTGTGAAGTTATTTCATGTATCGATGAGGTGACGGTGTCTTTATCTGAGGAAAGCTGATGAGATGGTTGACTACAGGCTAGCAGCCAATTTTATGTCCAATGTAGAACTGCCCACGCTCCCTCTGCCACCACTTTTATGGGACCATCACGTGGGCGGTTTAGTGTGAGATCTTATCTAAAAGTGATGTAATATGGGCTGATAATTTCTTTTGTGAGCAACCAACCATCCGTACACTGAGAGGAACTGATGATCGCAGCTTTTTCAAACTGTACTATAGCAACAATATTGGACTGTAGAGTTCATCGCAATCCTATTTTTTTTTTATGGATGCAGCATTTTGGAGATTTTGGAAAAAATTAAAACGATAAAACTCGCAACTGTAAAGCTATTTGTGTGTAGTTAGAATTTTTTCTTGGGTTTTTATAGGTGAAGTTATTCTCACTATAATTATTGTTGGTTTATTTAGTTACATTCTTTATTATTTTACAGTTTATTTTCTGTTCTGTTTTATCAGCATTTGCTCACGTGTTCACACTCAGCAGTCCCAGTATATATACTCCCTGGTTTCTCTGGTTTACCAGAATTTACTTCAGTCCTTGAGGGCAACACACCTGATTCAAATTAACATGTAATTAACAGGCGTCTGTAGAACCTGACATGCTAGGGAGATAATTTAACTGCACAACCTACATGTAAGAAACATTTCTCGACTGTTCTGTGCTGTCCATCAACCGGATCTGTGTTTTTGACTTTCTGGTATTTTCAGCAATGTGTTTTGAAACCTCTTGGTGACTGGAAACACTTCACAGAGCTCATTAGAGTGCAGTGAAATAGTTAATTTAATTAAGACAATACACAGAACTGCTGGAGGTTTTGGTGACGTGGTGGAGGTCGATGTTTTTCATCTCTCTGTAGTTAATAAGTGAGTTTGACTTGTTTCAGTATCAAAGAGAGAATTATTTCTTTGTCGAAGACTGTTGCTGTTTTCTGCAGTTATTATTAATATTCATACCTTCATCTTAAAGTCAGACATGAAGCTTTTTAGAAAATATTATGTCTTAAAACATCACACAACGGTAGTAGGGCTTCTTTTTGTGTCTCAGCTCTCAGAGTTTAATCTGTGATAGATGTTCTTGTGTTTTTTTTTATTTCAGAGTTTAGACATTAAAGGAACTTAAGGCAGCTTTACAAAATCTGACTCAGTGCTGCCGCGACAGGCGCTGTGGCTAACTGCAGCCACCAGCCAAGCCGGCACGGGTGCGCGCACAGACACTTTACAGACTGTTCGTCTTCACAGCACTGCACCGGGGAGGCTAACATACTTCACGTCAGGTCTCTCCACTCTGTTATTTGATTTGATCTCATCATTTTCATACTGTATCAGGCTCTAAACACGACCTATAATGTTTTCTCACCTGGTCACAAGGAAATGAGCCATGTCAGCATCCGTTTTCACTCCCAAATGCAGCTGAAGTTCCCTCCATGAACCGAACGCATATCCAATATTTATGCGGGTGCCTGCCCGGCTTCGGTCATATTTTTTTTAGACTCACGAGATGCCGCTGATAAAGTCTTTTTTTTCTTCGTGGTGCCACTTTTGGGGGGGGTGAGAGTGGATGCAGGTCGTTTGCTGGCTGCAGAAACATCCATAAGTATACCTTCAGTGTTTGAATCCGAGTCCACGGCGGCCATGTACTTCCTGTTCAAGAGTTGTCGGCAACGCGCATGCAGCGTCAATTTACGTCACATCCCTACAACTGCGCGGGAAATTCGGACGTCGAACTGCAGCGCATTATGTGGCACACAGCGTTTCCAAGGCAACAGACATATATGCGGATGGCCTCGTTATTTTGGGTTTTTAATGCTTCATGACCCATTAGCATTGAATAAACTGGAAATGCATGTGTAGTTTTTCACAAATCTTGCCTTAAGTCCCTTTAAAGTTCAGGGTTGATGTAGTAAGTAATTCTGCTCTGAATGACGAGAAACCATGAAGCTGATTGGAACATAGTCATTACTTTAATTTGTCTGAGCTAAAAATAACATCCATGGTTCAGTTTAGCTGCTAATGTGGGAGAGACAATGTGTGTTAATGAATATTATAATAATGTAAACACACTAGGCTCATTTCTATCTGCTCTCCCCTACATTTGAATAAAATACACATAAAAAATAGTTAAATTAGTAGATAAATAAATTACATAAAAATACAGCGTGAACAGCTAAATAAAATATTTAAATTTCAAATGAAATGTGTATAAGGAGTTCATTCAGTTGTTTAAAAACTGACCAAGACAACTTCAGGAGTGTTTAGTTTCATCTGGACATCAGTAGGTCCACGTGTTTAAAGTTACATGTGCATGTGTTTGTATGTTTTTTGGGTCAGTTATGCAAATCAGAAAGCTGGTGTTCTCTCACTCAGTTATGTGACAACAAGAAGATCTTGTGCGTCTGTTTACCGACTAAATAAACATGTTTACTGTATTTTTAACTCTCAAACATGTGCGCAAACACATGATATATATAGGAAACTAATAACATGTGATTCCTTTGATTTAACAAGGGAATTGACACTGTAGCTTAAAATAAACACGTCATCTGGTGTTCATATTCTTCTCCACCTTTTAAAACTAATTTTCTGAAGTTAATGTGACTTGTCTCAGCGACTGAACGTCAGCGCTCATTTCACCTTGAGATGCCTCGTAGACTCGGATCACCTCTGCAACAGAGCTGCAGATGTGCATTAGTCACCAACTCAGAGTTGCTTTACAGTGCGGTAAAGCGGTCTGACCTCAGAAATTTCCCAACAGAGCCGATCGTAACACCAGATCCAAACATAGCCGGGGTTGTTTGTAGCCAACATGTGTCTTTGGCCCTGCCCCAGGTGTGAGGTTTCGACTTTCTTGACCAATAGGAGCAGAAAAGCTCCAACGTGGTTTTTAAGCAGTTTGCTTTTTTTTTTATATCGAGCTTTCATTGCAGTTGCATAATATTCTGAGGCCCATATTAGGACTACAGGATGTCATTCCAGGTTTTTTAAGTAGGGGAAAAAGTACCTGGCGTCTCTCCAGCTTTCTTCATTGGAGGAGGAGTATTACTGAGAGTCGGGGTGGGGGTGAGTGGGGGACACACACACAGAGAAGAGGTAGCTTTTCTTCCATCACCTGCTTTAAATCAGAAAATTAGATGACAACTGTGTCCCGTATGGTGTGTCAGGGCATCTGGAATGTATGTTGACATAAAATCTTTCAAAATCATCAAATATTACATGAATTATCCTTCAAGTGAGTCGTGGTAGGATGTCTGGAACAGGACGAGGTTAGGTGAGGCGAGCGCGGGGGTGGGTGGGCAGGTGTTAAAGTGTTATTGCTTTAAAAACTACATGTGGAAGCAGCATGAGAGACCCTCGGGACTGTGGGGTCTATCTTTCTGCTGCTGCCGCGCTCTCAGAGATTTCCCTTCTGCAGCTCTGAGCTTTTTCTGGCTGTACACGTGACACTTCCCCACTCCCCTCCCTGCCCCCGACTTTCTCTTTTCACTCACACGTACCTCCCATCAGTCAACATACAGTACACTAATCCTGGTTCTACGCCCTCACTGCCCTGTCTCACATTTTTTATATCCCCCTTTTCTAATTTTACACCCCCCTTTTCTAATTCCTTTGCTGATTTGGCAGTAAGCTTTATCTCTCTTGTGTTATCCAGGCTTGTCCACGAGAGCAAACATGGCCACTATCTTGATAACAAAATAAAAAATTCCCAAACCTTTTTCCTTTGAAATATTTATTTGTCATTTCTTTACATTTTTAAACAGAACTACTGATGAAAAACAAATGATTTACACCAACATCTCTTACAGATTTTGAAGCATCAGTATATTAAAGGGATAGTTCAGATCTTTGGAAGTGAGTTTCTGTGAATTTATTCTGATTAATTTACATCTTTACTGGTGGAAATCACTTTTTGAACAGCTTCAGTTCAGAGAAATAGCACATAGATACGCTACAGGTTTGTTAGAACGGGGCCAGTTAGTGAATTTCTGCCATTAAAGCGGCTCATGCTAATGCTAGTTTATAAACCTTTACACTACCATTCCTTTCAGAACAAATATTATAAAACTACTGCTTATTTTCACTGCAGAATTCTGTCTAAATACGTGTGTAATGTGAAAAGTATTTTACTTTGTTTCCTCACCGCTTAAGTTAAAATTTTTTTTTTTTTCACTTAAATATACCCGATTTCAAATTGCCTAGCTTAGAATGTCAACCAAGTCACAGAACTCTCGCCCCTCCCATTGGGTAGAATTCCTAAGCCACGCCCCCCCAGGTTTGGAAACACGCGTAGCCCCAGAAGACGACCGAGTGCAAGACACTGGTCCGCAGTTCATTCAAGTACCGTAACATGGCGGAATCACCGGTAAGTGAAAACAATATAACAATGAACAACTGACATTAATTGTTACTTTGTCCTGAACCTGACGCGGAACCAGCCGGCGGCTGTTTCTCCTAAAGTGACATGGTAGAGCGGCGAACACTCCCAGCAGTGGTGTTCTGCGGTAATATGTCTCAGTTTTTTAGGAGCACAGAAGCCAAATAAATGTGGAAGTCCGTATGACAGGAGAGACTGTCCAATCATTCCTTCCGGGCCGAACCATTTGATTGGTTGATGTTTTTAGACAAATACAGGAGAACCACTTAATTATTTTTTTCTAGTTGTTTTTTTAATCTTCACAACATATTTTTCTCCATGCTGTGTTAAAATGTTTTTAATGGGCATGAAAAAAATATGTTAAGTTAAATTGTTATGCAAATTAAGTATAGCAGCTTTAAAACAATTCTGTCCAGAACAATTAAAAGGATCTCGAGAACAGAACTGTAACTCGTGTTTCCATCATATGGCTGACCGAACGACGCAGCCTTGGAAACGAACCACAACAGATAATTAATATTAATCATTCCAGATATGTGAATGTCCAGCAGCTGTACAACAAGAAAGTGATCAATGCAGGTGAATGACAGCCAGGTCATAGCTGACACAAAAACATATGTAAATACATTTAAATGCATTATTAAAGATATTTAAATAATAACAAACTTGAATATCTGAAATGTGGCGTGATAATGGAAAGTTTTTAGGATTACGTCTGTGACTGGAACTGATGGAAACATAATTACAAATAAATACAGCTGAAACCCAAGAGCCAGTGAATTAGACTGAAGGTAAAAACAGACACTGAAGCACGTGTTGAGCAAAAAATAAAACAAGTGGTACAACTAGTTAGATTAAAGTCATAGTAGTTATAGTTAGTAACCAATATCTAACAATAGAGCCAAAATAAGCTTAATTTAAAACTTTCTTCAAGGGTTGTTGTTGATTCTTCGGAGGTCTGGATCTGTCTCTATGCATCAGATCTATTTGGTAGGAAAAAAGTATTCTAATCAACATTATGCAAGTGGTTATAATGTAATGGCTAATTGTTGCATTATTGAAACTTATAGTTACTAATGAAGATAAATAACTGCATTAAAACTAAAGAACTAGGTTTAAAATAAGTGTACAGGGTCTCATCAGGAGCGAGATTTGGTTAAAATAAGCGACACCTCTTTGATTCGTCACAGAATTATTTGTGATGATGAAGGTTTGTCAGTCACTAGAAGAGACCTATCAGCCAGGAGTGATGTCAGCGTGTTTTCCCCATGTAGAAAGTTACGTGCCTAATATGTTACTGCTGGCCTGGTTCGGGAACTGGGTGTGTAAAGTATGGAAAATTCCAGGTTTTCTAGAAAGGAGCGTTTTGTGTGTATGTGTGTGTGTGTTTACTCCGTTTCCTTCAGAGACATTAACTAGGTCAAGCGCAAATGAATCTGCCAAAAGCCCCAAAAAAAGAGAGGTGGCTGCAAGGTGGAGGGAAATGGTAGAGCGACATTCTGTGGACTTTAGGCACAAAGATTTCGTCACAAGGGAGGAACTGCTGTCATGTGATTTTAGTTCCAGCCTCCCCCCCCCACGGCCCACCAACATCTGAACTCATGTAGCATTGTTTAGGGCTCAGCTCAGGGGAGATAGGTTTACCAGTTTAATGACCATGCAGATAATTACATGGACCAAAACCAGTCACGTTACAGCCGTCCTCATAAATCACCAGTCAGTTGTTCTAACATTTCCTCATGGATTGTACTGTATGTTTAGCTCTCATCCTGTTAGCTGCTCAGAGTTAAACATATCCTCTCTGTGGTATTTTCATTCCGTCAATAAAACGTGACCATGCTGTCTGACTGTAGATTATTTCCCCAGATATCTCTTTTAACTTCCTCTGATAGATATCTGCGTCTACACCCAGGCTTATATTCTGTCTTTGGAAATATCAAAGTTATAAAATGGTAACAAACACCGAAAAGTGTTGCAGCAAGAAGCGACAGCAGTGCTGCGTGTGGTACATAATGCACAGATATATATGAAGTAGCTAAAGGAAACTATGTAATTATGCAAGGGGAGGGCGTGTGATGTCATGGAAACCATGAGCATATATTTTGGGGGTTTTGCTTTTCATGCACGTCGGTGAAGTGGGTGTGTTAAAGAACAGAACGTGGCAGCGAAACACAACCGATTCTTCAAATCCAAGTTAGATCTTATTTACTGAGCCTGGAGGTCGGGAAGTTCAGGGTGTCACACATGGCTGAGTGCAGGGGCCGCGTGGCTCCGTAGTAAAAAGAAACAAGAGTGGAGGATGGGCTTCAACTGGTCATTGGGTTTGTATACTTTTCCACATGTTTGCAAATGTATGGAAAGCCACATGCACTAATGTGTTTCCATCACAGTCCGGGCTTTTCTCAGATTTTCAAAGCAGGACTTTATTTGTGTCTTTATTGATGGAAAATCGTATTTAAAACACTCAGTGATTTTATTTTGAGATCATGGTGGTTTCCAGTAACTGATATAATAAGCTTCAGCATGGCAGACATCACCAGATGTAACCAGACTGACAACAGATGCTGCCTGTTTGCACAGTTTCTCCAGAAACACAGCAGCTCTGCACTTTAACCCACACTTTGACTGTCTGAGGTTCATCAGAACGTTAGTTCTGATCCAAACGGACCAAACAGAGCTTTACTTTTCCTCTTGACTTGACATTATTCTGCTTGATGTGTAAAAAAATGAATGGAGCCAGTGAAATGTCACTTGTCAGCCAAATATAATTAGAAAATTGGTTCATTAAGGTCAAAGGTCAATGGGATCATTGTGGGAAAATATCAGTTAATAATGAATAATCTGATCCAGTTTTTGATTTGGACTTGAGACCTCCAGGCCACACAGACAGAGGCAGGATGTTAATGTGTGGTAAGTGGGACCGTCTGAACCGAAACCATGACGTTTCTAACCAAAGAGAAACATGGATATTGCAGTGCATTCTGGGAAAGTGAGATTTATGCTCACAATTTTAAGAAAGCCAGAAAAAAACTTAAAGACTTTTTGCTTTGAAACTAAATAACTACAGTGCACACACTGCTTTATGTATTATGTACATGTATATACACATAAGTAAAAGAGTACATGAGAGTACACAAGATACCAAACCAAGACATTTGTGTTTTAAAGCAGCAATCCAGAGTTTTTTCTAAGAAAGCACCACTGTGGTGAAACAAGTGTGTTGCACATTTAAGTCCCGCCCCTCTGTTTCCATGACACGATAGCAATGTTAACGAGCGTCGGCTGTCATACGTCACCCCCTTTATTATGATGGGTAAATTACATTTATACAATTTATATGTTTATTTAAGGTGGTTGATGCTCCATGATTCACGTGTCTTTGCAGCGTTGTAAATAACTTGTAAACGGTAGTTCTTCAGGATACGTACGTGTGCACGCTTGGTTGATTGACAGGTGTACTATGCGGATATAGAATGCTATTTGCTGGGCGGCGCTCAGTGAAAATTAAATGCACCTGTATGGGACAGTGAGGACATTTTTCCAATATTATATTACATAAATGGGTCAGACTGTCACTTTTATGGAATTTCAAAAAATCATACAACGTAAAAACTCCAGATTGCTGCTTTAATAGTGGAAAAAAGGGACAAACATTGGTCCAAAAAATAGATCCAAACCATTAAATAAATATCAGTGTTTTGTAAAATTGTAAGTAACTGTGTGGTAACTTCAGGTACCATCCATTTCCACTTCCTGTAGTTTTAATGTGGCAATCAAGCTAATCTAAGATGAGGAAATTTATTAAATCTGGATATTTCCAAGTCTTGGCTTGACACATATGAATTTTTGTGAACAATTATTTATAATGAAATGCAGATAATCCTTTTAAACATCTTAAATAGGTTTTGATCAAAATTTTTGTCAAGAAAAAAAGAGAAATTTGTGAATTTGATTTGATGCTATCTTTATGTTGGTATGAAATCAGGTCAAATCTGTGACACAACAGTTCACCAGCCATACAGCAGGAATCTCCTCTGGTTGTCTTTAGCTGAGCTGTAGCACAAAAAAACACCTGTCAGTGGTTTTATGTTGTGGCTCATATGTTTTCTAATGAATGTGGTCCTTTAATAGGATTTTATCTTTAATCTGCATCAGATTTAATCTGTAATTCTTTGTTTTTTATTGAAGATGTTTGACCTTTGCAGCTACATGTTGAACACAGACCTGAACACAGTTGTAGCTGCTTTTGTTTTCTTCATCGAGGTCAGAGAGACATTCTGGTCCCATGTGTTTTTAATTCTTTCCACCCATGTTTCTCTCTGCAATTATAGCACCGACAACAAAAGAGTGAATGTATTATGAACTCAATCTGAAAGCCCATCATTATAAGTAGCTCGCTCGTGTCCGTGCTGTGACTCACGAGTGTGCTTCATTCAGCCTCCCACTCCTTTTTGCACATGTCATCTGCTGCTCTGTCCTCTGTCTGCACTGACGTCAGAGGAGGCTGGCTGTACTCCTACGTCGCCCGTGGAGTTCGACCAGTTGCACATGCAGCGCGGTCCGAGTATGAAGCCTTTTCGCAGAGGCTGTGATCGACGGCGGACACACAAAAACCTCGTGCTGCTTCTCTAATTACCAAACAAATGGGGGACAAGTGAATAACAGTCTGGTTTTGTTTCTAATTTTCTCCTACCAGCCAAAGATCATCACTTGTGTCCACTTTGTCTTCCCCCTAAGTGGCCCAATTACACTGGCCAGAGTTTGGCAGCTTTTGTAGATGCTCTGACAGACAGAAACCGAAATATCTCCACAAATAGACCCGTCCTCTGGTTCACAGGGGAGCACGAGCCCCACTTCTGTCTGCTCTTGCCTCCTATTTCATGTGTGCCCAAGGCCAAAAGACGTTAGAGATGAACCACAGGGAAATCAAATTAGGATTTATTAGATTATACTGAAGGTATCAGGGGAGGAAGAGAAATGTGTGCATAAATACATATTGTTAAGAAAATAGGCTGATTTTTAAAGCTTGCGGCAGTCTGTCAACAATTAAAATTTAAAAAAAAAAGAGTCAAAGAAAGAGGTTATTTTCACATTATATCAGTTCAAGTTAACCTGTAGAGTTTTATTTTCAATCTACGTATAAAGAAAGAAATGACTGTGGGACAATGAGAAAATGAAAGCAGCCATTTATCTATTGGAAACCATTAGGGAGATGATCAAATTACTCGAGTCCTCTTCTTTTGTAGGAAGTTACATGTTACATGATGCTCTGCATGTGATAGGAAGGTAGCAGACTACATGTAAACCGAGTCTGATTAAATGCTTTCAATAAGAAGCTCTGAATTCATCAGGAAATCTCCCACATTTCTGGTAAGGACTGAACCTCCGATGAAGTTCACACTGAAGGAGGCTCAAACGTGAGTTCTCTCAGCTCTGCATGTAAATCCAGAAGAAAGTCTTGATGAGGTTTCACAGTGTGTGAAAGTGGGAGGTGAGAGACTGCTAACGACTGAGTCAAACCACCATCTGTGTTGCAGCTCCCATGTTTCAAAAATGTTCTTCCTCTCTCTCTCGTTGTGGGATTTTTTTTTTTTTAAATTTTGACACATAAAAAACCTGTGTCCTTTGTGGACTCTACTTGTCCTTCAGACAGTTTCTCCTCCTTCCTTATTTGAGGAAAGACGAAGATTCAATGTTTCTACAAAGACAGATCTGATTTGTTATTAATATTAGAATTTTGAATAATTTCTTTACGCAAAAGCAAAGTGGCCATTTATCATTTAGATACAAGAATCACCTCTGGAATAACGCATCTACCTAAATAATTTACAACTGAGCCTCGGTGCTGCAAGACAGACTCCAGAGAGCTACTTAAAGACTGAGGGCCTGAGGCGTGAAGCCTTTGAGTTTCTCCTGCAGGAAATCTGGAGAATATAGTATCCGGAAGGGCTTCAAAGCTCTCTTACATTATTTAACCACTCCCTTCATCTGCAGCAGACTGAGGCCTGAGGACAGACTCCCACCTGCTCGAGAAGGTGCAACATGGCACAAACATACTCTGACTTATACACATCCAGCAATACTTACAGGTCAGTAAACTAAAGCAACCCAAACGGATGTCAGCGATTCAGTATATGTCCCTTTATGACACTGAAATTAATCTTCTGATCATTCAGCATAAATCTGGACTAATTAAATTACCTTCTCCAGACAGAAACTCAGCTGGAGCTGCATCACGCTGAAGAACAAGATAATCATTTGTTAATGAACGCAACAAAAGTTGATTAAATATGAAACTTTAAAGCCACCTTCATGAGAAATGAATCCACCATTGTTACATTTCAGAGTGGCCTTTTATTATAGCCAGTTTAAGACACACCTGTGTAATAATCATGCTGTCTAATCAGCATCTTGATATGACACACCTGTCAGGTGGGATGGATTATCTCTGCTCACTGTTACAGATTTTTGATTTTTGATAGATGGTTATTTTGTGTCTGTGGAAAGTGTTTTATATTTCGAGTTCATCTTATAAAAAATGGGAGCAAAAACAAATTGTTGCGTTTATATTTTTGTTGAGTGTACACGGAACATTTCGTGGGTCTTTGCTGCAGTAAAATGATGTTTGTGCACCTTGTTTTCCTTCAATGAACGGAGATGTGAGCTAATCGGGTCCAATGCTCACCTGCTGAACACTAGACTCATGGGTATTTAACATGAGCAGTGGCACACACCTAGACTTGTAATGGTTAATTATTAGTGAAATGTGGGCAAAGCAAGGCGGATCGTATCAGGTCTGAAGAAAAAAGCCTTGGCGATGGGGATGTGTCTGATTTTAGTAAATCTGATAATGCCGGAAAAAATCAATATAAAGAAAAAAAAAGTTCCTGAAAAACACTCATTAAAGTCTAGAGACCATCATAATGCTGTCTGCAGGGAAACTTCTGCAACAAGACAAAGGTCCTACACACACTTCATAATCTATAATGTCCTACAGGCGTATCAGCATTACACTGAAGCTGCTTTCACGCATCACCTCCTGAGCTGGGCCTGATACGCCTCTGTGTTCTCCAATGTCATGTGTGAAAGTATGAAGTTGATCTGTTGTTATTACACCTCACAGTCTCTGTGAGCATAAAAAAACAGTAAAATAAAAGTATAAGACACAGAAATTTTGCAGGAAGTTTGGCTGAAAATGTCCAAAATACGATGTCAAATTAAAAAAAAATGGAGCAGAAGTTCAACCAGTTTTCATTTATATTTAATGAGATTAAGATTCTTATTAAAATAAACGTATTAATAATACTTTCTTGTAAAGAAAATCTATTTACAACTTTGTCCACACAATAGAAAAAAGCCCACACGTCTGTCTAGACTGTCGTCTCTGACTGGAGAGCAGAATCTGAAGAGGAGTGTCAGGTTACGGCAGAAAGACCCTCCCCCCTCTCCCCCTCTCTCCCCCCTTAAACACAAAGCTATAGATTGTTTAAGCAGCACATACAGATACTGATTTATCACAGGGGCCTATAGTCAAAAATAGAGTGTGTTCATACACTCATAATCACAAAAAAAAAAAACTTTAAAAATCCCAAGACATGACTTCTCCTTGTTTTCCAGTCAACCCCTCCCCGGGTTAGTAATTAGGGAGTAAACTGCCTCTCATGGTCATCAGGAAACTGCTGATTTTTAGGTTTGAGGAGTCACACGCACATCCCTTCCTTTTCCCTCCATTACTTCAGTCCCCCTCCCTCCATCACTACCAGCATCCTGTCTTTATCAGCTTATATTTCCCTGAGGGGAAAGCCTCGTTGTGCTACAGTCATAAAAGCCCCTTCACAGCGTGACGCCTCAAGATAACAGGCTGGATTTTCTTCTTCTGCTTTGTTTTTCTTTGCTGTCAACCAAAAAACATTTTAGGATCAGATTTGCTACCATTTTCAAAAAAGACATGCGTTTGACAGTCTAAATCTCCATATATTTACTGTTTGTTTTTTTTCTAAATTACTATAACAATTAAAACACTGACGAACAAGTGTTAAAGTGTTTTAAAGAGACCCTTCCATTAAAAACGGTTTTTCTGAGGTTTCTGTTGCATATTTTAGCTCCACAGGTGTTCTTACCTTCATAGTGGGTGTGAAAACAGGTCAATAACTTCTTTTTCAGTTTTAATCTCTCAAACTACGCAGGTGGCGATAACACCCGAGTTCTATGTTTTGTCACAACTCCTTTGTTCGTTAGTATTCTGCAGCTCCCGCAGTTGAAACCACGCCTAGCATGCTGCTGGCTAAAAGCTGTAGCATAAGACGTAGCAAACAGGAAGACACAACATCTGACGTTGCCATGTGCAGCGGGGCAGGAAACAGTATACCTTGCTCTCATAGGCTAGTTTGTTAGCCAATCAGAGTCCAGCAAATCCGACTAATGAATATGAACGAGCTGCTGATGAAGCCTGATGGAAGGAGCCGGAAACACCCGAATTTTAATGCAGACAGATTGAAAGGTCTGTTAATCAGTGTTTCCTGATGTTTTTTAGATATAAAATGTTTCATATTACTGGTTAATAATTAATAAATAACCACAAAGTCCTGAAATTTGTATGAAACTGCCTTTTTAATCATTCTTTAGCTCTAAGACAGGAAACGGGACCTTTCCTATTACAACAGGTTGCTTATTATTTGGTTTTTAATGTTTTCATTAACAAATGACTCAAAACTCAGAGAGGATGCAAAAAAAAAAATATTTATGCATAAAAAACTCTCATATTTATTCCAATATTTTCCAGCAAATTACATCCAATCCACATGGAATAAAACACCACGCAACATCAATACCCCGTTTATCACCAGCAGACACAATGGACTGGCGACCTGTCCAGGTGTGACCCCGCCTCTCGCCCGATGACCTTTACCAGCTCCCCATGACCCTAAACAGGAGCAATAGATAATGACTGACTGATGACTTTAACATGTTAAATAACATGTATTTTGGTAAAATTTTGGTCATAGAGAAATGTGTTCTCATGAAGTAAATGCGTTTTTTCACTTTTTATGTTAATAAGAAATCTATTAATAATGTTTCTACAATTCAATAGAAATAAATCCAAAGTGTTATAAATAATGACAAATTCCAACAAAAATACATCAAAAAGTAATTCTGCGCTTTAATAAGGTGATAAAAAATTGAGTGGAAATTGCTTTAAAAAAGAAAAACTTTCCCGTCATTTTAGGAAAGCAAAGATCTACAAACAAATCATGAGAACAAAGAAAGGGTTTTTCTGTACTCTGTATGTACGCTGTCTGACTAACAGCGTGGTGTAAAATTACTGTCAAGGTAAAAAAAAAAAAAAGTGACTCTGGAATGAAACACTATTGTCGAAAGCTTGTGTGTCTCAAACAGGATCTTTTCCATAAATGCAACATTCCTCTCTGGTTTAAACAATAGAGACTGGAATGTGTCTGGAACCCTTATCGGAGCTTGTTTTGTTCACTCTTGAATATTTTATTCTCCTGCACTTCTGTATAAAATTCAAATTATACCTACAAATAAATCATTAAAATTAAAACTTCATTCTGATTTGCATCCAAAGGTCATTTATTTCCTGTTGCAGAACACAAACAGTCTCATCATCACCGTCATGCTCGCTCATCTCTCCACACGATCCCTTCTTGGACAGAGCGGAGCTGCTAATTAAAATGATTAGCGTTAGCCATTTCCCTCGGTTTAGATTTTTTAATGAAATTAGTTATTCTAATGGAGCCGAGATAACAAATTGAATCAATCACCTGCGGATTTGCATTGTATGTGATTTTGGATCAGGACCACAGAATTAAATTTCTGCTGTTCTTTTGATACAAATGTCAGCGTAACATCAGACACACAATTTCAAGCTTTTAGTGGAAATTTAGAAAGATTTTCTCAGAATATTGTTAGTTTAAGCATCAATAACATTAGAATAAAACTATAATTCACATCTTGTGATGAAGGTCGAAGCCTTGCTGCCTCACAGTGACGACCTGTAGCTGCTTTCATCTGAGCGACACTTCCTGTTTACATTTTTATGAGCAATTAAAGTCACTTTCCCCCTTAAACAATTTCTAGGTGAATTCTATTTTAAAAATGTATCATTTAATCTATTTTCTATTATCCTGTGTGGCGTCATGGGGAGCTGCTGTTTCCTGCAACACCCACTGTGACACGCCAGCACACGGACAACATGCAAACTCCATGCAACAAGGAGTCGGAGTCGAACCTGTAACCGTCTTGCAGGTCACACTGCTAGCTGCATCACCAAGGAGCCTCATTATGACAAAAAGAAACTTGAAAGACGTTCAAGTGTGTTGAATTAATCTTATCTTGATCATTTATTTTCTAAATCGATGTTATGAAGACAAAAAATGCTAATTTTTGCTCTGACAAGAGTGAATTAAAACTCTATCTGAACAGAAGATACTGTGAACTTCCTCGCTGTGGATATAAACATTGATTTAAACAACCCTGTTGCATGATGAACAGTGGTCACATGGTAGAAAGCAGGACGTGAACCTGAGCGACGGAACTGTTGTCGTTTAAAACCACACAAACGTAAAAACGCTGCTCCTTTGCTGAAACGGTGATAACAGTTTTGTTGTTGCACGTCCAGAACTCAGTTCTGTTATTGTGTTTGAGTGCTGCAGGATGTGCCTCATCATGGTACTTAAATCTTAACGGTTTATTCTGGTGAACGCTCAGCGAGCAGGAGGATTTTCTCAGTAGTCACCAGTGAGATTGTTGCTGCCTGGACAGTAAACAGTTAGTTTCTATCTGAGTGCAGAGCAGAATTGTATTTAGCTGGTTAGTTTGAGGCTTTTAACAGAACAAAAAAAAAAGCACTTAAGTGTGTTTTAAATCAGTACGTCCTGCAGCCCAAAGAGCCGCTATAAATACATGAACAACAGCACAAAAACTCCCACAGCATGAAAAGCTGCAGCTCGTTCTGCTCATGCATCTGTCCTCGTCTATAGCCTGTCTAATCGTGTATTATTGTGTTCTTTAACTTGGTAATAAACCTAATTTTTAGTTGTTTTAACTTTTTGTTTTTCACATAGAACCACAGGTTCCAAAACGGTTCGCGTCTTCTGAAAGCAGCACAGAAGGGTCTGAGTTTTCTGTGTTTTGTCTGTATCAAACATTTCATGTTCTTTTTAATGTTTACGGGTTGTTTTCTCATCAAAAAGTAAAAAAATAGACACTAAAGCGTTTTTAAAATTTGAACTTTATTAATTCAAACACTCTGAAATCCAATTAGATTCACTGTTGTTCTGGTTTATAAAAGGTTTTGAAGCTGTTTAAACTTGCTCGAAATGCTGTTTACACACTGATGCTTCAGTGTTAAAGAGGCCTTTTCATACAAATTTCAGGACTTTGTGGTTATTTCTTGAGTATTAACCAGTAATATGAAACATTTTATATCGAAAAACCGTCAGGAAACACTTATTAACAGACCTTTCAATCTATCTGCGTGAAGATTCGACTGGTTCCGTCCGGCTGCTTCGGCAGCAGCTCGTTCATATTCATTATTCAAATTTGCTGGACTCTGATTGGCTAACAAACTAGCCTATGAGAGCAAGGTATACTGTTTCCTGCCCGCAACAGTAGACGTTCTCTCTTCCTGTTTGCTACGTCTTATGCTACAGCTTTTAGCCAGCAGCATGCTAGGCGTGGTTTCAACTGCAGGAGCTGATGAATACTAACAAACAAAGGAGTTGTGATGTAACAAGTACAGGCCGTTCAGACTCGGGTGTTATCTCCACCTGCGTAGTTTGAGAGATTAAAACTGAAAAATAAGTTGTTGACCTGTTTTCACACCCACTATGAAGGCAAGAACACCTGTGGAGCTAAAATATTCAACAGAAACTTCAGAAAAACCGTTTTTAATGGAAGGGCCTCTTTAAGGATAAAATAGTGACACATTTTTTTGAACACAGCAGATAAAACTTGATATTTACTGAGTAAAAAGTGTCTCTTATGGGTCTAACTTGTTTGTTTCAGATCTTTTTAACATCAGTAGCTGCCACATTGATTCAAATGAAACAGATCTTTAAGAAAGTAGATAAAAAAATATGTTACTTTGACAACTGAAGTAAAAATTTTCACAATTTCAGTGTGAAGCAAAGACTTAATGAGGAGTCCATGTGAGTAAATAAGATTTAAAAGAAGGTTTAGCAAAAAATATCTAGAATAATAAATAAAAGTGTATAAAATCTTGTTTGAAAGTGAAAAAAAACAACTTACATTCACTACAAATACAAATTAAAATTAAAGCACCATTGAGTTCTTATAAAAAAAGAAGTTAAGATCTTTCTTTATGCATCTGCTCTCAGGAGAGGAGCAGAACTTTCTGCAACGACCTCCTGATCTGCATCTTCTCTTCAGGCTTGCTGTCGGGGATCATATCAGCGCTCCTCTCTGCACTCAGCCGGATCGCCGGCCTCATCTCCTTACAGCTTTTCAGCCCTAACTGAGTGATGTTCCTGCAGAAATCCACTCTGACATCCTCCAGATTGTCTCCATGCAACGCCACACCCTGCAGGCTGCAGTCCGTGATCCGGACGCAGTTCTCCAGGTGGAGGCTGCGCAGCTTCCTGCAGCATCGCATCACAGAGATCACATCCTGGTCGGTGATGTGCGCGCAGCCGGACAGAGTCAGCGACAGGAGGTTGGGACACCTGTGGAGCAGAGAGCAACCAGTAACGTCATGTTTTCACACACACTGCAGAGAACTGTTATTATTCATCACACCATATGACTCAGAAGGAAGAGAGTTAGTCTTAAGTAAACAATAGTTACAGTGTCTGTTTTCAGAATTATTTGATTGCAGTCAAAAATAAACTCAAGTGACAAAAGAAGGCTCGTATTTGAGACAGCTAAGAGACAAAAGGCAGCGACACAATCTGTAATAAGAGAGTTAAACCAATCCAAATCTTTAATATTCTCCATCATGATGGGGATTATTTATTGTTTCAAAAAGTTATAGATATTTGGCTTTCAGGTGAAATCAATGGAAAATTATAAAAAGTTCTTTGATGTTACATCATGAAAGTAAGACGTTTCAGTAGAAGCATGTCGTGGTTATTTATTCATCTCAAACATTTCCATGTCCATGAAGATGAGATAAGTGAAGCTCTTTGTTCTAGAACAGCAACATGTTTAAAAAACACTGAACAGCTGGACACGAGCGTTCAAAAGTTTAAGGAAGGTCACGTTATGTTCACCTGTAAATGTTCCAATGCATTTTAGTTTTATCCTGAAATTTCACCCAAAAGCCAAATATCTCTAACTTTCTATGTGTCTCAATTTCAAAAACAGGAGAAATACTTATCTGATACTGATCAAATATAGAATATAAACGATTAACTGATAAAAAAAAGTAACAGACCCATTCAGCTTGATATCAGCAGACAATATAAAAGCTGCATCTCTGATTGTGTGGAGTTTTTGTGAGCAGCTTCCACATCTGGAAAGAAACCATCAGTGCTGAAAAGTACACAGAGTTTTTAGCAACATCTGCTCCATCTAGACAACATCTTTCAGTGAAGGTCTTGCAGATTTCAGCAAGATGATGTTAAACCACATTCTGCATCATTACAACAGTCTGGGTTCACAGGAGAAGAGTCTGTGTGCTGAACTGACTTGCCTGCAGTCCAGATGTTTCACCAACATCTGGAGCATCATGAAATTCAAAACAGCCAGCCACAAAGTCCCAAAACTGTTGAGCAGCTTGAATCCTGCTCCAGACAAGACTGAGACAACATTCCTGTCCAAACACTCCAGCTGGTCTCCTCACTTCCCAGATGTTTACAGCCAGATGTTAAAAGATAAAGAGACACTACACAACATTAAACATCAACCTGTTTGAACTTTTTTTGAGATGTGTTGTTGTAAAAATCAAAATGAGCTCACTGGAATGATAAAATATCATAGTTTAACCATTGTTATGAAGTTTGTTTCTATGAACTTTAAAAAACGATGTTCATTTACATTGTATACATTTAAAAATGTTTTTCAGAATTTGGGACATTTTTTTTGTCCTCCCCCTCGTATCTAGTGTCCAAACTCTCTGGTTACAAACATGTAAAATGTTCCCACCTGTAAAAGGGATATTTAAGCTTCACCTTAACTAAAACAGATATAGATGAAGATAATCTAGTTATAATTTATTTATTCAGGATTTTTCTCTTTAATTTATATCTCCAACTAGTTGCCAGCAGTCCAACTCAAGCCTAGTGGAAACAACTCAAAGGAACATTTTGTCTTATCTTTCTACTTCATTATATGAAAAAAAATCTCCTGAAAAAAATAAAATATTGCTTGAAGACACATTTGCTTCGTGCACATTTCTGTACAGTATCACAGCAGCCTCCTGGCAGGCCGGCACTGTAGACACAAGCAGGCAGACACTCAGATGGCAACAGATCAGGGGTGTCATTCATGTTCACTGATGCAGATTACATAAAGACTTACATAATCTCACTGCTCTCCTACATGTGAGTCAAACATATTCCAGTGCTGTCCCAGTAACCTCTGAGCCAGCAGGTGCTGCACCACCACAGACGCTTCATTACATTACCTGATCACATCCACAGTATTAAATGAGACGCGATGGAAGCGTTTAGATATTTATTTGCTCTCGTTGGATTTTGTCTTTCAGAAAAAAAAGATTTAACAAAGTGAGAGTGGAACATGAATTATAAAGAAATGGTAGGTTTTTGTTACATAAGACACTCTGTCACTGCAGTCTCATCTAGTGATATTACTGTTTGGATTATAAACATTTTAGGTGCACACCTACACACGTGCACACCTGCACATGTGCACACCTGCATGCCTGCAAACAAATGTTGTGGTGAATACATTTAGGAACATAAAAGAACTTGTTTAGTTAAACTAATTTGGTTTATTCCTAATATGAAAGTTGTCAAATCATTTTTAGAAACTTACAGTGTGAGTTTTAAAAATTCCCACTTTCTGGTTCTGAATTTTCATATTGAAAACAACGATTTTTTAATCAGAATTATGTGGAAATGTTATGAATAGTTATTATCTGTCGACAGCATTTTGAATGACCTCAGTTTGGAGAAATAAAGATCAGCTCTGACTGGACTGTCATGCTAATGAACAGCCTAAGAGAGGCCAAGATCTCAAGTGGGTTTCTGTCCTCCTCTCAAAATTTACTCAGCAGTTCTTGTAATTGTTGTCTTGTAAACATCATTTTACATTTTACATTACATTGTTATTTACACATTATTCTGCTGTTATTTTGCAAATTAGCGGCGGTAGTAGCAGCTAGCTGTAGAGTTTTTGTTTCTTCAGATGGTCAATCTTTTTTTACTGTCAGCATAGCCATGCCAAACAAAATTTGACACAATCTTCAGTTGTTGTGATGCAGGTTCGCTATTTCCGTGTGTTTTGATGCTGTGACATTTTTTGTTTGGGTCCATCTATTGTAGCTTCACCTAAACTCACTCTGGTTGATGATTTTCTCTGATCACTTCTCTTGAGAAAAATTACAAAATCTCCGGGGCTTTGAAGCAGTTGCTTGACTTGGCGACTTCACCATTTTCCACAGTACCAGCCTCGGACTATTTACTGTACTAGGCAACCCACAATGATGCCGCTATTGGCTGGTAGATGTAAACATAATATCAACGTTGTGCCCGTCAAAATCAATATTTGCATTTAAGAGGCAATTTTACACAAATTTCATGACTTTGTGGTTATTTCTTAAAGAGGCCCTTCCATTAAAAACGGTTTTTCTGAGGTTTCTGTTGAATATTTTAGCTCCACAGGTGTTCTTACCTTCATAGTGGGTGTGAAAACAGGTTAACAACTTCTCTTTCAGTTTTAATCTCTCAGTTATGGAGGTGGTGATAAAACCCAAGTAAGTCATTAATTTTCATTATTCTAATTTGCTGGACTCTGATTGGCTAACAAACTAGCTTATGAGAGAAAGGTATACTGTTTCCTGACCTGCTGCGCATGGCAACAGCTGACATAGTCTCTTCCTGTTTGCTACGTCTCATGCTAACAGCATTAAGCCAGCAGCATGCTAGACGTGGTTTCAACAGTGGGAGCTGCCAAATACTAACGAACAAAGGAGTTGTGACGAAGGCCGTTTGAACTCGGGTGTTATCACCACCTGCGTAGTTTGAGAGATTAAAACTAAAAGAGAAGTTGTTTTCACACCCACTATGAAGGTAAGAACACCTGTGGAGCTAAAATATTCAACAGAAACCTCAGAAAAACCGTTTCAATGGAAGGGCCTCTTGAAAATATTATTTTTAAAGGAAATACTGTACTTTAATTTTAAACCCCTCTAAATGCCCCGTGGAGGCATTATTATTTTAGCTTTTTATGAGATTTCAACCTTTGTGTTTTAGAAAATTAAAAAGCAAATTAATGTTTTTCAAGTAATAGTTTTTGATATAGAAGAAATCTACTTTGATGTTGACCAATCGTTAACCTTTCTGACCGGCTGTTTGCTCTGGTCAGCATTAATCTTTATTTCTCCAATCTGAGGCTGTTCGTCAGGTCTGAGACATGACATAATTCATACTTAAACAGGTCAGTCTGATCTCTGCTCACCACACTGTCATCGTCTCTCTAATGACCACTTTGGTTTCTTAAAGGTTTTGAGTCCAGCAGGAAACTAACGTGTGCATACATGAAGCATCTCCACCAGACCTCTTGGCAGTGCTCCTTTTAAAGTACTTTTTTGTCCCTGTACTAAATTCAGTGGGAACATATTTTGAAGAAGTAGCTGTAAGCTAAAATTTTGAGAATACTGGCAGCAGAAATTACAACTTAGATAAAACCATAGATGCACTTTTTACTGATTTTGCAAGAGAAAGCATTAATTTGGGCCAATGGTTCAGATCAAAGCTCAGACGGATCCAGCTCAGTAACATTTAACCATGAAAGTAGACGCAAATCATCTTGGGCCACCCACTGAAGAATCAACTCAGCAGGTTTTTTCATGTTGGGACTTTAGGATAATCAAAACCTAGTTCTTAATTAGTGATTCACTGGAGTTGCAGTTTGCTGAAGAAGCCTTAGATTTCAAAACAACACAGTCATGGAGCCTATGTGCTAAATTGCTTATTTGTTTTTCCACAAAGATAAAGACAGACGTGTCTGGCGTCAGAGTTGAAGAGGCAGGCAGAGACAGACACACATGTTCGTTCCTCAAACAGCTACAAAGAGCCAATTCTTAGGCTCCACCTGCCTGCATAAATCTTCAGTATGCAGCTGACTGGGAGCGTCTGTGGCCAAATTACTCTTTATCACTCCCACAGCTTCTCAGTGGGTCCTCCCATTCTGTCACGTGCACGTTTCCTCTCCCTTTCAGACAATTTGGGAGGGTTTATCAGTATGCAAACGAGCACAATCCCTAAAAGGCCTTGAAATACAAACCCTAGACAAAAGTAGGAAGTTCTAGTTTTGACTCATCTCACAGCTCCCGTGTCTCGAATCTCAGATTTCACAATACAGGAAATGCTGTCATTCATTGTCCCACCAAGCCAGCCGGCCCCGCCCCCTTTTGAGTGTGTCCTGGCCAGCAGCTACAGTGGTTGAGCCTCACATCAACACTTATTACTGGCTGCCATAAAGAAATTATCCAGAGACTTTCATTAGGCCTCTCCAGAACCAACCACCCCCCCACCCCCCCGAACGCGCGCACACTCACACAAGAGCCAAAAGAGCAGAGTTTCAGTGACCAATCAAACCCAAGTGTCACGTCATTCAGTGAATTTAATTGGATATGTGTCCACAGTTGTGTTAGTTAATAGAATTAGTCTTGTGTCCCACAGATGTGTCATTTTTTTGGTCTCAGCAGCCAGTTCCAGATCCACCACCATCTGTTTCTCATGATTTTGTTCCCTGCTGCCGACAGCCAAACATGGCAGCCAGACTAAAACATGTGCTTTGAAATGAAAACTCTTTTTCTCGCTGCTGAGGTCTTGAATGACCCTGAAAAACTTCCAAACCGTGTCATTGTCATCAACTCAGATCAGCTTTTTTACATTAAATTAACAAAGAGGTGGTTGTGTTTATATTCCAACCTGAGCAGGAACCTCTCGATGTTCTGCTGTTTCATCACGATTACAATGTGTTTTAACTCTGATGGAACCAGAGTGAAATCACACACCAACACTCACATGTGACAGACATGAGCCAGGAAAGTGCTGACCAGGTTCTCATGTTTACTGCAGATGTCCTTCTGGAAGTTGCTCTTCAGCCAGTCCTCTATGTTGCACACCTGCAGGACTCTACTGGAGTACCAGCGAATATTCAGATACCGCAGCGAGGACCCCAGCACATAGTTGTCCTTTCTGAGCTGACACGGGGAGTCGAAGTGGAGTAGATTCCAGAGGCGAGGGTCCAGGAAGACCTCACGCAGCTCACGACAGGTAAGGGACAAGCTCCTGCGACTGTCCTTGTCCAGGAAAGAGAAAAGGTGGAGGAGACACTCTCTGTTGAGCTGAGTGAGACGCATGCTGAGCGGTCCCGAGGCGCTCGGAGAGGCCTCGTCCCTGGGGCTGCAATGGACCTGCTGGTAGGCTGCAACAATGAACCCTCAGCCTGTATTGTGTGGCCTAGATACATGATGCCCCCTCAGGCACACACACACACACGGACACGCTGAAGGCCTGCACATATAAGGCGGTGGAGCGGAGGCTATTTTAGGAAGACAACTGCAATACGTTCAAAGATGGAAGTGTTCTAGCCGTCCGCTCTCTCGCCATCTGTCACGGCTCTCAACAGGCAGCGAAGCCTCGGACTGAGCCAGATGTTTACACTCTCCTGGCCTACTTCACAGAAACACACACACTCTAAAGAAAAACGCCTTCAACATGTACAAATTACCCTCAGAATAAAAAATCCTGGATAAAACGGTCAGTTTGAGTCTTCATCTTTTCAAAAACACGTTTTTTTAAAAGCAGCGATCTGATCAGAACTAATTTCATCTGATTTGTCTTAAAAAGTCAACAAAAATCAGCTGTTTTTTTGTTATTAAACATGTTGGAGAGGTTGGGAAAACTGAACCTCTATCACACCATGAGAAATTTAATCCAAATACTCTAAAATATCTGAAGAATATAGCTCTGGACTTCTGAACCAGTCAGTATACATGTAATTTAATAATCTACACGCTGTCCAATCAATCTTTGGCCAGTTTTACCGGACTGACTGAGTCATAACTAAAGAATTTGTAAACACATTTTCCATAAATCGTTCCAGTCGAGACTTTAAACTTTATCTGTTTATGATGTTCCAAAGAAGTGAAACTCTGTGCACTTTAGAAAAAAAACAACTTAGCCACGACGTCTTTACTTTCTTAAACTTAAAAGGAATTAAATGTCTATAACAGGCACGTGAACATTCTTCACATTTTCTTGACAAAAAAGTGACTTTTGTACAATAAAAGTCCCAATTTCTAGCAGTTTTATGAGAAATATTTTAGATATCCAACCAAGTAACAAAAATACAAAAAAGTTGGAAATAAAAAAATGAGTTTGAACCCTAAAGTTTGTAAAATAACTGGATTAAAACCCAGATTTACAATTTATGAACAGTAAATTGAGTTTTTATAAATATTTATAGCTTTCAACAGATATTTTACAAAAAGAAATTTGTGCTGTTACATAAAAGTCTTATAACAAACACTAATGAGTCACTCTGAGGACTGTGGAATGTCAGCATGTCATATTTGAGATAATCCCAGACACGAATAGCGCCCGTGTCCTAACCTGACATGTGAGAGGAAGTCACAAGCACACGCTGTTATAGGACTTTGTCTGAGGCAACGTAGTAAACCATGACTCAGCGTGTTTGCTGATGGTTAAAGGCAAAATATCGTTGGGCCTGAAGTTCGTCCAGTTCAGTTTATCATCAATGACAAGATTTAGTAACTAGATTTAAGATGAAAAAGGCCACTTGTGTTGTTGGGGGGGGGGTCAGGACCGCCACCTGTAAGCTGGCGCTGAAGAGCAGCTGTTCCTCTGCATACAGGAGGGCTTGTTCTGGACAGAGAGAGAGAGGGTTGGCACGTGTGTGTGGGTGGTGGAGATCCTCGCTGAAGGCTAGAAGAACACAAATACTTTAACATAAACGCCGCTCGCCTCTAGAAGATCCTGCGTTTAATAAACCAGAACATTTCAGACGCGTCTCGTCTAAAAACAGCCATTTGTGATTATTAAAGAAACAACAGCTTATTTAAAAGATCTGCGTGTGCCAGCTGACTCTCGAAAAGTTCATCTTTTTATAACTCATTTAAAATTTAACTGATATTTCTTTCATAACATCTGGAGCTAAAATCCAAACTGTCGTCGGTGCAGATTTCATCCACAGACGCTCGTTTTCATGAAGACGAACCAACAGAAGAATAAAGGGAGAATGTTTGGATTCAGAGCTTATTAAAAACAAAAACCACATAAATGAATCAAAAATTCTCTATTGCATGTTAACATTGACAGATACATATTGTTTTTTTATACAGTTAATTTCATTAGGTCCCAGAAGTGTCCATGTTTAGTTAAACAGTGTAAAATGATCCTTCATCACCAATTCATTATTTGGATTGATCAGATCTGCACCATGATTCGTGGTCAAGTTAACAAGGTTCAAAAAGCCCCAAAATAAGCACTTGTTAGTCAAATGCTTTTCTAAAAGACACTAAAATCATCTAAACAGGAGAAGAAAGACAGAAATGGAAAATATAAAATAAAAAAACAACAAAATGAAACATGGAAACTACAGAAATAGCAAATAGTGTAACAATGACACTGTCATCACATGATTTCAGTTTACTGAACGTCAGACCAACTCGGGTTTCCCATGACTCGATCTTTTAACAACAAACTGTTGGAATCTAATACAAACAGAATCGGCCTCATCTGACGGAAACACACAGAAAATTCAAGACACTTTAAAAAAAAGCAGCAAGTCAAACGTGGTGATTTGTAAAATGTCAAACACAAGAGATGCATACATGACGTTGGGAAATTCATTATAATAATCAAGCCTTGTGACGCGTCACCGGTGTGACGGAGGTGAAACCTGACAGGATCATGGTGCAACGGGCTGCAGCGCTTCTGCTGTTCCAGGTGGCTCTGAGGTGTCTCTGTCTGCTCCGGCCTCCTCTGACACGCCGTCAGCCTCGGTTACGTTTACACTTTCTTGAGCTTTGCCGAGCGAGACGTTCGTTTCTGCGGCTGCTTCGTCCGTCGCAGCCGTTTCTGTCTCTTCCCTTTCTCCTCCGACGTTGTCCTGAGAAACGATTTGTGACGGAACGCCGTCGGTGGCTGCGGTGTCCACGTCAGTCTGATTAGTGGCAGTGCTGGTGATGTTGTCCACGTCTGCTTGGCTGGTCCTCTCCACATAGAAGAGGATGTAGGCCTTGGCCTTCCTCACTGTGTCCTCGTTGCTTAGAGTCACTGTGCTGTCATTGAAGTGGTACCAGTGACCTTCGTGGCTGCCATATGCCGTATAATGCCCCGATCCGACCCTGCGAACGCACACACACACACATTACACTGTGGCTCTGCCCCCCCACCACTTTACTTATTACTGCTGGAGACAGACAGAGGGACACAATCAGGCAGACAGAACAACACTGCCCCTTAGAGGCTGGAGCTAACATTACAACATCATCATCTTCAATCCATCAGAATCAGAACCATGTTACAAATACAAGGAATTTGGTTCTGGTTCAGTTTTCCACTCGTACTTGCAGACAGACAGAAATAAAGTCAAACAGACCGCGTTAGACATAAAACACAAGACATAAATTAGCAGCATCGTCCACCATAAACGTTTTATTGCTGATTTGAAGTTTAGTAAAATGGTTATACATCCCGACTTGAATAACTTTACACTGAAAGCCTTCTGTCAGAGTGGAAATGTTTCAGCATCCGGGCGACTCAGAACAGAATCATCACACGTAACCATTAACTTTATTACTCCAGACAGTATAATAAGTTCCTGCAACATGAAGCAGCTGTGCTTGTCAGAAAAACAGGTATAATTACAGAAGTGATGATTTACCCCCCCCCCCCACACACACACACACACACACACACACACACACACACACACACACGTGTGTTTTGGTATCCTTATGGGGACCGTCCATTGACTTCCATTGATTTTAGTAACTAGATTTATACCTAACCCAAACCCTTTTCCTAACCTTAACCATTACTGATCTATAACTAACCCTAAGACTAACTAAAACTCTATTCACACCATACCTATAAACCTAACCCCTAACCCTAAAAAGGGGAATCCCCCCCATGGGGACCAGGCTTCGGTCCCCACAAGAACCCTCGGACCCCAGAAAGATAGTAAAAGTCAGGAAACGGGTCCCCAGGAGGTCAGAAATACAAACCCACACACACACACACACACACACACACACACACACAAGTGTGTTTTGGTATCCTTATGGGGACCGTCCATTGACTTCCATTGATTTTAGTAACTAGATTTATACCTAACCCAAACCCTTTTCCTAACCTTAACCATTACTGATCTATAACTAACCCTAAGACTAACTAAAACTCTATTCACACCATACCTATAAACCTAACCCCTAACCCTAAAAAGGGGAGTCCCCCTTATGGGGACCAGGCTTCGGTCCCCACAAGAACCCTCGGACCCCAGAAAGATAGTAAAAGTCAGGAAACGGGTCCCCAGGAGGTCAGAAATACAAACCCACACACACACACACACACACACACACACACACACACACACACACACACACACACCACACACACCACACACACGTGTGTTTTGGTATCCTTATGGGGACCGTCCATTGACTTCCATTGATTTTAGTAACTAGATTTATACCTAACCCAAACCCTTTTACTAACCTTAACCATTACTGATCTATAACTAACCCTAAGACTAACTAAAACTCTATTCACACCATACCTATAAACCTAACCCCTAACCCTAAAAAGGGGAATCCCCCCCATGGGGACCAGGCTTCGGTCCCCACAAGAACCCTCGGACCCCAGAAAGATAGTAAAAGTCAGGAAACGGGTCCCCAGGAGGTCAGAAATACAAACCCACACACACACACACACACACACACCACACACACACACACGTTTCCTAACCAAGTAAAAGTTTAACAACTACAACCATTTTCGTGTCACAAGGGCTTAAATAAGTAACACATTTACTCACCCAGATCCATGATGCACCACGACAGCGACGAGGTCGTACACGCAACTCCCTGGCAACGACTTCCCGGGCTGCAAACAAGAGAAAAGAGGTGAATTTTCTGTGTGGAGAAACAGCTGCGTGAAGCTCCAGAGACACCAGCAGTTCATAAAAAGCTTTAACATGAATATTCACACTCAAATGGAAATGACTAGAAACAACTTTTAGATTTTAATTTGTGCTCATAGTAGAAAAAAAAATTTTAAACTTCTGCTTCTCCTCTGATCAGACTGTAAACACGTTAGTGATGGTTTTAAACGCTGATCATGTGATCTGTGAGAAGTCATGGTGTCTGTGTGAAGCTCACCTCCAGTAAGTAGCCTCTCATTTCCAGGCCTCTCAGTGGAAACTCCACGTAAGTATCCACCTTGTTTCTTAAAAACGCCGTCCAGTGGAACCGTTTCAGATGCAGACACAAAACCTGCAAATTACATTCCAAAATCATCTGTCCATGCAACATGTTTTATACATTTAACAGTGAAAGATGAAGTCGTACTTTTGGCAGCTTCTGAATCCAGAACTTCTTTGTTGATTTCTGGCGTTTTTTACACTTGTGGCAGTAATACAGCTCCGTTTCATCAAGTTCTTCCAGGTCAGTGAAGCTACGTAAGCAGTCTGAACAAATATTACAAAGATCCATTAAACATAGAAACATTTACAGTAACAACGTGATTCCCTTCGACAGCAGAACACGTACCACGTAAAGTGCACGTGGGACCTGCTTCCTGGTCTTTATTTCTCTTCTGTCGGAACTGACTGGGAATGTCTAAAGACAGATCTGAGTCAAACAGAAGGAGAAAAGTCAAAACATGTGAATTATTTGTATATCTACACAAAGTCTTTCTTTAACTCGCTGTTTGGACTTTTTCTTACCAAGAAACGGATCAAACTTCCGCGATTCCGTCCCGCATATCAGACAGTTGACTTCGTTCTGAAGAACGCCGCCGAAAATAGACGTGACAACACTGGCAGGCCCGTTTCTGTAAACGAATACACAAACACACGTGTTTCGCATGCAATACAATGTTTGGAAATTTAAGCAACATAAAAAAGGAAACTTTGGATTTTGTAGAGCAAATATTTTAAAACGCACAAACAGCGATCTTTGAAAATCAATTCTGATTTCAAAATAAGATCATTTTAAAAGTTCGGCGAAAACGGAAAAATCAGACAGTTGGAAACGAGATCATGAAAATCCGATGACCAAATATGGAATAAAATGATTGCAAATGGTGATAAAATTGAGACACTTTACGAGTAAATCAAAGATAATCCACAACAAATTGTCACAGGTTGTGCAGGTCACATGTCCCACCTGACCCCACATGTTGTACGTACCAATTTAGGTGATTCCCACAGAAAATCTGCACATTTTCTCAAAATCTTACTTGTCTGATTGACCCCCAACAGCACCAGATTGACGAGATGCATCAGGTTTGATGAACTCACATGCAGCATTTGTTCTCTATGGATGAAAGTCTGTCTCCGTCCTGAGGGGACACGGGGTGAGAAGCCCCGTTGCGATTGTACTGGAGCTCCCCGTGGAGATGGTCTAGCAGATACCGCATGAATTCATGTGCATCCTGCTGCTGATAGCCTCTGCGTGAACATACAAATCTTTTGTTGTGCAGCACTGGATTGAAAACATTTTAACAACACGTGTTAGTTTCATGGGTTTACCTAAAACTTGGCATGATTTTCCAGATTGTATAAAACAAGGAGTCTGGACTGAAGGCAGTCTGGTTGCCTTGCCACAGCGAGCAAAGAGTTTTCCTGAACTCCTCCACCAAAGAGCTGTTGAACAAAAAGCAACTCTGATAACACGGCACAGCGTGGAACATCAAATTTAACACTGCTGGTTCAAAACTGGAAATCTGACTCATTTAGTTTTCTCCTGTAACACAGTAAACATCCTTTCTGACCATATTACAACCTCTAATAGTAATATCTTTCATGATAAGTCAGAAACAAAACCTTTAACACAAAAGTAGAGGAATGAGTTATAATATATGTCCATAAATTCTCCTTCCTGCAGAAGAAGACCTTACACACTGTTGTCCCCTTGGCTGCGGGTGTGGTACATCCGTCTTCCTGCCGTCTTACCGCTGCGTAGAGCCACTGCAGGCAACTCCTTAAAATAACAGCTGAACTGCTCGATGTTGCTGTAAAAAAAAAAAAAACACATTTTGATCCATGAATTAACGAGACACGTGACACTGTGCAGCAAATGAGATCACCTAAAATCAAACGAGATGCAAATAAACACTTATAATGAAGAGATGTTGTTTATTTATAACACTGGAAATTATGTTTCTAATTATAAACAAAATGTTTTTTTTTTTATTTCGATTGTTTAATTAAGAGGAGAATTGAGTTTGGAGAGGGACGGGTGTAAGTTTCAGTATTTTATCGTGTAGTTTTACACCGTGAACGTAATAGTTTTTTACTGGAGTTTTACACTTTGTGACATCACAGATTCACACAGTTATCTATTGTTATTACCTCCGATAAGGAGGTCATGTTTTCATCTGTTGTTTGTTTGTCTATTAGTAGGATAACTCAAAAACATATACAGTGGGGCAAAGAAGTATTTAGTCAGCCACCAATTGTGTAAGTTCTCCCACTTAAAAAGATCAGAGAGGCCTGTAATTTTCATCATAGGTATACCTCAACTATGAGAGACAAAATGAGGAAAAAAAATCCAGAAAATCACATTGTCTGATTTTTAAAGAATTTATTTGCAAATTATGGTGGAAAATAAGTATTTGGTCACCTACAAACAAGTAAGATTTCTGGCTTTCACAGACCTGTAACTTCTTTAAGAGGCTCCTCGGTCCTCCACTCGTTACCTGTATTAATGGCACCTGTGTGAACTCGTTATCAGTATAAAAGACACCTGTCC
>SSNP01000085.1:2166017-2177684 GCA_006937955.1 Pachypanchax playfairii
AAGGAGGTCATGTTTTCATCTGTTGTTTGTTTGTCTATTAGTAGGATAACTCAAAAACATATAGATGGATTTTGATGAAATTTTCAGGAAAGGTCAGAAATGATCCAAGGAACAATTGATTAGATTTTGGGGGGGCGGGGGGATCCGGATTACCGTCTAGATTTGGCAGAGGTCTACGCTCTCCGAGTGCTTTTCTAGTTTATTAAACTGTGTTGACTTACAGTTAGTTTATAAATAAACAACAAACTGTCCATTAGAAACATTTTTAATCAATTAACTGAAATATGAAGAATAGAAACAACTTTCTTACAAATACTAATAATTCTGTTGTGTATTTGATGATGTAATCAGTAGAATAATCCTGCAGCAGTGAGGTAAAGATGTGTTTGGCCTCGGCTGCTCCGTGGTTCTAAGCTGAGGCTGGAACCCCCGACTGTGCCCCAGACTACATTATTGAAGGATGACTGGTCGTGGGGCCTCGGGTCTACAGAGACAGGGCTGCTGATCTGTGTCTCACAGCCCACCTACCACCCACATACCTCGTCCTTACCTGAGGGACTGTAGAATGGCGTTCATGAAACACGTGTTACCCAGGTTCCTCAAACCAGTTGCACCTACAGCCACCCCATCCTGAAGGAGAAGGGGGGGGGGGTTAAACATCTTACAGACAGGTGTGATAATACTGCTGCAGACAAAAGGTGAATGAAGATGTTACACACGTTGTCTTTTAACAACTTTCCATCTCCAGTTGGGCTTTCTTGAAATTTTCTTTTCCTCTGTCGGTCTCCCAAAAACACTGAACTGTGACGAGATAAAAGAACAACATGGGAGACCAGAAACAAACCAGACTAAAAGCAGAAAGATTTGTCTTTTTTTAAGTAATACTTACTTTTCTAAACTCTGAAGATGTTCTCTCAACTTCTGAACATGCCCAAGTTTGGTGTCGTTGACGATAAAGTCATCACATCCGTAGCTAAAACATATTAAAATGAATGGTTATTTAATCCATCCATCCATTCTCTGAACCTGCTTCTTCCTGGTCAGGGTTGCAGGAAGCTGGTGTGAAATGTAAATAAAAACAGAATAGAATATTTTGCAAATTTCAAAAACCCAGATTTTATTCCCAACAGAACAAACAACATATCAGATGTTAAACTGAGATATTTGCTCATTTTAAATTAGAGAGCAACAACACGTCTCAGAAAGAGTTGGTACAGGGTAAAAGGAGCAAAAGACTCAAAGTAACTGACAGAAGTTAAAACTAACTGGAGGAATCAACTCAGTAACATGACTGAATATAAAAGGAAGATTTCAGAAAGGCAGAGACTCTCAGATGTAACAAACTGTTTATCACGTGATCCACAAACTCCAGTTAAAGATGTATCAGGCAAAGAAGAAGCCAAATATAAACGCCATCCAGAAACACCAGCATCTTCTCTGTAACAAAGTTCATTTAAAATCATCTCAGGTGAAGTAGAAAACTGTTCTGTGGTCAGATTTGTTCCCGAATTTAAAATATTTAATGGAAACTATAGACACAGTGTCCTATGGAATAAAGAGGAGAGGGATCATTCGGCTTGCTATCAGCAGACAGTTGAAGCACCTCTGATGGTGTGGAGTTGGTGTGAAGCAGCTTCCACATCTGGAAAGGAACCATCAGTGCTGAAAAGTACACAGAGCTTTCAGAGCAACATCTGCTCCATCTAGACAACATCTTTCACTGAAGGTCTTGCAGATTTCAGCAAGACAATGAGAAACCACATCCTGCATCATTACAACAGTCTGGGTTCACAGGAGAAGAGTCCACATGCTGGACTGACCTGCCTGCAGTCCAGACGTTTCACCAACAGAAAACATCTGGAGCATCATGAAATGTAGATATATGTTCACAAAGACTCTGAACTGTTGTGCAGCTAGAATTCTGTATCATACACGATGGGGACAAACATTCTTGTAACACCCCAGCAGCTGGTCTCTTCACTTCCCAGATGTTTTCAGACAGATGTTAAAAGTAGATGAAATGCTACAAAACATCAAACATCAACCTGTTTCAACATTTTAGAGACATGATGCCGCTATCAGATTCAAAATTAGCTCATATTTTATACAAAATGCAAATATCTCAGTTTAACATGTGATTTATTGTTTGTGTTTAACTGGGAATAAAATATGGATTTGGAATTTTTTTTTTTTTTTACCTTTTACACAGAATGCTATTTTTAAAAATAAATTTGGGTTATATTAAAAAATAAAAACAGTAATGATAAATGTACCATGCTGTCAGTGCTGACAGTCCGGGCTATTAGGGAGAGAAAAAAACTTCAATGCAATAAAAAAGAAATCTAGTTCCAAAACCAAATTATATATTTGACAGTTAAATCACTCACCAAAACACACTGAGGTTGCAGCAGTCCATGCAGACAGAATGCAGGTTTTTATCCTTTTCCTGCTTTTCACCTTTTCTCTGACAAATGCTGAAACCTTGGCTGTCTTCAAAGTGTTTCTTAGCATGTCCATTTACATAGCTGTAAGACAGAGAAATTAAAAATCTATACAAAAACTAACTAATTCAATACTTGCATTGTTGAATTATAAGTGTAGAAATTTTGTGTGTTAAAGGCTCTTATAAGATCTTGTATCTTTCAGTTCCTAAACTCAATTATTTAAAATTTAAACTTGTGCTTCCTCCGAACACTCCATTGTAAAATTTAAGTGACATCAGTTATATAAACTTCAACAGAGAAGGTTACAAGTCACATGTTTGTAATAACACGACAACTCGGGGTCATTTTGGAAATTAAATGTATAGCTTTGAAACCAAGAGAAATGATAAAATATTAGTTTATAACTAGCCCCATCATTTCAAATAGATATATAAATAAATAGATTCAAATTATACTGTCACGAAAACAATAACACAGATATTTTTAGACATATTTTTAAATATAATGATCATAATTATAAGACACATGAAACAGACTGACCTGTAACTGTTCTTTAAATCGTTATTTATAAACTACAGCTCTTATTACTGAAGCGAATAACAACAACAAAGACTGTTGCCAACACATAAAAGAAAACGACTCACCGCCCACAGTGGACCATCAGACAGGTGAGGCAGATCCACGGACTTTTATTGGACCTGCAAACTGAACAGAAAACGGGACCGTATTCAGATGTTTCCTCTTGTGGTTACAGCCTGACAGAAACACCGTAGTCTCAGTGGTCAAATCAGAGGCCGGGATCTAAAAATACCCCCCAGAATAATAATCTGGTCAGCTTGTAGAGAGAAACCAAGACAAACATTCTTACCATTACAGCACCAGGAGGACGGAGTACCGTTAGGGAACCTGAAGGAATCAGCGGTAGAGCCCACGCTGGAGCTCAGATGAGGGCACTCCATCAGCGAACACAACCAAGAAACTCTGCCAACACAACAGTAACAGTACCAGGACGGCACCAAAAACGCGCCTAGCTAACAATAGTTAGCCAATTAACCTAAACTAGCTGGCTAACGTTAGCTGAATAACTACTTATGATCGAGTGCGCACGCTTTCCTGTCGCTGCTGACGTCAACGCGTTCGGTAACTGCTTGAATTCTTCTCAAAATGGGAGTTTACAGAAAACAAAACGAAGGCAGCTTGCACCCTCACCCACACAGAAAGACTGAACAGTAACGCGATCTTTGGTGTATAAGACAGGAGGTAACCGCTGGCGTTTGCGGCAAACAAATGGATTGAAGTTGAGGAAGTGACGTAGCTTCTGCCGGCTAGGCTGTTTGTCAGAGTACAAAGATGAAAAACCACCGAGGAAGAACACTGAAGCACTTCCGCTTTTGTTCACGTCCTGCATTTTGCGTTAGCGTCACCTTTAAAAACTCGAATTTCCTTTGAAAACTCCTTCTCCGGCTAAACTATACTTGTTTGTACAGTGAAACACAGTATGTTGTAACTGATTAAAATGAGCAGTGTGTCTTTGTATTACAGTTTAGCTCGAACATCGTTTTAATACGGTTGTTTTGTGTCACTGTTCCTGTTTTATTTTGAACATTGTGATGAGTATATGGTCATATTTATTACATTTTACTAATATTTTTTTAGTCAGTTTGTCTCTATCTGTTGTTTCCTTGTGTCACTTTTGATCATTTTGTCACATTTTGCTTGTTTTGTGTTTCTTTACTCATATATCAGATTATTGATAAGTATTATTTCTTTAACGAATGCTTGTATTACTTTGTGTTCATGTCTTGATTTAAGCAATAATCATAAAACCTGACAACAAGCCCTGTTTGGAAATGTAAATGCAATTCCCATATTTATGACAAACCCAATATATTCAAAAAAAGGGCTTCTAAAGGTGTCTGATGGGTGAATGTATTATTCACTGAAATATCTGATTCAGATGTTACTGCACAGAGATTATGTTTTAATACTAACGCATTTTAAGAAGAAGCATAAGTAGTCAAAAAGCAGAGATTTACCCCAGGGCTTAATTTTTTACCTCAAACAGCACTTTCATCTGGACAAAGCAGGCAGCACTGGGCTGATCATATGATTTCTTCAGTGCATTTAACACAATTAAACCTGTTTTACTTTGTAAGAAACTACAGAAGACTCATATGCTGTTGTGTCACAATCGAAGCTTTCTGCAATGTGTGTGGAGTTGAACCCGATTGCACAGACTGATAAACAGTCCAATGGTTAAAACTCACAAAGCTCTTACACTCCAGACCGACAGGGATCAGGCAATGGCAGCATCAAGTGACCTAAACAGGACGTTTCAAGGAAATGCGATGAGCAAAAACAATTGGAAGAGGGCAGATAGAAGGTGAAATCAGGGGCACTCCAAGGTTGGCCATACACCATGGTGTGCATTAGGATGTGACGCATAAGTAAAGAGCTAGAGAAACAGGAAGGTTTAAATAGGGAACCAAACAGGTGTAGGAAATGAACTAAATTACCAGACTGGGTGTGGAGTGATAGAAGAAAACATAAACACTATAACTAAAGTGAAATGAAATAATCATGGGATAAATATAATCAAATCTCAAAACTAATATGCTAATAGCAGGACAGATAGGGAGGGGGGGGGCAGAACAGTGGCATGAACTGGAACATGACACTTTGCTCAGTAATTGTTTTATTTTGTGGAATTTTTTCAAATGCAGTTTTATCTTAGTATGTGATGTGATTAAAATATTGAACTGCTACTATTATAGTTTATTTTTCTAAGGAGACATGCAGCAACATTTAATAATGTGAGGTTTCCCCAGCACTTCATGTAACTATATAAGTTAAATGAAAAATGATAAATATTAGAAATGAGCACAACACCTGGATTCCTTGGGCTTGGGTTGGCCCTGTGGTCTGCTTTGAGGTCTGGGGGCCGGGGCCGGGGCTTTCCACGCTCACTGTCAAACAATTTTATGGAGAAGCCTTATGGTCACAGGCGCGTCCATGCACACAGGTGTGCATACCGATATTCAGACACTCACTGACTTGGGCTGCAGCTGCCACTGGGGATGTTGTGTGTTAAGCAGTGTCATTATTTGTTTGTGTCCACAATGACATTATCAGTGTTTAAATATAGATGTTGGTCGATGCCGTGGTGTCTCTGCTCTTGTTTTTGTCTCTCAGCAGGTGTTGAAGCAGATTTCTTTCTCTCCCAACTTCTCTTCTACCTCTACTTATCTTTTTTCCTCTTCTTTCTTCTTTTTTCCTCTAATTTCCTCTCTTTGCCATGTCCGCTGACTCAAAAAAGTTGTAATAAACAAAATAACATCTAAATAAAATCAGAATAAATAAAGGTAACAAGCTGAATATTGCAGTGATTGCTGCATGCTCGGCTTGTGAGAACAAATCTGTCAGGCATTTCTATGCATCCAGACATCAATTCCGACTGCTGCCAGACAAGACATGGGAAAAAAAAAGAAAAAGAAAAAAATGAACACAGACGTAACACAAGAATATTTTATTGAAACAAACCAACTGAATAGGAAACCTTACATTGTTTTAGCCCTGCTGCAGTGAGAACAGCATATAAAAGCACCAAAAAAAGGTCCTGCAATGCATTTAGACAACACAGAGGATATATGTTTTTTAAATAGACATTTGAGGAATTTTTGCTCTACCCACTCTGATTACTGAAAAGTAAACTGAATGAATGGTTTGTAAAAAAAAGAAAAAAAGCAGATACTCTTTTTATAACCATACAACAGTATACATTATTGAAAACAATCACATAAATAATAATTTTTAAGATAAATTTGGCAAGATCTGAACAGTTTCTTTGGCAATTATAGGTTTAGCCACCTCAAACAAAATCAGTAGGAAAAATGCTGAGCTAAAAAAAAGGCACAAAAGAGAGAGAAAGAGGAAAAGTTTAACAATTTTGCTAGAAAAAATGATGGGACAAGTTTAAGAATGAGTGACTAGAGAAATAAAGAATTTACTTTGCAGATGGAAATGAATTCAAAAAGCAAATTCAACACAAATTGTAATCATATTATGACAAATGCCCTATTAAAAAGGTGAACTTTGAACTCTATCCTCAGGCACAACAATGATGCATTTAATTTCAGGACACAAAAATTAGTTCCTAAATGCCAGCAGGTAATAACACTATGAGTATCTGTTTAAAGTGATTTATGTCATCTCAACCCCCCCCTCCTGAAGAGGCACGTCCGTATGTGGATCATCACCTTTCTTGGGGGCCTTCTTTGCGCTCTTCTTCTTCTTCCTAAAAAAATAATAATAATAATTTATAAAAATAATTCTGCATTAATAATTTTAATTCTTTATATATTGTTAACATATTAAAGAAAGACAAACTTACTTTGACTGAACTACTAGAAGAATTACGGTTATGAGCACCGCAACCACAATGATAGCAAGTAAGACTCCACAGATGATTGCTGCAAAGAAATCATAAATTCATCACTGATTTGTGAGTACATTATTTTGCATGTTGTTGCATCTGACAACAATGTACAGCAAAAACTGTGATAGCCTCTAGGTGGTGTTCTATTTTCGAGTCTTTGCACAATCATTTTGTTTTTAAGCATAAAATAACTATTTACAGCTAAATGTTATATAGAAATGAATGTGTGAACATCAAAGTAAAAATTACAACAATCAACAAAAATATACACCTGGTAAAATAATCTCAGTACAGTGGTCGACGGTTATATGCATGACCTCTGTGTCCAGCAGTTTTGTGCATATAGGCGTTGTGTGCAATTATCCCTCGGTGGTCATTTGGACTGTAAACACGGGTAGCAGTGTTCGGTATTGCTAACATAGAAATGGTGTACTAACACAATTACAATGTATTAGGAGAATAACACTCTCAAACAGACTGAGTTAGATACTCATAGAGTGGATCCACTATGACACTATAAGTAAACAGATGGGTCAGATACGTGCGCGCATGGACGCGACGGTGACGGCACAGATTAAGTTACAGTTAGTAACAGAATAGAACGGTTTTCTGTATCGGATATTAAGAACTCATGATCTAGCACTAAAAACTAGAACAAATGTTACATGTGATGCTATTTCACACTGAAGAAGTTGGTTCAGTTGGAGGGGGCGGGACTTAAAGCTGACACTGCAGCCAGCCACCAGGGGGTGCTAGTTTTGTTTCAGCACCAATATATTTTATATTTCTGTGTCCAGTTATTATATTTGTCTATGAGCTTAACCGAAACAAGCAAAGACTACAATTGGTTTTATCCCTTTCAAAATAAGAGTGGAGTTGAATCAGATATTTGGACAATGTAGCTTGTTAAGGTGGTTTATTTAGATTTTACATCTTGTTTTTACTGACCTATTGGAGTGTCCGGCTCATATTCTTCTTCCTCCTCTCTTTCATCTAAGAACCAGGGCAATAAACATGACTTTATTGTAAACAAACAAACAAAAACATGAAAATAGAATAATCAGCCTATAATTTTAAAACATACAGCAAAATATTAATATATCAACATATATAAACTGTGCATAGGGAGAGAAATAGATGTTTACCGTGGATTCCAGCGCAGGTTTTGTTACAGATTTCAGCATCAGTAAATCTGTTCCCATTTCCGTGGCATCCAGTCCAAAGGAATTTTTTGCATTTATCATGAACCGAGTTGTAGTAGTATCTCAGGAAGCTACCACCACATCCACCAACAGTATGTTTTAAGTGACAAGCTTGAGAGACTGTTAACATAAAACACATTCAGCATTATTTTTACAGTTTAGTAGTCGTGGCAGTAACTGATTTTTATAATACTGACACAAAGAACCAACAAAATATTTGTGCAAGACAGAATTCTTCAGTAAAGTTTATCGTTTTGTTCAGTTTGCATTGTTCTTCATTTCCACCACTTGGTGGCGCATTATTGTTGCTAAATGTTGACAGCTGACTTTTGACTAGAATGACTTAAATGTGAAATAAACAAACAAACAAATAAATAAAGTGGGGAAAAGAGCTAACCTGAAATGAAAACAGATACCATGTCGGACATTTTGCTGGTTTCCTTCATGGAGTTTCAAGTCATAAAACTCGTATCAGTATGTTCAAGTTCCAAAGTTCATCAACAGAACAAAGGAACATCTTTATTTCAACTCATCGTTCGTACATATACAAAATTTATAGGTACTTTTCACATTTTTTCTCCCTTTAAGTGGTTAAATGATTTTTGTTCCATACATAAATAATCTCACCATCCTGGGGGTAGATACTGTCTGCATTGGGTGAGCACATTTGTATGCACTCTCTTTCATTTTGAAAACGGTTCTGGTTTCCTCCTTCTCCTTGGTAAAAGAACGGGTTGCACTGATCTTTATCAGGATCATAGTAAAAGGCAAAGCTGAAGTTTGTGCCGGTACCAATATCAACCTTATCGTTGCAGAATGCTGTTGGATAAGAAAAAACAAAGACAAAGGGAAGTTATGTGTTTTTTTTTAAATATACAGTATTTACGTAAAATAAATGTTAAAGCAGAAGTCATCAACAGAAACATACATAAATAATGTTTAACTAACCTCATCATCTCTGGACAGTTTTGACTTTCATCAATACGCTGATTTCCCAACACATGTTAAAGGACACACCCTGGACTTAATGTGCTGCTCCAGTTTAAACCCCTCCAACTGTGCAGCTGATCAGCTTCATTTTACGGACCATTATCTCCTCTCATTTGCTGTTCCCCTTCGTCTCTCCATCACCAAGCCAACCCGTGTCATCTCATTCCGTAATATCAAGGACATCAACATTGATTCTCTCTCTTCCAGGATGGCCACCATTTCACCTGACCCCTTCTCTAACCCTAATGACCTTGTCACCCAGTACAATAACGAACTCTCTGCCATTTTCAATTCACTCGCTCCTGTTAAAACCCGTACTGTTTTTTTTTACCCGGTCTGCTCCCTGGTTCACCCCTGCCGTCCGCTCCATTAAGTCCAAAACCCGACAGCTTGAAAGACTCTGTAGGAAATCCGGTCTCACTATTCATAAAGATATGTACACCACTCAGTTATCTCTCTATAAGGACTCCATCTCCCATGCTAAATCAATATACTACTCTGGACTCATCAGCACGAATTCCGGCAGCACTAAGACTTTATTTTCCATCCTCAACACCATCATGCAGCCCCCTGACTCCCTTCCTTCCCACCTCTACTCCACGGATACCTGCAACTCCCTTCTCCAGTTTTTTAATGATAAGGTCCATATCATCCATCAGCATCTCGGCCCCTCCACTCCCCCCCCTCCTCCCTCTGACCTTCTCCAACCCGGTCATCTTTTCTCCACCTTTGAACTCCATCATCCCTCTGAAATTTCTGGTTTCATCACCAAGTCCAAACCTTCCACCTGTCAACTTGACCCCCTCCCTACGGTTCTGGTTAAATCCTGCCTTCCCTCTCTGCTCCCCCTCATATCTGCCATCATTCATTCCTCACTGTCGACTGGAATTGTTCCCACCCTTTTCAAATCCGCAGCAGTCAGTCCCATATTGAAAAAACCTGGTTCAGACCCAAATGACTTCAATAACCTCCGCCCCATTTCTCATCTTCCGTTTATTTCCAAAATTCTTGAAAAAACTGTTGCTTCTCAACTCCACTCTCACCTCACCCAAAACAACCTGTTTGAACAGTTCCAGTCCGGCTTCCGTCCCCACCACAGCACCGAAACAGCCCTCATTAAAATCACAAATGACCTCCTCATGGCTGCTGATTCTGGTTTAATCTCCATCCTCATCCTCCTCGATCTGTGTGCGGCCTTCGATACCATCTCTCACCCCATCCTCCTCAGCAGACTCTCCTCATTAGGCATCTCTCGCACCCCCCCTCTACTGGTTTCACTCCTACCTCACTGGCCGCACTCAGTTCATTCAGCTTAAATCCTTCACCTCACAACCCTCCCCAGTCACTTCAGGTGTGCCCCAGGGCTCCGTCCTGGGGCCCCTCCTCTTCATAATTTACCTCCTCCCTCTTGGCAATATCTTCCGCAAATTTAACATCCAGTTTCACTGCTTCGCGGATGACACCCAGCTCTACATCTCCAGTAAGCCCGACTCCACACTCCCCCCTCCCTCCCTCACCCACTGCCTTGCAGAAATTAAATCATGGTTCACCTCAAACTTTCTTAAACTCAATGGCAATAAAACTGAACTTCTTCTTGTCGGCACTAAAGCTTCAATCTCCAAAACTAACAGCTTCTCTGTAACTATTGACAATGCCACAGTTTCCCCCTCCCCTCAGGTAAAGAGTCTGGGTGTCATCCTCGACAGCTCACTTTCTTTTCAAGCTCACATCAATAACATAACCCGGTCTGCTTACTTCCATCTACGCTCCATAAATCGTCTCCGCCCCTTCCTCACCCCCCACTCTGCCGCTATCCTGGTCCACAGTCTCGTCACTTCCCGTCTTGACTACTGTAACTCAATTCTCTTTGGTGTCCCCCACAAACTCCCCCGCAGCCCGTATTATCACCAGAACCCCCTCTTTCCACCACATCACCCCTGTTCTCCAGCAGCTCCACTGGCTTCCAGTCAATTTCAGATTCACCTTCAAAATCCTTCTGCACACCTATAAGGCCATCCACAACCTGTCTCCCCCCTATCTGTCTGACCTCATCCACATCGCCACTCCCTCCCGCTCTCTCAGGTCATCCTCCTCCCTCCATCTCACCGTTCCTTCTGCCCGTCTCAGCACCATGGGGAGCAGAGCTTTCAGTCGCTCTGCTCCCCGTCTCTGGAACTCCCTCCCCCCAGACATCAGAAACACAGACAGCTTCACCCTTTTCAAATCCAGACTCAAAACCCATCTGTTCAAAACTGCATATAATTTATAACTTTACTGCTGATGTTCCCACTGCTCTTCACCTGTTGCTCTTATATATTTTAGCCTTTTTAGTGTATCTTTTTTTTTTATTAATATCTATTTTAGCCTTTTATTGTACTTCCGTGTTCTTTTGTTATTTCTGTAAAGTGTCCTTGAGTGTCCTGAAAGGCGCTATCAAATAAAATGTATTATTATTATTATTATTATCACCTGAGAACCACTCCCTGTTTTATGATGGCAGTAAAAACTATGAGTCTGCCGGCTGTTCATAGATTTCACAGAAAGGAAGTCGTTTCAAATGATTTCTTTCATTAAAAAAACTTGAATTTGACGTTTG